>PTEX01000321.1:277539-393079 GCA_003342815.1 Eudromia elegans
GCCCCCGGCCCGGCAGGCAGCGCGCGCCGCGCGGCACGGCGGGAGCGGTAGTGCGCGGCCGTTGGAGCCGTTACGCGGGCGTGGCGCAGCGCCGCGCCCGCGGAAGAGCCGACGCCGTCCTTGCCGTTCCTCAGGGCGTGAGGAAGCTGCGGTGCTTCGGTCTAACATGCTGCCCTTGGAGCCCTTGCCCTGCCAGCAGCGTTCTCATAACCTGGCCGTGTAGGTGACATGGCTACTACGTTCATATTCTGCTACGCACGACGCATTTGCAAACGTCGACTCTGAGTGCCCACAGCACCAAGCTCATCTCAGTATTCCAACTCAGGAGGATATTCAGAAGGCGTCCAGATAGCAGGCTTTACTCCTGGTTCATTGTCTCATTCTTAGTTGTGTTAGGATCTAAGAGCAATCGTCATTCTGCTGTATTCGTCCTGTGCGCCTCTTTGTGTACAGTTTTGCTTTAGGTGTCAGCCTTTCACCTGGTCTCAGCACCAGGAATTTCCCAGCCCAGGTGCACAACAGCAGGGTTGGATGAGGCATCGGATGAGGTATCTGGTGAGGCTCACGGAAACCCAAAATCTAGTGTTCGGCTCTATCTTAGAAAAAGATAGGCTGACACACCTGAGAATGACTTGTGATGCAAGATCTTTAAATGTGATGTGTGATCTCTAAATATCTTTCTCTTGAATGTGTTTTCTCAAAGATAAATTCTGAATATGTGGAGGCACTGAACTAAATTCTGCCTATGTCCTTCCTGTCAGCCAACAGGATTGGGAAGGGTTCAGTGGAGGACAGCAAGAATGATGAAGGGTGTGAAACTGCTTCGATATGAGTAACTACTAAGGAAGCTGGGAGTCATCACTCTACAAAAGAAGGGGGCGGAAGGACTTAAGGACTTAAGATTATATAATCACTAGTGGCCTGGAGTGAGTGAAAAGGATCAGTTTGTTTAACCTCCCTTCCAGGACAAGAATGATGGGAGCATCTAATGAAACAGGAAGGTGCCGGGTCAGAACAGATCAGCGATAGTAGACCCTCATGGGAGGGCTGCTGACCTGTTGAAGTCCTTGACAAAGGAAGCTGAGGAGAGTAAAAGTTTACAAGGATTGAGATGAAGACCAAGCAATCCTAAAGAAGAAAAATGCATTGCACATCAATAAATAACATAGGTAGAAATTGCATCTATCTCTGGAAATATCTGAGCTGGCAATGTTTGGAGGCTGAAAGAGTATCAAGCAGAAGCATTATGTATGCGTTCCCTTTAGTCTGGCCCAGTAGCCATCCTTGAAATTTTTTCAGCATTATGTTTCAAAAGGCACACATACACACAAAACAGAAAACAAACTACAACAGTTGCTGAACTGTGCTAAGCTACCCTGGCCTGCCCAGCAGAGATGTCAAAATGAGGGAACAAGGGAAGCATGCCAAAACAGAGAAGGACAATTCAAATAGAGAAGATGGAATAATGAAGAGAATTAAAATGTAAGGAAAGAGCTAAAGGAAAAGTAAGGCAAAGATGCAAATTTTAACATTGTACATTTCTGGCTAAAAAGTAGGAATTGGAAATACCTTTGCATACGAAATGCAACACTCTCCTTATGCCAGTTAGAGTACTGGGTCAAAGTAGTAATTATTTTAAAGAGCAAGTATTATCTGTAGCTTTAACTGTCTATTTTGTACTTCAACCTCATTGCACTGAGCAAGAAACTTAATAATGTGATAAAAGTAGTAGTCAGGCTGATTATTTATTAAAACCAATTGATGTAGTAAGAAAACAGCAGTGGACACACTGAATTTGGTCTGATACAAGTCTATCTCAGAGTCTCATCTCTAACGACATCCAGCGCCAATGCTCCAGGGAAAATACAAAAATTCAGTCATTAGATCCCCTGATTCCAGTACTATATATCATGTAATGTATTTTGAATTTGCCAAAAGCTCTGAGGTAGGCAGCTCAATATTCTTCCATATTATGAGCATTACTTGGAACTAGATTGTTTAGATACCATCTAATAGTTTTTCATCCACCAAGCTAAATTCTTGGCTCTAATGACTTCCCATGCTAACGATTTTCATGATCTAATTATATGCACAGTGCAACAAAATAACTTAATGTCGGTCTTGAATTTGTCATCCTTTAATTTCATTTTAACCCTCCTATATAGGAAAACAAAGGTAGAAATCAGAAGAAAATGTCCAGTCTTTCCTCTCCATGCTATGAACTTGGTTTTATAGTTTTGCATCATCCTCATCATTTATTTAGACATCTAGAGTCTCTTATATTGACACACGAATCACAGGAAAGTCACTTGCAATACAATGAGTTCATTTTAGAAAATGAGACCACAAGCCACCACTTTAGTAAAGCATATTTCTCTGCCATCATAGTCATCCAGAGAAAGAAATATTTGATCAGCACACTCCAATTTTTTGAAGTATTTAACAAGCGTAGCATTTGCATTGTAAACAAGTCATACTTGTGTATACTGCACAAAAAGTGCTAACAAAATATTTCTGTAAATTTTTCCTTGCTAATGTCACATTTTGGAACCACATACTACAGATATTACATGGGTCTGGCAGAGCCTGGTTTTTCTGTGAAGCCAAATCAAGTGGTGGTTTTTTATCCCCTAACGCATCACAGATGCAACTCTCTCACAGCACATCTATCAAACATCTGCACAGCAAACATCATTAGAAGCTGAGATAAATAATTCTTCAAATCCCTTAACAGACTGACCATTAGTTTGGATGTTCTACATGGATTCTCCGAGCTGCCAGGTTCTAAACTTTGGCCTTACTCCAGGAGAGACAGAAATGAGAGGTTTCAACCCATACTGTGAGGGTCCTGCTGACTTTCAGAGTGAGCCTGTATCAGCTAGCAGTATGAAGGCCACAGTGCTGGTGGAAAACCTGGGTTCCGAGCTACCTGCATTCTGACAGGTCCCAGGCCTGGTTTCTGGCAAAACAAACTTACTGGGGCAGGGATTCAACTTTGCTTGACTAATTGTAGTTCTAAACTATTAGGGGTCCCTTATAGGGGTCCCTCTCATGGTATCCACTGCAAAGTTAGCCAGTTAAATTAATGAAATGTTTGGGATGTCAGCCTCTCATAGAGCATGTATGCAGAACTGAAGGCAGCTTACAGGTTAAAGAAGTGGCAGGGTACAGAAGGTAACAGCTGCAGGGCAAACAGAGCCTTCCAAGTTCATCAATCAGTAACACAGCCAGAGCCTCCTGGAAGGCATTTGTAAGACATGAGCAATTCCAGTAAGGCCAACAGAGTTAAAAGTTCTCCCTGGAGATGAAAATAATCTCTGTATCAATCTGTATTCTTGTGCAACAGTGCTTCTCCCTATCCCCTTGTTTGGGGTGTTCAATCATCTAGGAATAGTGGAGAGTAATAACAGTTGCTTCAGTGTCTGATTTTCGCACTTCCAGTAGTAACAGAACAGCTAGATGCATCTCAGATGTTTACTTCCTCTCCAGGGAAGGTGCATTAACAAGATTATCTGAATCAGCCTGGGTTTTGACTGGTCACAGAAAGTGAAGTGTAGTCATTGTAGTCCACCCACTCTTAATTTCTAAGCAACAGATTTCTGTTTTCCTTACGCATTCTGGTGATCTCACCAATAACAGACTCGGACATTACAGAACATTACAGGGTTGCTCTTCAGAAGTGATAATTTGATTGTCTTACCTACCATGCTGCGGTCAGCCTCATGAAGCTACCAGGAAATGGATGGACTGCAGCCTTTTGATATGACACTAAACTGTAAGATACATGTCAATCACTAGGGAGAATCCAGTTAATGAGACCAGATTAGTAGTACTAGTCTGAGATAACATTCCCAAATACAGTATAGGTAAGGTAGGCCTTCTGCAGACGATTGTTTCCTTGAATTAAAAGATTTAGGTTTACTTTTATGACACCAGTACTGCAGAACAGACTAAGTTTGTAGTTATACATGGGTAGATGTACATACATACGTATAGGCAATAGCTCTGAATGGAATTAGACTGAAATCTTATCTTCCACATCCCAGTGTGATTTAACTTCATAGAATTAGAAAGCTCTTCCATTCACTAGGAATCAGAGTCCAAAACTATTTTCCTGAACCAGGAACCCACATCTTGAGCTGGGCATACTGTTTTGAAACATACCAAAAAGAACCCACAAACATATAGCCCTGGCTTAGAGATCAGAGACAAATGTTACACCTAGACCCAAGATGGAGTTTGTATCCATGTCCCCCACAGTAGAGTGTGCTGAGACTACCCCATTTTAAGACAAGATTAGGAGGAGGCAGAAGAGAACATAAGGCCAGAAGAGGCTAGAAAAGAGGGAGAGAATCCTAGATTCAGGTCTCAACACAATTTCTGTTTCTAGCTGCTTTAATATTACAAATACATAAACCAAAGCCTAGACACCTACAGAATCTTCAAGATTAGTAGTAAAGTATCCAAATATCCATCTACAAGCCAGCAGCTTCTTAGTCAAGGTTCTATTCCATACATAACAAGATGATTTTGACAGTGGAGATTTACTACATTGAGCAAACACAGATCTATTGCAATGTGATGGTTGGAATTCTTGATGAGAAAAAAAAAGCCCAAAGAGGGTAACTAACAACTGTAAAACTTATCAAGACACAGGATGGATTCTTCGTATTTTTAAATCAAGACTTTAAATCAGGCAAGAAAGTCACCTGGAAAATTTGCTGTAACACAAAGCTAACAGTTTGAGGTAGATTAAACATTCATGTATATTCCGATTATGATAGTGGAAAGTTAAGTTTTTAAAAGATAGAAACAGCAAATGACAACACAGGCACAAGGTAGATACCAAGCAAGTAATGTCTGCTTGATGTATCCGTGTTTATCTCATCATCCAGGTCTGATGGGACTTAGCATCATCTTAGTTACTTGGTGCATAGAGCCAAGGACGCAGAGGCAGGACAAAGCTGTCACGACAATGATGACCTTTCCTCCCGTTCATCAGAGACACCACAGCTCCCTGCAGTAGTTTTTGGAAGCTCATAGTATTCTATTTACCAAAGGCAGGCACAAAATTCCTGCAAGGAAGCTCGCATGATGCCAAGAACAATTCTGCAGTAACAAGGCAGCGTGAATACAGCCCTTAGGGAGATCCAGATTAGAGGATACATCACCTACCCCTTACTTACCAACTCCTCTGCTTGAGTTCCTGAACCATTCATCACCAGGTAGAAGTGTTGCTAAAACTTATTGATGCAATGGAATTAAATAGGTGTGGTAATTATGGACTTCTTTTCTAATTGTCTTTTCTTAATAAAGCACATTTTAGAGAAAAAAAAGTGACATTTTCTTCTCCACTTAAGGCTCCACTTAATCCATAAGGCATTGCTTGTGTTTAACCACAGTAAAGTAATGGCTCTGCAACAGAATTAATCATGAGAAGGGAAAAAAAGACATGAAAAAATAGTGAAAAATAAAACAGATGTAAATGGAGGGGAAGCATTACTTTCTGTGGTTTGTAAGTATTTCAAAGACTAATTTATTTAATGTGTTTGCAAAGGGAGGGAAATTAAATAAATAAATAAATAAATAAATAAATAAATAAATAAATAAATAAACCTTCTTGTACTCAGCTTCTTCCAGACAATTATCTATAAATAATACATTAATTTTCCCAGTTTTAGGAAAGTCTTTTCTGTAATATTGTCCCTGCAGAGGAATACAAACAAAAAAATCACATACAGAATATGTTCACTGTGTGCATAGATGATGGTAATTGAAGGCTACTATAGATGGTTCTGTTTAGTGCTACTTTTAAAAGCAATAGCTGCAGTTTAAATAGTACTTCCACAGACAAAATCTGTGTTTTGTTAGTGAAAAAATGTTAAGGATCAAAGTTGCCTGTCTCTGTGGTTATGATCCGGTTAAATACCTGATTATTTTTGCCTTACCACACCAGTGCACCAGAGCTTACCTAGACTGAGCAACTCCTCCACGCTTTCTTTTACCCTGCTGTTCAGAGAAGGGCTTAATAACAGTGAGAAAAACGGAGGGCTACACTGAAAATGTTCCTTTCCTCAAGGGCTTTTCTGTGGTGCTTGCAATGCCAAAGTTTCAAAGATACGTCTGTAACACCCGGGCCAGGTGACAGCACAGTATTATACCCATTGCAGAAACGTGAATGGAAGTGTTTTCTCTGCCCCATTTGAGATGTCACAAACCTAAACCTTCAGGATACACAGCATTGCATATAGCTCATGGCATTACATAATCCACCTTTATATAGCCTGAATAAATTCTCCACTGACTTACTGGTACCTGTGAGTAGCCAGCACTTCAGCAAATTATTCAACAGAGTTCAAACACAGACAGGTCCTTACAGTCATTTACACAATTAAAAATGTATTTTAAAGAGTTCATTACAACCCAGAAAGAAAATAATGGACAAAGAAGTCAGCCAGCAATACATATTTAATGATGCTTTTATTTTACAGGATACAAATATTTTTAAGTACTCAACAGAAATTAAAGTGCTTAATTTTTACAGTTCTCCAACACCCACCTTATGCCCAAATATACATATATTACAGAAAATATATACAATATCTGCAAATATTTTACATTCATATATTTCTTGACCATAAAAATTACCACTTACATTTGCACAACTTACAATGGCATTTAAACTTCACTTTTTAATATTCTTCAGTTTATTGCAAAGCCAGAACAAATTTACACCTTTTCAAAATATTAGTATTTTTACAAACAAAAATATGTTTTCTTAAATTAAAACCAGAAACAATGCTTTCATAATGAAGGGGAATTGCAGTGCATGGCCTACATTTCTGATGTCACACATCACATCTGAACAAGCTCCCACTACGGTTAAGATATTAATCCTGTTTGACAGCTGCAGAATTTAGAATATACAAGTAGAAAGTATAAAATTTCTATTGTAAATTCCCTGTATGCAACAAATTTACCTTTCTTAATAATACTAAGGCATATACATGCAAAAATGTTTTGACACAGTTACCTCCTTTTCCTTAAATATTCACCATAAATAGTTAATGAATCTACAAGAATGAACTATAAACTGAAGTAGGTTGGTGTTACATACTGGCTGAAAACATGTTTTATTCATAGAAATCTGCTTGGAGACTTCAGTAGAGAAAACTCGCATTCACTTATGCAAGGAAGAGATGAAAGTGAAATACCAATGGGTAAGGGGGGAATAAATGTCATCAAGAGGTTTTACAGAAAGCAGACGGAATGACCTACTGAATGTTAGCTTATCTTTTAAATCAGTTGGAAATAGTAAACATGCTACAAAAGTAGGTCCACTTCTGTTGATTTTCTTTAACTCCTGAAAAGTATACTCAACATTGTCAATACAGATTATATTTTAAATGTATCACAGTGTATTTCTGATTGCGAAATACCGCCATCCTGGCCAAAACAGGTCATCTGTATATTACAATAGTCTCAAAAACATATATAATGCATTAAGTTACCATTATGTTCTACTATGGGGGAAAGAATTAGGAAACAATTTGCCAGGTAGATTAGAAGTTCTATCCAAAGAATAAGCTTCTCTACAGTACTGTGGGTCAGATTCAGCTAGGTAAATTCCTCGTACCAATAGGGCACATAGGGGCTGGAGGAAAGACTCCATATACTCCATATATATCTTTTAAGCTTTCAAATACAGCAGCACACTACAAACTTAGGATTGCCCTAATATCACTAATGGATTTACTTGAAGGACAGTCAACAAATTATTTCTCTTCTCCAATCATTTGTTTCCAGATGCCGTATTTCCAGCCGTTTACACTCACACCTTTATCAATTATGTCCAACTGAAACTGGTCCAAAGTTCAGCTGAGCGCTGCCACTCCAGGTAAGACACAGTAAGGGAGCTGGTCTTCATTTGGAGAGATCTTGATTTTCTGCAAATGCCTTCAGATGTTATAAAGCAGATCCTACCTGAATATAAAGCACTGCAAATATAGTAGCTCTAATGGGGCTATGCCAGTTTACACCTGACCCGCTCAAGACCTCTAAATATCTTTAAGGACAAAAGTTCCTTTTTTATTGCTTAGAATTACTCATATAGATTTTGTTTTTGTCTTAAAAGACTTTCCTTTAATACAAGAAACTCCAAAAACTGAAGTCTCAAAGAATAATAAAAGGGCTATTACTTCTGAATTTCTTTTTTGTTCATTTCATTTATCATGATCCCAAAGTGAAGAGCTGACAATTTTCATACCAGCTGTGTGGTAGCAACTAGAAAAAAAATTACCACCACCACCGCAGGAACCTGTCAAGTGTTTCTACATCTTTCCCATTGCTATATACATATGTATGTGTACACATACACATACATACATGCATTTTTATATATATATACACACACTCTCCCTCTCCCCACAAAAAACTCTTTAGAGCATATCTATTTTTTAACTTCTAAAGCCTAGACATGTGGTGGTGTTTCATCCTACATTTAATCAGTGCATCAGCTTCATGCATTTTTAAAAAATACAAGGAAAAAAGTCCTACGAAAGGGATTTATAATCTCTGAAGAGATACAAAAAGCACTTTGAGATGTTTTTGTATAAAATGGTGCCATTGTGTTTCATCTGCTTTTGAAGTAGTCTAATAATCTACTCCAAATAGGAGAGAATATTTTCTGTTTTCCATAATTATTTTGTACACCAAAAATGAAATATCTTTTGGAGTGAAGAGAACTACTCAAAGGGGTTTGAAACTACTAGATAATAGAGATTTTACAGCAGTTCCTCAGCCAAGTAGGAGTACCTGATTATGAGAAAACAACTTTTAGAAGATTTGGAAGAATATATGCTGCTTTGGAATAAGCAGACATGCTAATGCCATGATACACTATCTTTTCATTGTAACAGAAAAAATATTAAGTCATATTGAAATATATATTAATATGTTTCAAAAAATGTCATAGTAAAATTAAGTCATTGTCCAGTTTTCTAGTTTTAATATGGAAAAGAATGCACAAAATTAAGTTTGACTAGCTTTAAATTGCACAAAAGATAGGTTTTTTTTTTTTTTTAAAGTGAGAAACATTTCTTGAACATGGGGTCACAAAGCTTAAGTAATGTAGCAGAGCCATTCTATCTATGCTCATATATTATAAATGAATTCTCAGTTATTGTTTATCCCCTAACACATCCAGCTTTATGCTACCAAAATTAATGATTTTTTAGTTTAACAGCTGAAAATGTTTAGTTTTTTAGTTTAACAGTATGGGTGCAACATATACCACGTTAAAGGTAAGATTTTCATCCACCAATTGGCTGCTTTAGTAATGATATTTAAGCCACGGTATTTATTAATTTGAACTTGTCCCTTTGCAGTTATAATTTAAAATGTAAAATGAAAGAAAATGATTTGGCTGTGGTATGTGGGTTAGTCTGTATAGAATGGAATAAAACATTTGGAGCGGTAGTTTAATTAGAAACAACTTTTCTATCTTCTGTATTTCTTTTAAAATTGGTAGTAGATACTTTTCCTACAAAACACATGCAGAGGCATACATTTGGGTATTGTTACATTCTGACTCAGAGGAGAAAATTCTGAGCACACAATTATTTATGAGAATATGAAAGAAGTCTCACTAGGGTAAGTAAGATATCCCAGTATGTAAGATATAATGGCTCAAAGCAAACACAAGGCTAATGTCCGTATCAGTAACTCCTAATGCTAGCTTTAGCCCAAACCCTTTATCCCCACCTGCCCACTTATGCCCATATCTTCACTTGAGAGATGCTGAAACCAATCAAGCAGCTTCAGATTCTGATCAACACCCCTACAGCAATGATCCAGCCCCAAAGTTGCTGCTTAGCTTTCTCTAATCATTTAGCTAGAATAGGTCTTCCTACTTGTCTGAGAGGGAAGTTGGCAGGAGCTTAGAAGACACAGTGTGCTATAATGATTGCAATCATTCCATCCGATTATTTTGAATACAGTTTAATCAATCTTATTAAGGGTCTTAAGGCAACTTACCCCCTCACATTGAGTAAGTTGAATGCGGGAAGCAAAGTTATAATCCATTGGGATATATTTATCAAGAAGGCCCTGCAGAGTGCATGAGTGTATTTGAAGCTCTTTCAGGATATCTTTCAGGATACCACTTTCAGGATATCCATGGAAAGAAAACACAGCCATAGACTTGTTCTTGTTTCCTGTGTTCTTGTTTCCTAGTGTTCCTCTATTCCTAATCAAGGTGCACACATGACAAATTGTTAACAGCCAGGGAGATCCAGATGAAGGTTTGTACCTACCACCATGAATCAAAAAGGGCCTGAAGTGCCTGTAACTAAAGGTAAATATAGCTTGCTCTAGAAGTAACTGAGAGAATTACAGATCAGTTTGCACATCAGATAGCACTCAAGTAATATCAAGCCAGGTAACATGCAGAATAGCGCAGACACACCGCACACCCAAGAAAAAACTAAGAACTGGCATGCACAATGTCACCTGTGGAGTTCCTACTCTATGAAGCCATGCCCTCATACTACCAATCATAGTGTAAAGCTTTGAGGCCTAACGCCCAAGGTAGATTTTGTATTTGTGTGAGTAACAGCAAAATCCAGCCCACTAACATTAAGTTGCATGGAATTTGTAGGAGAATAGTAGACTTTGCACTCAGGTGCGCACAACAGTAAAAACAGAAGGAGGAATAACTTGAATAAAAAGAATAAATTGAGAGTTTAGTGAATACTTTGCTTTGAAAAGAGAGTCTAAGTCTGCCCTAGTGTTACTCACAAAACCAGACTTTCTCTGAGCTGTTTAGCTTGAGATGTTCTAAAATCTGCATTTGAGAAGACTGCTAAATATTCTCATGAAAAGTTGATAGTGGAAGTTAAATATTTTCCTTCCTTTGAGGAGTCACTACCTCCCTATTTACTGTATTTCATCCAAGGATGTTACAGTGAAAATTCTCACCTGGGGAAGTCATTTGCCTCTACATATAAAAAGCCAAATAGGAAAGGAAGTTCCCAGTCAACTTGATACCATAAAGCCCACAAGCCTTTATTCCCAGAAGTGGAATGCAAGTAAGGTCTACTGCTGCAATTTGAGATTTGCAGGATCAGCCTTCATACTAGAGTCCTTGAAAATTATTGTCATAAGTAAATACTGTTATATGGAGCCTTCTGAAAAAGCTAAATTATTTTTGAAAGCTCAGAATGTTTCAATAACCGTAATAGCAAAAATTCAGGAACCCAAGATTACGAAGAAGATTCACTTCCCCAAACCACAGAGTGCTTTTTAGTGACAGACTACTGCGCTCTTAAAAGGTAACAGTGATGGGACACTGAAGAAAAGCGACTACTCTTTTATAAACACAACTTGTGTGAACTTACTTGCCCATTGCACGCCACTTAAATTACTGCTATTATTTTTAAATGCATTAAAATATTAACATCATTACGTGTCAGCTATTAAAACAAAATCACTGAACAGTATATGTTATTTTAGGACTCTGTTTAATTTCAAATGGAAAACATGCTTTTTAAATAAATTATTTACTAATAGGAACCCAGTATCATGAAATCAAAGCAAAAATCAAGTATAGTACATTTTTAATACTGTACATATATATTGTTTTCTCATATTTTAGATAGTCTAGATTGAAAATCATTAGATTGTGTTCTTCATCAATTGAAGCTTTAAAAGCCAATATATTTGTAAAAACAATCTGCAATTAAGAAAAGAGACAAGTGGCTACAACATATGTACAGCTCTGCGGAAGTAGATCTATAAACTACATACATTAAACCAAACCGTCCCTGCATATTTAACTACAGATCTATTTTGGCAATGTGGAGGTATATCTTTCATCCTGTTGCAAATCCTAACACATAATTAGGAAGCGTCGATATTTGCATACTTCATGAAAGTAGCAACTTCAATCAAATTGCAATCAGAATTTTCAAAAACATCTGCATCATGACAAACAAGTAGTACACTAAGGTTAGAAGGTATTTTTAATAGCATTCACATTTTTTAAAAAAGTCTCTGAAACGGACCTGTACATCATCTTTACTGACAGAACATAAATATAAGAAAAAGATCCCTAAAAAGACCAGATTTTTTCCCAAACATAAAGTGCTAAGATGTGTATAGTAGTTAGAAGTTTCGTTCTTTTTTCCTTTTTTTTTTTTGATTGAGCAAAGGAAGGTTAACACAAAGAAGGTTAACCACAAATTCAGTTGAAATCTTCTAAAACACTATGGTACTCTTGAGCTTCAGCATTCAGGTTTTTTAGAAGATTCAGGCTGATCTTCTAAATTCACTTGCAGTTCATTTTGACATTCTGGTGTCTCACCTTTGACAGCTAAATGGATAACTTTTAACCATTTCTGTTTGAGTTCCTCATTGTCCGCAGCAAAGCTATGTACAGATTTAGACTGGGTCAGTTTGAAGCTGTGTGGGAGATCAGCACTTCTTGGAGTGTCATCTACAGTATAGCCCAGAAGTGGAATTGTAGCCAGAGCTCTAACATCCTGAAAATAAAGAATAGTTCCCAATTAAGAAGAATAAACCACTAATTTGCCTAGTACCTCTGCTTTATTGCATAGATTTACAAAATATATATATATATTTTCTTCCATTCCCAAATCTATTTGACTTTTCTTTCTCATGAGTCTATGACAAGTAACTATTTAAATCTTTTCATTTTCCTCTTCACATACCTGTGGAGCACCATACATGTACAGCACAAGAGCTTCCTGTTTAGGTATAACACACCATGCTTTCTGCCAAGGCTTTGATTTTTCCATATATTGAAGAAAGCTACATATGACACTATTTCCAGAGACTTCAGCAGATTCAATCTAGGAGCATACATAAAACATGTATAAAGCTAAATAAATAAACTTTCCTTAAATAAAGAGTAAAAATGCACAGAACAGCAAAGCTGAAATACAAACCCACCTATCAAATTTTGGCTAGCATCCATGTAAGAGCTTGGGCAAATACCCAATTAAGATAATGAAGGAGAGGATGTATGAAGAATATTTATACATCACATACATACTGCCTTAACACATATGCAATCTGCTCCTTTTTACATTGCAATTTGTGGATTATATCCTTCTAGATAACTCCAGATGTCATTTAGCCACCAATGTTGGCCAGCCACTCTCTACAGTTCAGCAAACTAAAACAATGCTGTATTTCTAAGGTAACCTGATATTAGGCATTCGAGTCCTACTAACTACCCAACAGGACAACTACTCTATTTCACCGGTCAAAATATGATGACAGAATAAAATGCAAACACATTTCTAAGGATAATGTAAGCTAACTCTAGAGAAAAGATTAGGTGAATTACTGAAGGTCAGAAGACAGCACAACATGCCGCTCATGTTAAGTAGTGATCCTGAGCAGGACAGAAAGAGCATGGGATAAGTCTGTGTTCATGTCTCCTTGCCATGTTTTATTCCTTCAGCAGCGCTGCTGGTTGGATGCTGCCATAAGGCACCCAACACTCTGTTGTCATAAACTCTAACATGAAGATAGATGTTTCTAAAAGGCTCTGCTGCTCCTCCAGCTTCCTTATCAAAAGTCACTATGCCAAGAAACAGCTTCTTGGCTCTAAGATATGCTGGTTAAATCCTGTGCTCTTTACTCTCTCATCTGTCATACTGCCTCTGTCAAAATCTTGAAGGAAAGCTCCTATTTCAGAGAAGCAAGTGTTTCATATGGGGATTCTTGGTATCATTTTTTAAACTTACACATTTATAATATTTACTGGAGTCAAGTCAGTATGGATTATGAATTGTATATGGAATTACAATCTGTATGTTTTTTTTCTCCCCTTGTCTTCTTCTGTCAGTATTTAAGGATTAGTCCCTCTTTACCACATCTCAAGATAAATGTAAACACATTCACAGACTTAGGGTAAGATTTCTCTGCTCTGAATATTTAAAAGTGGCCAAAAGGGGAGATTTCAGAGAAGTCGGTGTTGATTACTATTTAAAGATGTCTGTTTCTCCACCCCAACCATAACAAAGATGGGCATCTGAGCTTGTACTGGTCCCTTGCATTTTTAGGTGTTAGAAGTTAAGAGTAAGTTTGGTGACTTAAAGTGGTATACACGGGTGGGAACAGTATCCTACTCACTCTAGTGAAATTCCCTCCCAATACCCTCTCTCCATATCCCAGCTCTTTCAGTTTAGTATCTGTTTTCAAGAACAACTGATATTAGCAGGGCCTTTTGTTGCTATGGTGACTTAAGGATAGAAGGAAAAAAAGAAAGGATAAGGAAAAGTAATATCACCTTAGCTAATTTAATTGGAAAAAAGCAAACAAGCTGCAAGGCTTATAATTCCTACTTTTTAGTTTTAAGAAATGAAGCAGTTTTGTGTAAGATGAATGCTGAAAAACAGAATTCATTACATGGACTGACCTTAATCCATTTACTGTTCTCATTTGTTTCTAAAACATGAAAAAAAAAGCGCCACAAAAATCCTACCATTTTTTCATCTATCAAAAAGCCAGGACTATTTACAACAACATATATTTATTTTTAAAATGACCTACCTCCAAGATACCTTTCTTCTTCTTTTCTTCACTGTCTGTACAACCTATTATAACATGATAGCAATCCTTACAGACTTTGTTCAATTTATTACCATCATATTCGAGATGAGCCTTATAATCAGAACATTTCCAGCAAACCACCTTAGAAGAAAAAAGCAAGCAAATTTATAAAATACTATTTAAAATAATTTATTAATAATACAGACCAAGTAAGATAAATACTTTATGACACTATTATGTCCCTAATGAGTTAAATGAAAATCACGATTTTCTCAAATTTTTGCCACTGTTTGTAAGCTAGAAGTGTTTTTTAAGATCTAAACTGGTGGAAAATTTCTGTCTTACACAAACCATATTAGGCTTTCAATTATGTCTATAGGTTAAAGTTAGAAATAGAATAAAAATATGAGGCAAGAAGAAAGACTTCCAGTTTGTCTAAATGCCAGCCTGGAAAGGTACACTTACTTTTTGCTTCCTACATAATTGCAAAAATTTACAATTGAAAGATGAATTTTTAATTCTATCACAAATGGCAACTTTGTAACCTGGCAATAAAAACTAGTACACAGAATAATTAGACAAGTGTTACACCATTGATTCTTCTTTTTACAAAATATGTAGGAAAGCTGAAATGCTGGAAGTTATGAGAAAGTTCTTCCATTAGAATTATTTTTCCACAGGAGCACTCTTTCACAGAAACTGAAAGAGATGCCCTGCATGAAAAACAGAAGTGCAGCTACTTCAAGCAAGAAAAGTTGACATGTGGTGTGGAACCACTTAAACATCTAAATGAAATTTTATTGTGGGATTTGTAGTGCTAATTTAGATCTTTACCTTCTAATCTCTGGAGAATACGAGTTAAGTATCTCTAATTATTAACTTCGTGAAAGACAACACCACTGATCCAAATGAATTCCCATGAAACAATGTTTTAAAATTAAAATGGAAGGAAAGGTGATAGAACATGACAGAGAGAAGTAGTTAGGAATCCCAACTGACAGAAGGAGAAAAAGGTATGATCTTAAGGATAATGGAGGAGTTTAAAGACAGAAAAATCTGGAAAAAAAAAAAAAGCTATGACAACTCAATTAACAATAAATTTGCAGTTTCTCTAGTCTTTTCTCTAGCGTTCTGCAAAGCACAAAATCAGAGTTATGTAAGGACATAAACCTTCATGCCATGTATCACAGTTTTTTAGAGAGAGTTCATATCAGGTAACCAGTGAGACAGGAGTTAAGGCTGGCCTTTACTACCATCTACTGGAGAAAGACATAGCTGTGTGGCATCACAAGTAGGAACCAGCAAGTTTGCTCTGTTCCCATTAACCTCTGGAAACTCTCAAGTCAGATCATTATCTCATAGTCACTTAAAAGCTTCATAGATTACTGTGCCCTCACATGCTGAAAGCAGCAGTCGTGCTCTTATCCCAGCCTGCTTTTTCCTTATGTTCCCCATATGTTGACACAGCTACCCGTTGTGCCCAGCTAGGAGCAGATACAGGTCACTCCAACCAAAAAGCACGAACCCCTTGGCTTCATGGACAGCTTGCAATGATCAAAAGGGTGCAGGGAGCAGCCAGAGATAACTCTGGCTTATGCTCATTTGACGTGGTTTGGAAACTGTGTAGTCTGTTCAGGACACTTACGTGTCCGCACGCGCGGCAGTGGTGCCTCCTCCTCGTCAGTGCGTTGAAGGGTTCTTTGCATTTCATGCACATGGTCACTTCGTTGTCGCGTATCCACCGCGGTGCCCTCTTCCCAAGCTCCGCATTCTGCGGGGAGGAGAGGGAAGACAAGAAAAAGAGCCAGTTGTACAGTACTTTTAATAGAGAAAAAATAATTATTCTTTTCCTCTGGAAAGGAAACGGCAAAACGCAGCTCAAGATGCTTTTTGAAATCTATGCAAGCAATAACAAAGGACCCATTCAAAAATCATCATGCACCACTGAAAGGGTACTCTGTTATGCACTTCAGGAAAAAGAAGCTTGCTTATAAGACTGGGCATTATGATGAGAAACAGTTACAACTACTTTGCAGTTCCTTGAAACATGTTTCCATCAAACTTTTGCAATATACTATTGGCAGTTATAAAAGAACAAAATGGGTACTAAGAAGGTTATGATGGTGCGATAACAACTTACAGAAACTTCAGCGGGCAAATCTTCATATTCTTTAGCAATAGCATTTCTGAAGGTTTCATTCCTCTGCTGAAAAGCTTCTATGGTGTTCTGAAGTGCCTAGGGAAAGAGTGGAGAAATTCCTCAGACATGCTACATTTACAACAGACTGACTACAGTCTGACCATTTAATGATTAAGAGAGGGAAACTACAGCCAGAAAATATGAATATTACTTAGTGATTGCTTCCATGAAAATGCATTTAGAAAACAGAGTTAAGAATATAGATAAATTTACCTTTATCCATTCTTCCTTATCTTGTTCTGAACTAAAAGAGACATTTGACATATTAGTCCAAAGCTAGTTTAGGAAACATTATCTCACTATCAACAACTTGCTGCAAATGCTAAAGTTCTGAAACAGTTCTCATGCACACAAAGTAAAACAACAGTGCTTATTAAAGGTCTAACAAGTAAAAATAAAGAAATTAAAAACATGACTCCAGGTTTCACAAGTCTCCAATCACTAAGTTCTGAATTCAAGTTAAAAGATAAATTCAAATGCACATATATGTGACAATATTTTCACTGCCGGATTTTTTTGAGGCATAGCATAGAAAGCAAAGGATGATGCCTCATAATTTAGGTGCAAGTGCTTTCTTCTTCCCTGATTTTGTAAACTATCAAGTTCACATACTGACACCCTTTTTCCTGTGCATCTCTTACATCTTCCTCCCTCCTCAACAGAAATTATTTCCTTATTGCTGTTTTCAGTTGTTTAAATTTGTCTACAGTGACAAGAAGAGTATCTAATTAAAACAAGGAAAATTCTGCTTTAACATTTATTATAAAGCGAAGAGCAAGATTTTCTCTTTCATGCCTCCAGGCAGATATGGATGACTTACTAATAAGCACACAAGGTATTTACAGATAAGACAGCAATGAGAGGGCAAGCATTTTCTTTTCTGATCTTGTATGGTAGATTTAGTTTTAGAAAATATCACTAAGGCCTTTGACATTCAAATTGTTAGGAAAGCACCTTACACCACAAGTACCAGTACTATTTCACTCTACTGGCCAATGCTGGTTAAAACAAACAAAAGAGTTTATCTGTAAACTTTAAATCAGGAACATGAGAATTAGTATCACAGTATATCTTCTCTCTATACAAACAGAGAGAGATTTTCAATTACGTGAAAAAATCTGACATACAAAATTTTATTTCTCTGTGGATTGATAAGAAGGATGTGAAAGCAACCACTTACAACACCTCAATAAAAATGTCTTCTCAAATATTATTTTGCAATATTATAGCAACTTGTAATAAAATTATGATGCCTGTGATTCCCCTTCCCATTTTCCAAGTGGTTATGGGGTAGAAAAGTGTTTTGAAATACTTCTGCCTATCATCTTTCATAGAAAAAAAGCTGAGGTGTTAAACGTCATACAGAACTAACAATCTCTTAAAGGAGTTACTCACTAGTTATTTAAAACCTCAAGTTTAGATCTCTCAAAAGATATTCTGAAAAATAAATTAATATAAGTATCCCAGTAAGAAAACCCCAAAGAGAAACTAAACATTACAACAAAGTAAATACAAGCTCATGAATTAAGACCATTAAGGTATAGGTGGCATTAAATACTCATGTAACAACCAGGATTATTCTAATCTAATTGAGTGAGACTTAGCTTGGTATTTTTCTTCTTCAAAATTTGAAAGGACTTAATGAGTTCCAGAAAAGTTCATAAAACAAAACCTGAAAACATGTTCTTCTCAAACCTAAATGAACTAATGCAATGCTCTTTAAAGAACTGATTATTCAGGTAACTTTACAAAACAAACTTGTATTTTTCTGGCATTTCCTTCAATTATGAAGTACTTTACAAATGGTACAGCAAGATGCTGTCTTTTACCACTGAAATGGACAGGTGACCCAACAGCTTGCTAATCCTTGGCAAAATATCATATAGTGATTTCTAGTAGATATGCCTGATACTCCAAAATGGGTCTAGTAAGTTCTGCAGACCTTAATGGAAATATTCTGTAATTTTCAAATATATATATATTTATTATTATATATAATTTCATATTCAATCATAGTGCAGCTAAATTTCTATATGCTGCTACATTTCTGTTACTCTCATTAAATACTGTAACTTTTTTTTATATACAGAAAAAAAGCTTGCAAGGCCTTGCTTATTCACAAGCACATGCTTTCCATGCAGAACAACATCTACCACAGGCATCTTTGTACTCATTTAATCCTTGCCTCTCTGTAATGAAATCTTAACTGGTAAGAATGAGCCTGCAGCCAGGGATGCAGGAGAGGTGGACATAAAAATGCACCCTGCTCTTATTGGAGGTGGGCTGGTCTGGACAGGAAAAGTGGAATCCAGTCAACTCAAAAAGAAGCACCCTTAAGACAACCCAGCACTGAGAGGATAAAAAATCCAACCTTGTGATTGTATATATTTAAGCTCCCAAAAACTAGATAACAGACTTCACTTACCTGGCTTGCAGCTCCAGTGTTCGCTCTTTTCCAGACACTTGAAAAGTGTGTGGATACTCTTCATTATGAGTCTCTATAATCTTCATACCATCTATGCCAACTCTGGTTCGAACTGAGAATTTTGATCCTACCAAGCTGAATTTGGGGACGCAGTAGAGCAGCATGTTGTTAAACTGGGGGAGGGACAGAAAGCACAGGGCTTTGCATCAACAAACACACAGATACTGCCACAGCTTCTATCGGGCTGGACAATATCACAAAGCCAAGTTCAGCAGTGGGAAAGCAGGTTCTGCTCTGCTCAGCTGATAGCGAAGAAAACCGAGGTTTAAATTTAGGATTATTTATTTTTCTTATTTGCTCCTGGAGGTTAGTTGCTCTATATATACAGGAGTCTCACTAACACTTATTATCAACCATAGAGTTGATATTTGAGTAGGTATATTGTAACACTATAAATCACTTGTCAAAGGAATTTTTATATCTCAGTTCTGTAAAAACTATTCTGAACTGCAGAGTAAAAACCTTTTTGTGCAGTGTATACTCTGATATTTATCCTGCACCAAAAGCACTTGATTTTGTAGAAACTGTAACTACTATTATCTTCAAGGTATTGATTAAAAATGAAAAAAAAGAAAAAAACATTTTATTCTTATTACAAACCTCAAAATCAGAGAAAAAAATACTTAGGCAGGACAAAGATATATTCCTTTATGAAAAATAGATTTTAAAATAGCATTTGAATGCCAAGTGCCTCAGCCTCAAAGAAGTTATTAAATCAAATCTATAAAGGTCAACACATATTCTCACAATTAACTTTTTAAAAGATTTTTTTTTCATACAAATACTGTCATGCCTATTGGCTCATCTGTAACAGATACAGCATGCTTGAACTTGTCACCTTTTATATGGAGTGAAAATAGAGTGAAAAAAATCAGAATTTGATACTAGTGGTTTTTAATGAATGAGAAGAAATAAACTGCATCAAGTCTTTTGTAAGAGAGTTGGAATTAAAAAATAATAAAAAAAAACCCTCCAAAAACTAAAAGAGAAAAATCAGTGCACTGCTTTGGTCTGTTTGTTTAAGGTAAGTCATTGGCATCAGAAAAGAGGATGAGTTTCCATTATATTGTGTTCTTATAGGGCCAGGAGGCCCACTTGGACCCTAGCACACACCATCTATAATGACTAAAGTCCCAAGCTTTTACATTTCAGTTTCATAAGAAAGGCCCAGTTCTCATGCTGCAAATCAGTGTTTGAAGCCAGCAGCCAATTATTGAAATGTAAGATGCTGATCAGTTTTTCTGTGCATTTAAAACCACGTACTTTGTTTGTAAGTGGTGTTTGGAAGTCTTCCCACAAGCAGCAGTGGAAAGGTTCTCATTGATATCAACCAGGAGAGAATATTCCCTCTCTCTTAGTAGTTATTGAAGTCTAGAAAAAATATAAAGCCTCTCCTGCAAAACAGGCCACCATACTTACTAAGAAAAGATACCGTTCTTGAGCAGATGTATTGCGAGCAGCAAGTTTAAGGATCTGTCCCTCTTTTATCAGCTCATTGGAAGGGTTGACAATATCTTCCTCTTCTCCCAGCATCTCATATATCTCAAGTAATTTCTTTAGATTCTCCTTTTTAGAGAAAATACAATAAGAAACATACATATACTCAGCATTATATAGTCAACAATGCAGATTGATTGACCTAGTTGATATATTAATAAATACTTTTAGAAATGTTATCTGAGTGATAGTTTAAAAAAATGCATTTATACATACAGTAAGCACATTTTCTTGTCCAACACATGCCATGTCAAACCAGCCATGTCAATCACTAACAATAGAGAAATATTATCTATTAACATTATCTTTCCACTTACAGAAAGAAATGGAGCAATGTCAAGAGTCTTATATAATGTCAGATAACTTAAACCAGGAAAAGAAGTTAGACTGCTCAGTCTCCACTTGACAGAGTTAGGTGTAATGCCTTTTTTTTTCCCTATAATTTCCAGGAGTTATAAAGAGCACAGTATATGTAGCAGCAACCATTTGGATCAAGAGAAACACTTTTTGCCATTTTAGGGAAGAATCTGCAGTTCCCATTCTGGGAAAAATTTAACAGACACAATTTCCTAATTGCTAAATACTCAAATACAACATTAAAAAAAAGAATAGGGAAACAAGAACTGCTTACCATTTTTCTTATTGCACTATTCGAATGACTTGCTGCAGTAGATATAATTTCCAGGGATTCTAGATGGAGCATAAAGAAAAAAGAAATGAAAAAAAAAAAGCCCTGCATTTTCACATTTTTATGTATTACACAGAGAAACAGATCATTCTACAAAATGATGTTTGTAATTTTTATGTAAATTATATATATTGAATGCAATATATATCTTAAATTATCAATCAAAAATAACCAAGCTAATAAAGCAGTTACCAAACTGAAATAATGGTCTGGAAAGATCACATGGGAATTCTTGCAGTTTAGTTTACAGATAGCTTCAATACTCAGAACCACATTTTTGTGATGTGAACAGTCATGGTTCTCTCTTGTCTTTTCCAAAGATAATTCAAGAATGTCAACCTATGCTTATTGTCAAAACAGCTCATATTACAAATATTTAAGAAAATACTTTCAGCACTGAAACACCCAAAATTACCTATCAAGTAATTCTGAAAGATGTATGTAAATAATTAACTGTCCTTGTTTAAATATAGAGATATTATAGATGTATAGAGATAACTGTTAACTGTCCTTGTTTCATTATAGAGATATTATAATATATAAATTTCCTGTAAAAAGAATGACACTATATCCTATTTAAAACAAAAGGACATACATGTCATATGTGCATAAAGCAAAACTGAATGCCAAAGAAAAAAGAAAAAGGGGGAAAATTCCCAAAGCAAACAAAACAATCCAAACTCTCATGCAATTTCAAAACTAGAGCAAACTTATAATCCAAGAGCATAATTTAGTATGCTTGGTAACTTATATATGAAAGGCAGTTTTTATACTAACTCCACTCATTATCTAAAGAGGTTTTTTTTTTTAATTCTAGAACTCCTCTGAAGAAATTCTGTCATACTTTTCACAATGGCTTTACTTTTTCACTTCACATTTCCTGACAATAGCTTTATTTTACCATATCCTTTTGCTAAGGCCTTATTATGGCTATTTTAAATTCTAGAAAATATTTACTTTCAGCATCTTTCCAGTCTAGGGAATCTTGAGGCAATTTCCTTAGGTAGTCCTTTAGAAGCATCTCATAGCGTGGAATGCGTTGTACTGGTTCTAGCATGTGATGTTGCAATGTCAAATTTCCACACACTTTTTCCTTCTAAGAAATTATAAACATATTCAAATGTAATAGGCAAAAAAATATCTTCCCGGGTTACAAGAAAATAAAATGTGATTGATAAAGCATAAATAATGTATTTTAAAACATGCACTATAGCCTTTCTGAAAGAAAACAGAAAACTACTTTGCCAAACAAAACAATTTCCTAAAAGTTACTGTAAAGAAGTAATGAGCAGAATTTAAATCCCACAAAAAAAACCCTCCCAAACCCCAAACTATTTGAGCTTAACTTTGAAATAGCTCAGAAAAGAAGTAGCAACTGAATTAGTAGGAGCAGCTCATGGCCTTGTGGTAGTAGAAAATCTTTTTTCAAGGGGCAACACAGTATATTTTATCTATCCATCCAATGAGGGAATGCTTTCTTTCAGTTACATTCATAATGCAGATCTCCCTAGTATTTTAAAATGCAGATTCACATCCACCTCCTTAGACAGAACTACAGGATTCCATTAAACTACATAGAGACAGCTGAAAACCACAATAACCTATAGCTCAGGAAAATTTAAGCAAAATCATTCCTTTTCTAGCTGCTAAGTGCAGTCAAAGTGAGACACCTGCCAATCCTCAAAAAAACCTACAGGGAGCACCAGAGGGAACAAAAAGCACTCTGGAGAAGAGTGCTGCATTGCCACAACTGCTAAGCTTCATCTTTTGTGCTCAGCATTTAACTCGCACCCATAGCTTAGTGTTAACGGCACTACTGCAAGGCAATACTGTATTTACAAATTCAGTGCAACGATCTTTACTTCTGGATCGGTATATATATATATATATTTCCATGCAACAGTGTTTACTTTTGGTATTTGTGACAAAACCAGCCTTTTTTAATCTCCTGTTGCAACCTTTATACTTTAGTCCTCTAGATTGCAATGAAAAGCCTAGATCTGCATGTGTATTTGTACATGTATGTGCAGGGTGAAGGAGAAGCAGAACACAGTATGAAGTGAACACAAACAACCCTTAATTCTAAGAGACTCGATATTTATTTTTCTCTTTAATCTTTCTGTTCCTTTTCAAAACATACATTTTTATGTATTACTTGGCCCATGACATTATTCTCCCCATTACCTGAATGTCTTGAATAATGAACTTAAACAGAGGCGATCGTTCAGTCCACGTTTTCACCAGTTCCATGGCGTTATCAAAATTTTTCACATACTCTCCGTACATCTTGAGGAAAGGAGCCAACTTTTGCAGAATATCTCCAATTCTGGGGGTGGTAGTCCTGAAAAGTAAGAGAGTGGAATCTCAGAGCAAACCAGAAAGAAAAATACTCCCATAAGGTCCTAAAATGCTTCAGGGAGCTTTGTTTCATAGAGAATCCTTTCCATTTGGGAAAGCTATGGAGAGCTAGCTCCATGGAGAGCTAGCATAACCATCAAAACTGAGCCTAATGACCATGAAGACTATTTTTATCCTCACTGATGACCCATAATGCTTGCAGGTCATGTAGAATACTAACACAGAGGAAAGGTGATCTATAATGAAAACCATGAAAGAGTCTGTTTATAAAACACATCCTCATTTATTTCATTTACAGTTCAGTAAACTACATTACCTTTTTTTGACCATACTCTACTCTACAAATACCTAACTTGTGATTTTGTTTGAGGTCTAAATCCATGCTACGAAGAGCTTCCCTTCCATGTCCACATAAGTACAGCTGTTTACAGCCTTTTACAATTACTATTTGAGAAAAACCTAGGAAGTAGTGAGAATCCCTTGTAATCCAGCCTTTTGTGCCAGCTTCCCCACAGCCTTCCCAAGTACTGATGGCATCTTCCAATGAAACAGAATAAAAAAAAAAGATGAACTAACTGGCGGAGACGGGAGGACACATGGAGAAGCTGCACTTCTTGCTGCCCAGAATGAAAGCAAGAACTGTACAAATGCATCTCCTACAAGTGCAGGGTGAAATACGTGGTTCACATTTCATATTGAAGAACATATTCCAAAACTCTTTATTGATGACTTTCTGGAAGTCTAGAATAAATGTTGTGGCAGTGGCCTAGTGGTAGTTTAACATCCCACATGCCATTTCTAGACCTTGTATACACACTTTTATCCACCTTAGCCTTGAGGGAAGGGAGAAGCAACCGATTATACTTATTTCAGCAGTCCACGGCAGCACACGACTGGTCCAGGAGAAAAGGTGGGCAGCTCCCATGCCGGCACCCAAGCGGGGCTGGCGGTGCCTGCGTGAGGCCTGGCCAAGGCGTGAGCTCCTGCTGGAGCTCCTGCTGTGCCCGCTGCGGAGGCAAGGGGAGCCAGCAGGACGGGAAGGTGCCGCTACAGTCGTACGGTCACAGAATCATTACGGTTGGAAAGGACCTTCACGGTCATCGAGTCCAACCGTAAAATCCATCAGCACCATGTCCCCGATGCCTCCTAAACCGTGTCCCTAAGTGCCTCATCTACACTGCCAGCGACGGGGACTCCACCACTTCCCTGGGCAGCCTGTTCCAAGGCTTCACCGCTCTTGCTGTGTAGATATAGTCACCAAGGTTCACCACCTTGGGAAGGCTAACCCAGACTGGACACACACACACACACACACTTTCAAACCAAAATCTAGCAATTTAAAATAAAAACCCATTACTTCACTGAATGTTCTTTCTTTCGGTTGCCATTTTAGTTCAATGTAGCTGCATATTTTTGAACTGAAAATTAAATACAAACCATGCCAAGAGAACTGAAGCAAGTGTGAATTCTTTTTTAAAGGTCACCAGAAAATAAAAAGATATTAAAGTTTTAAAATAAATTTCATAGTTAAGTCCTTGTAAGTTTTTTTTCCAGTTAAAAAGCCTCAAGTAGAGAGGACTTCAGCACTGTTTTGTATCTAATGAAACTAGCATAAAAAATAAATATTTCTGCATAACTGTTTCACAGCAATTACGAGACGCAGGTAACAAGCAAATGTCAGAAGTTTTATAACCAGGAGGCAGCAGCAGTTTGCTGCACCCGCTGCTAGGATACCTGCGGCAGCCAACTCCCACAAAGCGTGACAGTTTTACCCTCTGGGGCCATACTAAGTATTCGCGGCTACCTTCAGTGCAAGGCATTTATGTGTCCCAGCGCTCTGAGGCTGCACAAACAGGAATCGTTATCATTTGAGATAGGCCGGACAAGGTCCACAGAGCACAACCTGCTCTGGAAGAGCATGAAGGACCGAGGAAGCCACAGTCTTCTGAGATCATCACATACTCTTCCCTTGATAGACTTGTGACTACTGATAACTGGTCTATTTCTTATTCAAACAGAATGCACCATGACCCAAAACATGAAATTTTACTAATTGCCATCACTCTAGGACAGTTATCATTTTCTTGTCTGGAGAGAGAACCAAATCAGCCCTGCACTCGCACTGGGTGAACAAGACAGCATCATTATAGGGCTCAAAGGAAGATGCCTTCACACCACCGTGTGTGTATGGCAATGTTTCTTACTTCTGTGTTACTAGACCGATACGCTATTCACCAGAGCACCCCAAAAACCTCAAGGAAGAAAGAGCTGAGCTACTAATCAAAAAGTGCAATATCTCATTTAAATCTGCCATAGAACAGCTGAAGCAAAGGTCTACGAAAGGTGACTACAGAATCCTTCCCCCAATACAAGAGCCTGCAGGCAAACAAAATTTTAAGTCATAGCCTCGAAACAAAAAGATACCTATGGAGCAGGTCAGCTCTGAAGCTGCTAGACGACACTATGGATTCTAAGGAACAAGAGGCAGTTGAGAGTGACATCTTAAGCCAACAGCTCGGGTCAAACAAATCCATGTGCGGCAATGGTTATGCTGAGTTCAGTTTACTAAGCACCATCTATATCTGCAGTCAACAGATGAAGATGAGAAAGCTACACGGCAGCCTGTTTCAACCTCAGTGAAAGGCAAAACAAGGACAGTGCCTCCGTTCTGTTTTCCTCGTTTCAAAAATCTACTGTTGAAAACCAACCACAACTCAGGGAAAGCTCTTTTTTTAAAAAAAAAAGAAAAAACAAACAAACAAAMAAAAAAAAAAAAAACCAGAGAAAGTGTATAGAACTACAAAAAAACATATTCGAGTAGTTTCTGTATCTAATTAAGGGAACTGGTGAGGAAAGTGAACTCTGGCAGAGGCTGCTGTGCCAGACATTTGTGAGACATTTGTGAGCACAGCACACAAATTATCCCTGTGTTATTCCCTCAACAGTAATCTGGAATTGTTCCCCTCTTCTGCACTCTTCCATCCAACTCCTCTCAAGAGCATCCTCTTTTAAGGATATTTAACAAGCTGTTTCAGATAAAGCAGAGAGGTGATTTCCAAGCAATGTGTAAAATAATATCCTTAGGATACAAGCCATTAGCTTTGCAGCAATGATCAAAGCTCGCCTGTAGAAGCACTCTTCAGCCTCTGAGACTATATAATTTTACACATCACCAGTGTCCAGACAGGACAATGCAACCTGTATTCTGCAAGGGCATTCTCTAAATTTCAGTTCATCTATATGTATAAATCACTGACATAATGTAGCTCAAGTAGATTGTCAGAATCGTTATAGTAAGTTCTATTCCACTTCTCATGAATATGCACCGTATTTTACTATCACTTTTAAAAATATATCAATGCAAGTGGATAAATGGACCTTACACTGTCATGGTGCAAGGAATGTAAACTTAAGGTTTCAGTTTTGCTAGGTCATGCTGCTAGAGTTTCTCTTGTTTGGTCGTTTGTTTTTGCATGACAGAAGATTTGGGGATACCTTATTTTTGCACATGACATCAATTAAATACCACTGGGAAATGATCTTAGAGAATATGGATTGTCATCTGGATTGTTGCTGCTTCCCTATCTAATTTGAGAAAAAGGAATACTCTACTGAAGGAAAAGAAATACCCTTTTATATTCTTTAGGTATTTGACAATTACGTAAGAGAAATCAAAACCATATAGTTATATATTTAAATGTTCCATATTTTTCACAGCCCAAAGATACTTGCAATCATGTACACCAATGAAGAACAAAGACACTGCAATTCCATCTGATCATTACACAGCAATTCTCGCTTGACCCAAATGGTTCTTATAAAGAAAAGTTAGAAGAAAAATACGATTGAAACATACACCTAGCCTGCATTTTAATTTCAAACTGGTAAAAGTAAAACACAGAAAAATAACGAATCTCACATGAAAGCAGTAATGGCAAAAGTTAGGTCCTATGAGAGTGAGACAACCTAACACATAAATTCCATTTATCTCAATCTTTGTATTCTGTCAAAAAAAAAAAAAATCAAGTAGCATGTAATTTTAATTTGAGCTTTTAATGTACCAAGGCATTTAGTCATGAATAATCTCCTTGGCTTCAGTGAAATAGATGTCCTTTATTTTAGGCAAAGGAAGCACGTCCTCTGCTGAATCAGATCCTGATAAATGGTAAAAGAGCAGATGTTCTTCTACCCACAGTACTTCCTGGGATTGGGAGCACTTAATTAGGAAGGTACCTTCCCTTCCTCAACCCAGTAATAGAATTTCTACAGACACTGTTCCATTAGTATGTTAACCAGTAAATCACCTCTTACCATTCTTGCATTCTTTTCTCAAGTTCTGGAAGCAAGAATTTACTGTGGAAGGCATTTATTGATGAGATATTAGAAAAGATTTTGTTAACCACTTCAGCTGGAAATGAGCCTCTGTTAGCTTCTTCTAGGAGCCTGGAATAGAATACCTGCAATACAGAAAAAGAACCCAAAACCTATCAGCCTACTATCTTTTATCAACGGATTAAGACTTATCCTTCCCTCCTACTCCAGATGGGACATAATTAACATGGCAAGAGTAAAAACAGATAATAATGAATTATTTATCTTCTCCTAACATGAAGTAAAGTATGATCTCTTCTCCCTCTGCACCCAAATTAACTTTTTCTTTATTTTTGAACCAGAACATTGGTACAGGATAAACCAAAGCAGTATCATTTTGGTTTGTCTCCAGGCATGCTGTCCATTTCAATGCTAGATCACAGTTTTCACAGTCTCTCAATCTCATTTTCCACTGTTGCTTTCTCCTCAATTAGCTTGGTTTTTTATCAACATTACTCTGATTATTCTGCTTTTATGCTCTGCCTCACTTTTAAACTTACTCTTTTAAAACTAAAGTCTATGATCAATTCCCATACACCACTCAAAACACAAAAGGGCTCCAGGTCTCAGGTCTGATTTGACTCTTCAGTAATTCTGTAGTATCTTTAAAAATACATACATATGTGTGTTTGTGTGTGTGTGTTTATGTATGTATGTATATATTTCTCTACCAATGAACTATATTCAGAGTGGATGTGACTACAAAATGACTGGAGCTCTGTGCAACTATCAATATGCACATCACATAAAACAGTGCTAATGGGGAGTTATAGCTCTTCCATCTCCCTCTCCCATCTCTCCTTCTTCCCTTCCTTGAAAAGGGGTCAAAATCTTGGGTAAGGGTTTGGGAAAAGAAATAAATTAAGCACTTTGATAATCCCACCTGAGAGAGTAAATCTCTTTTAGAAGAAAAAAGTCACTGGCTCCAGATACATTTTAAGACATGCTTCCTTTGCTGTGGCTCTGAGAGGTTTATTAGCTAATTCTGAAAAACTCCTTTGAAAACTAGAAGGCTTACATGATTTTTTAACCCAGCTGAGTTAACATAACAATCCATTCCCAGTCTTCTCTTTTTCTCTCATTACCAACAACTGAGTAGCTGTATTTCAAACTAATTTTTTATAACTCTGTCCAGACATTAATTGAAAAACAGGCATAAACTAAAATAGTTTCATGTTCCCTAACAGAAAAAAAAATATATATGAGTGAAGTAAACATTTTCCACTATAATAGATATCTTTTTACATCTCCAAAGTGAAGCTCTTGTTTTCAATACCTGGTCTTTTAAAATACATATAACCATTCCAAAGGAGGCCAGTCTGCTAACTTCAATTTCAATAAGACCATTACTGAAATCCTCAAACTGCCTGAACAATTAATATTTCGGCTGAGACTTTGACTTTTAGACTTTTATCGACTCCTGGGTACCTTAGGCCTTAGACATGAGAAATTTAAACAAACAGTAATGCCTGAGAAAACTGTCATGGAACAAGGGAATGTATCCCAGGTATCTAAGTAAAATGGACACAGGTATTATATGAGAAACCAAAGATGACTTGAAAGGATATTCAAGGACTACAGACTGCTTCACACTTAAGAAATAGCAGGTTGATTCTTTAAAGAACCAGAAATAAACTCTATCCCTGAAGAAAGATTAATTTCTGCTCCCTTTAATAGGATTTAGTCCAAATGTACAATGAAAAAATAAGGCATAAATATTTTTGAGTGGGCACCTTCCAGTTCCATTGATGCTTATGAAAAAATGCTGTGCAGGTGGCTCAAATGTGAAACATTTAGAGAATCATGAGTGGGCAACTGGCTTCAATATTAAAAAATATGACACCTTTCTTGTCAAGTAAAAAAAAATGAATGGGCATTACATTATCCATCTCATTTGATAGATATTTGAGCCATCCCTGGAAGGGCCATTGGTAAAAGGTTTGCACTTCTGTTGCTCATAGTGAAATCTACATTTGCACACATCCACAAACAACACACTGTTACTACCTATATAATTCAGATAGACTTTTAAAAATGTTGCATTCTTAATTAAAGGCAAATTCATGTGGCAAACAAGATGCTCACAGTGTCAGCAAAATGTACAAGCCACACAATCCCTTTTCTGTAATTTACATCCACATCCACATGCATAGCTGGTCAAGTGAACTCAAGGTAAGAAAATAAAACAAATTTAAGGAAAATTTACCCGGTCTAGGAGGTCAAGTCGACTAACATAGGCTTTTTCTGTATGCAGAAGTTCATTAGCAATTTTGTGACGTTTCTGTTCATCTGTCTCCTGGAGAAAGACAAGATCTTTTAGAACATTGGAAGAAACATAATTTAGAATTTTTTGAAAAAAAATGAAATGTAAGTTGGTATTTTGCGTTGCACTTTTTCTAAAATACGAGCTTTCCAGCAATCTGATCTACAATTCAGAAGGGGGGTAAGAATCATCAACACTGCAGAGCAAAACTCAGAGCCTAAGACATTTAATGCTTTGCAGTATGGGAATTTTTACTGAAGCACCAAACTCCTTCACACCCTGGCATTCAAGCACCACTAACATTTCAGAGCTGGAGGAACTAATTTGCAGAGTACAATGTAACAGATGGGATTTGTTGGTCTTCTCCCCCCACCTCCGTTCTGAAAGTTATTTGAACTGACTGTTCTTTGCCTGGAGGAACTATTGAAAAATACTGTGCAAAACATTTTATGGTCATGAATACACTCATTGATAATAATTTATTGACAGCAATTAGATTATTCTTTCAGTGGGTCCTTGTATAAGTTATTTGTCCTTCTTATGGGAAGCATTCACATCAAAGTCTTTCATTCCACAGAATATATTTTCAGTTCTCCTCCTAAAACTGAAGTTGAAAATGGTCATACAAATTTCAGTTTTACATCAAATATACATTGGAATATGAAACTATGAGTTGCTTTGAGAATTCACTTCCAAGCAGAAAACATGAAAGCACTCTGTTCTGAAAGGTTAAAACATTTGGCAAACGTCTCATTCTCCTAAATGTCAAATTCAACAAAAAGACACTTCTGTTACAAGATTTTCTTTCAGATTTACTGCTATCGCTGAAAAATATTCACTTTCAAAGACATCGGAGCCTTTCCTGAGTAAATAGTGATCTTGCCACTGAATTTATAGGAAGGTGCTAGTTTTCTGGAAAAAACGCATATACTTGCCATCAAAAAAATAAATAAAATAAAAAAGTAGAGCACTTTAAAAGGTTATTTCTGATTAGAACCCACAGATCGTTTTCCACAAGACACACATTTGTGAGGACATTTATAATGACTCCCTGCTGAATGCTGGAGTACAGAGTTTTCATCAGTGGCTTTTTCCTCCTTTCAGTCTCCAAGCATTCCCAACTCAATCGCATTTCGATCCCGACCTTCAGTGTCGGCTTCCTCCCTATGTACAGGTTCCAAACAGGGGTGTCCAAGCTGTTCACTCAACCCACGGAAATCACCGAGCATCCAGGTTAGCCTACAGAAGGGCAGCGGATGGGCTGCCACGAGGCGCACAGCGCCGGGCAGCGCGAGGCTCCAGTCCTTCACCAGGCACCTCCCGTGTGGACTCGAGGCACCAAACTGCAGGTGCCGCAGCCTCCCCTGCAGATTTTGTGGGGAGAGGGGTGTGAAATATGTGCTCTCCTCCTCTGGAGGCACCAGGCTGCCATTATCTGAAGATTGCTGGAGCTCATTAGGAGCAGGAGAGCCACGCACAGCGCATGCATAAACACCACACACAATGACAAACTAGAGAAGTATCAGGCCAGGCTGCTCTTGCTCTCCAGCTGTACTCGGACCCCCAGCTCAGCACCTCCCCTGCCTTACTTCCCTTATTCCTGAGCCTCCGTCTCTTTTTCTGCATCATTCACGGTACCTCGCTCAGGAATTTTCTACATGGCAAAAATACACACCATGGACGAGCTATCACTTAAACACAGCAGCATATCCCCATTCAAGCATAACAGCACTCATTAAATGGTTAGTTCAGTGCAAGAATAAGAAGAAATTATATTGCTAGTTTTCTTTTAGGGAAATCCTGTTTCCCAGCACACCATCTCAAAATTTCCTCCCCATTTTCCACAAACTCCTCAGCGTGTTTTCCACAGCTAGCTCCATCCTCCTCCCTGCTCGTACTCAACTTCAATGTCTTCTCCCATATCCCATCCAGAGGAAAGTCCCAGGCCCCCTGAGCTGGCTCTGCTTTCCCTTTTGGTGAAAGCAACACGCCCCAGGCTGTTTGCCACCAGCGCTGCCTGTCTCCTACAAAGGTTTTCCTCATGGAAGTAGCACCCATGTGCAGGCAGCACGTTGCTTGACAGTGACAGTGATGCCAGCTGCACAGGAAATGTACACAGAGCAGCACCAAGTCCAAGGAGGTCCTTCATCTCCCTCAGCTGCTCTGAGCCTGGCGGGAGGAAGAGGCAGGAGAGGGAACCTATATGTGTGTGTATGCCAGTAGCCCACAGCACTGCACAAGTGCTGGGAAGCACTCACAGGGAAGCCTGTGACAGTGAAAATGCCACAGAGCCACGTGTTAGTACCACCATTCAACCAAACACCCCTGAAACACCCATTTAGATGTCATGGGGAAATTCTACATACAGACACTTTAAAACATGGAGTTAGCATCCAGCCTCCGAGTGCTTCAGTGCTTCCCTAGAAAACTGCTGCTCCTATACATAAATCAAACTAAAACAGCAAAACAGAATATTAATTGTGGGTTAAGACACAAATCAAGTTGTAATATGGAGCTATACTGAGATTTTCAGCTTATATACACACACCAGTGCACATCTCTCTTCACAGGCAGGACAATATAACGATAGAAATTAAAGAAATAGAAACTTTTTTTTTTCTGAAAGTTTTATATTTGTATCCTAGTAAACCAGTATTGATATTGTTCTCTATATTCTATATATTCTTCTCTATAGTTAATAAAGATACTGGGCCAAAAAAAATACTGTAAGATAAACCTGGATTTTAAGCACAGTTTTTCATTGGTTTCAGGGAACTTCTCAAACTAATGTGACAGTCCATAACACATTATGACTCAAAACATAAAAACGAGCAGGAATGATTAATTCCACGTACATTGAATGTTGACATTGGAAGCTCAGGATTTTATTGCTGATCAAAACATCAGAAGTCCGAGGTAATGTTTCTAAAAGCCTAAGCTCCTGCTCAGGATAGAATGGAAGGATGTAGAAAATGCCTCAGCACTTTGAATACCTAAGCAGTTCAAAAAATGCACCTCTAATCTTTTCCAAAATAAAAGAATTGAACAAAATATTACTATTATTTTCATGGCTACAGTCAAGCTGAATTCTCAGTTTTAACTGTCTTGTGAAAAGTAACTTTAAAAAGTATAACTGAGACATTTACTTACATATTTTAAATTATAAGTATATATATTTCAACAAGGCTCCTAACTAGTCCAAATGCTCTAACTTTTTATTCTTTTCATGAATAAGCAATTTTCATTTTAAGCATGAATAAATGAACAATAAAAACAAATGTATTGCCTTAGTAAAGACAAGCCATGAAAGTAACTTAAGTCAGTTGTGCCTAAGACTTAAGAAACTCTCTAAAGTATTGAAATATATTTATTTTGGCTCCATCATTTATCAACTAGGGTATTTCAAAATTAATCATCTCAACCATACCATACTCACTTTCATAAATAAACTAGTTTAAAGCAGACCTTATGCAAACCAAAATTTCAATCTACTGGACCAGTTTCTGCAATAACTCGTAACTCTAGCCAAGAGTCATCTCTCATGATCAAAAGAGCTACATTTCTCAACATAATAGTGATGAAGTATAGGATTCACTCCCCCTTTTGGTGCAGTCCTAGCCTCAAGGACTCTGCAGCAACATATCGAGCAACATAGATAGGATAAGAGCTGTAGAATACAAACAAATACCGTTAAGTATACATTTTGTTTATTTTTAATGCTGAGTTTAGTCTAAAGTAACAGAATAAGTTTGGTTGTTTTTCTGTTAAGCTGTTCAAACAATGAATGTTTTGTGATCCAAAGCTTTCTTCTGTAAGCATTAAGGATAGAAACGAAGATTTCTGTAAGAACTTAAGATTTCCTTTCATTGGCCGAGACCTTTGTTTCAGAAATTAAAAAGCCCTGCATCTCGCAAGACTTGCAGGGAATATCTTGAGAGCTACCACCACCTTCTCATTAACTAAGAATACAGCTAGCACATGCAGTGTATAGTCCATGGACTCTATATAGTTAGTATGCACTATATACTAACTATATATGGAATGCATATTAACCATATGTCCATTAAACACTTGACTGGCAAGTTTCTTGCACAACAGTCAGGACAATGAAACACCCGGTATCTCTAAAGAGGTGATTCTTCTCATGAGGATTTACACATATTTATAGAGAATGCTAAAGACATCACTGCTTCACATCACTCATGAATCACTGCTGAGAAAGAACATCTATTTGTAGAATCAGGATTTTACTTCATCTCTGTTTCTGAAATGTTGCAAAAGTAAATCATTTCTCAGTAGTAAGTTAATTTAGCTGAGAAGTTTCTTCTCACTTTCAGATATCTCCACATCCACATTTAGAAATACATAATCGCAGCAAGTTTCGCATCCATAGCACTGGATCCCCCAATGTTGCTATTAAAAGACCACATCAAGAAAATGCTTTAATGAAGACGCACAAGGGATTCTTCTCCAGCTGTGGAATACACACAGTTGCTATCCACCTTTCCTACCAGGCTCAGAACACACGCAGAAGGATGTGCCTTCTTGTCTGCTGTTAACTCTGGTGGCAGATTTCTCACAAGATGTTCTTCAGAAAGTTTATTGATAGGGATGTTCTTGTACTGTTCAGCCTCCACATTTTAGGAAGTCAAATGTTAAGGCAGAAGGTGCTTCTGCTGCAAGGAAGAAAATCCTCACTTTCAAGTGTCTTTTTCCTTGCATCATCTGTGGTTTATGACTTTCAGACTATCTCATACAATCAATAAAATAAACATGCTCTATTCTTTGACCTTTTGGGGAAAACATTTCAGAATAACACTGCCAAATTTACTAAGTTTTTGCCTTCTTACAGGCCTTTCAGAACCTATAAGAACTTGAGTCAGATCTACAGTGATGCAAGCGAAAAAGAAACACAAAACAGAAACAAAGAGTAGCATTATTTCGAAATGAATTTTCTTTTCCAAGTCTAAAAGCAATTTGTGCTTTGGAGCTTTGATTTTGCACCACTTCCCAGTTCAATTCATCTGCTTTTCCAGCACTGGATTTAATTTATTTCTGATGCACAGGCACACATTTGCAATGCAATAGCACCACCTTTTCTTCTTCCCTGTTCTAGAAAGCATGGCACGCAGGAGACGAAGACAACACACCGCATCAGCATCAAATTATACAATCAGATGCATGACTTAGAGTTTGTCTATGACTCACATGCATTTGCCCCTACTTCTGTTACTCAACTGTATGTACACACGCTTAAGTAGGAAGGACATAAGCGTGTGGCTGCTCAGTTCCACTGCAACTTTAACCGGTCGATTCCACCTGTAAAGACCTTCCTAAGGCTGGAATACCGCAGGCTGTCTAAATGCTCTGGCTTACTTGCTTGCAGCAATAGCTAAGCTCTTCAGCACCTCTCCTCCCGCTCCAGCATGGCAACAGCAACTTGAGCCTTCACAGGGCTGATCTCAGTCCATCGGCTGCATCGAACTCATCCAAACCTCTTGCGAAGAGGGGCCCTTACACAAGCTGCAGCACGTGCTCCTTAATCTCACCAGACTAAAGGTGACATTCGTTTCACAGACTCCATCCTCCGCTGCTGTCCTCTCTGGCAGCCATCCTGCATGCTTTTGTAAATGCTTCTAGCAGCACCAAATAATACACTAATCGCACATAATCAGACCTCATACTTTAACTTTTGATTGATGCAAGGCAGAGACCAGCTGGTCACCCATCTGGCCAGAGACAGACCGCAAGGACATGGCTCCCATGAGCATTTGCTCCAAGCACTTGCCGAGTTCCTTCCCGGATTTTATACCATAACAGCCTTCAATTTCTACCTTTTCCTGCCAGCACCTTATTGTGTAATTTGGATTCCAGCATGACATAAGCAGTGGGTCACTGAGTGTGTTTTATTGGCACAGGCATTCCTGAACAGGAGACGGAAACATAACGAAAAAGGTGTGACAGATTAAAGGTGCCTTGGATTTTTACCAGTCTTATGTACAGACAGGACACAATGTTCATTACTGGAAGAGGTGAAAAACCTCAACCACCTTCTCGTCATTGGCCAGGTTATTTTATGCTGTAATGTGTAAATATTGTGATCCACCTTCCCCACATACAGAATTTAACCTCATATGTGTACACACAAGATCCCTAACTATTCAACTTGAAAGGTTTGCAGAGATGCTATTCCTCTGGGAGTGAAAACTCAGAGCTAGCTGTACATAAAAAAAATATACAAAAATGCAGACTAAAGCTCAGAAATCCTCTACCTCAAACTCCAGAACCATCCTGAGGCGGGGCAGTTAGGCAACATAAGCGTCCTCCTGACAACTAATGAGGAGCTTTAACAGTGTTCCACTATATGTAGCTGCACCTCCTGCCAGATACTTTTCCTGTTGCCTCAAATGGGAAGAGAAGAGCCTGGAGGGTCTAACCTAGGTCCCTCTGCAATGGCTCAAACGTAGCAAAGTAGGACTAGAACTATTAATAAATTCACTGGGCATAAGTGCTTCAGTGTAAGGAGGCAAACAACACGATGAAACTTTTAGAAGGGGAAATGTGCACAATTCTTCTGCTATTCATTTTTCCAAGACAGATTTTCTTCCACCCACTCACTTCCTTTAATTATTTAAAGCCCTCCCTACTAGGAAGCTCAAATTCATTGTCATATTCCTTCAGTTCGCCTTGCTAACAAGGCATATATTTAGTGTACTGATACTTGTGTCTAGCTGATAGCTAGCAGATGGCTAGTGCCTTTCCAGCTTTGCCTTGACAACCACCTCCATCGGCATTAAGGACTCACATGATAGTTCTGCTTTGAGTCCTCTTGCTGCAGTTCATTACACGTGGAATTTTATCTTAGATGCACGTTCCTTGTAGTTTGTCACAGCACAAGCATATTGCTAAACATAAACATTTCAGTTTCTTTTTTTATTTTTTTTTTTTTATTTTTGCAAAAACCTCAGACACTCAACTCAGTAAAAGCGGAGGGGAGGAAGATGTGGCCAGTTTTTTCCCGTTGTTGTTTAAATGCTGAGATCACATTAGAAACATATCAGCACCCCTTGTAGTGGCACAGCACCTGCTCTAGAACCTGTCCTTCTATAGCATAAAACCACCAACATCAAAACCATTTCCCAAAGCCAATTTCTAATTTTCTGCTTTCTGGTTTCAGAATCACGTCATTGAAATTGCAATAGGATGGTGAAGCTTTCCGTTTCTTTTTGTGTTTTTGGTTTTTATGATAAAATTCCTGATTTCTTTGAAACAACCTTTTTCTTTTCTTTTTGCCTTTTTTTAAACAATGGGGCAAACTATAACAAATTTGCAAGTCCTTGAAATAAGAACACAGAAGATGTCCTGCTTTTCTGACCAGCTTCAAGAAGTCTGTTTTTTTTCTATATAAAAGCCTATAGAAAGTATCCAGAATAGCAATACAGCCAGAAAGACATAACTTATCATTTTACCTTTGTTTCCACAGGTGCATCTTGCTTACTGATTTCCTCATTCAGTTCTTCCTGCACATGTGCATTCATTTCTAGAGTGTCTTTTTCAGCTGGGAGCAGTGTATCACTGCTCGGAGTCCTGCAGCAGCTGTTAAGCATCTGTCCTTCACTGGCAGTTGTAGTCAGCAAGGACTCTCTTGTAGTGCTTCCTCCTTCCCCATTTACCAAGCTACCGCTGACTGGATCACCTGGCACCAGGCTGAGCTGAGTGGAGCTATGATCAGGTAGCCTCCTGTCCTCGTGTGCCACCTCGTCTTGTGCTACTACTCCGTTGGCTGTGTGTATCTGTGCAACCTGAGTTTTGTTGGTAGTATTATTTCCCTGTTTTTGTAGTGGGTGCTGGGAGGGGAGTTTTGGCTGAGGTGATGGTGCTGGCCCGTATCTTCCTTGAGACTTAGAAATGTTGAGAGTGGAGGATTCTTTCTTCGATTCACTATGATTCAAGGGGCTAAAAAACAAACAAGCAGAACGCAGATGAGATAAATGTTAAACATGGCACTAGAAAAGAAAACTGCCATTAAGAGTAGGGCAGTTGCACTATATAACTGATTTCTCCTAGACCATTTTTCGCTTTGTTAAGAGTAGAAACGTCAGGCCATCGAGACTTAAACTGCATTATTTCATTAGGACACACATAAACACGCATCTCTTACTGGAGACGTACAGTAATGTCCATTCATTACATCGCTCTTGAATATTTCTTTTTCTCTCTCTCTCTTTTTTTTTTTTCCCAAATGGAAGGCAGAATCACCAGCAACATATAAAGATAACGAAACTGAGGCACTGATAAATGAAATGCTTTGCTCAAAGTCTCCCAGAAGATGACTAGCAGAAACGGAAAAAAATCTGGGTCTCCCAACTCCCAGAGCTTAAACTAACTGGCAACCTATTCCCCAATGACACTAGTTACACAGAAGGCATGAAACACATCCACATTTATTTTATCTCATTTCTTAGAGGAAAGGAGCCTTGCTTCTCCCCTCTCTTACCCCCATTTCCTTGTTCAGCATTATTCTTTTGTTAAGCTACATCTTTGCTGAAGATTCTTTTCTTCCATATTTTCCACTTTTAAGATATTTTATCACTTTTTTAAACCTTTTACTATCTCTTGCTCTGTTACATTTAGCAAGCTTGAATTTTAGGATAATATTAGCATATTCTGTAAAAAGATTTTTGGCTTTATTAGTGCTAAAAATTTATACAACCAAAATAACATATACACACTTCAATTTTGTTTGAAGTATGTTTATTAAACCACATTCAACATGCAGAAAGATATCTTTACTGTCCTTCACCACATTAATCTTAATGAAATAAGAACTAAATAGCTTTTTCTTGTGTGTATGATTTGGTTGTATGACAATCAAGTTTTTTTTAAAAATAAATTCTCAAGTTCTGAAAAATTTAACTGCCTTTCTCACTGCAGCAGGCAGTGCAGGGGTTAATTTAACTTTTTCCTTTATCTATGTGATTTAGGGGTAACACAAGTTAATGAAAATGTTAGCATAATTGATAATCATAATTTGCAGTTGATGGACACATGACTCAGGTGTTTGAATACCAATAATTACAAGCAAACATGATCTTCATAGAAGACTTGCTATGAGCTGAGCTTCCACAGCCACCGAAGGACATTCCAGAACTGGGAATACTGATTAGGGAACTCTCCTATTTTTATTCAGACATAGACTTTGCAATAGTGGAGATCACAGATTTGGGGAGAATTATTCTGACTTCAATGAAAAGCTTTGACTAAAAAGCTAGCTAACTTCCTGTAGTTTCCCTCTCGCCCCTTTTTTCATGTCAGCAAAGAAGGAAGTATTCACTGCTTTATTTATAGCTTCCTTCACTTGTATAATATAGAAAGTGTTTTGTAAAACTCAGCAGGCATAACTATCAGGATGAAATGGCAGGGCTCAGTTGAGAAGTTCCCTTTCAGAAAAAATAATTATATCAAAGGGCATTTAAATAGCCTTGTGGAGCTTTTTAAAGGATAAAAGATACCCCAAAGCAGCTTAGATCCTTCAGGAGATTTCTTTACAAGTCTTGAATACAGAGTTCTATGGGAACTCTTTCTTATATCCCTTATTTTTCACCTTCACAAACATAGTCAAAACCTAACTGCTCAGTTTTAAAGACGAGTTAGACACAACAAACAATCATGCAGTTTGCATCTTATTCTAGAACTTTCTAATATTTCACAGCCACTAGGACAAACTATGCAGGAGTTGAAACTGTTTTTCCAGGGATACTACACTGTAAAAAGAAACTGTAACTATGCTTTGAAGGAAGCCTGGGCAACAAAATGGTATCAGCATGGGACACCTAACACAGAAGAACTCCTAAGACCTCCAGTACAGCACTTTTTCCCTCTTTCTTGACAGTTGTCATGACAGAGGTGTGAGTAAGTCTTCCCCAAATGACAGAAGTTTCTTGCAGATGAAGCTCTGAAACGATTTCTGTTCCACGAGACAAACATACTTTTGTAATACACAGCAGCTGATGCATATGATGCTTAACGCCCTCATCTTGAGGGCAAAATTCTTTCATTGAGGGTCTTTAATACCCTGACTCCTTTGGAGGACATACTGTTGCACACCACAACAGTATGTGGTGTGCACACTGTTCGTTCCTGTACGTAGCATTCCTTCAGAATATCAGTTCCCTCAAGACATGGCAGAAAGTCCTATCCAAAACAATCAAGTCAACATAAAAGGAAAACCAGGCTTTCAGTTTTCTCCATTTGTTTATAGAAAGTTAAGAGCTTTTCCTATAATTATAAAAGAATTTAAAACCCATTCCAAAGTGTCAGTTAAATACAGCACTTGTTTCAAAGTGCTTGACTTTTTTTTAGGACATTTAAAAAATGTTACAGACTTTTACAAGAAAAAATAAGTCTAGCACCTTATAAGAAAATAAAACTAAATCTCACACATTGTACAGGCCAATACACTATTAACTCCCTCCATTTCAAAATGTGCAATTTTGTCACCAGCTCCCTGGGCAGTGCTAGGTTTGAGCACTACCACGTACCAACACTCCTCCTTACACCTGCAAATTCCATTAACCTGCATGCCACAGGATTGCAAAATAATTAAAACCTTCTCCTGTTGCCCAGCTCTTCAAAAGGACAGTCCCTGACATACCTTCCTCCTTCGAAACGATTGATGAGATCCGACACTTTGCTGGACTTCTCCTTTGCGATGCCAGAAGCAGGGGCTGGTACCTCTTCCTCCATTCTTGGTTTCGGGTGCGGTAAAGCTCTATGCCTAGGGGTTTGGTATGTAACAGGTGATAAATTCTGTAGATGTGTTGGCTTTGGAGGCACTGCAAACAACAACAGCAACGATCGGTCACTCGGGAACTGTTTCTACCTGCCAGACTGTATATGAGAATTTCATAAAAGAACCCATAAGAATGAGGGTTTTTTGGATATGCTTAATCTTAAATTTGCATTATTAATACAGGGCTTTCCTATAGTCTCTTACTTAATTTGGGGGATCAGGCATCCTACTCTCTTTTTTGCCAAACCATGCACTACTTAAATAAGCTAGAAAAGTAGTTTTATGTAGTGTATTACAGTAAATACCATTTTTGGCCTCCATAACTGAAGATTATACCTCCGTAACTGAAGATTTTGTCCTAAATAAGAATTTCAATAATTAAAGGAATGAGGTGTGCCCAGGGACAGGCTTTCAGCTGCCTTTTCCCAAGTAAGACACAGTGCTAACCCAAAACTCTGCTACTCTCATTCTACCTTCTCCCCACCTACTTCAAAAACAACAGCAAGTGGAAAAGATATTTGGCTTCAGTTTTGAGCTTTATTTACTCACTGAACCTGTGCCTATATATATATATATATTGCTGAAAATTTGACCCACAAGAAATATTTTGTATTCCTCTCTTTATTCCCCATCACTACCATATGCCCCTCTTAATTGTATATCTACAATAAGGAACAGACTATGCAAAAAAAAAAAAAAGAAAAAAAGGAATTTTGTGCAGAAAGGAAAACTTCAAAAAAATAACATTTCAAATAAACTCAGGACAAGCAGAAGGCAAACTACCTTAACTACCTGCGTATGAGCACTGACTGAAATCTGTGTACGGAATCACAGAATCATAGCATGGCTGAGGCTGGAAGGGGCCTCTAGAGATCATTTAGTCCAACTCTCCTGCTCCATCAGGGACACCCAGAGCACGGGGCACAGGGTGGCATCCAGGTGAGTTTGGAAGATCTCCAAAGGAGTCTCCACAGCCTCTCTGGGCAGCCTATGCCAGGGCTCTGTCACCCTCACAGGAAAGAAGTTCTTCCTCACCTGGAGATGGAACTGCCTGTGTGTCAGTTTAAAACCATTGCTCCTTTTCCTGTCACTGGCCTCCACTAAGAAGAGTTTGATCCCACCCTCCTCCCTACATTCTCCCCTCAGGTCTTTGTACATTTTGATCAGACCCCTTCTCAGTCGTCTCTTCTCCAGGCAAGTCGGCTCCTCCACCTCCGCAGTGCTGTGGAGCCCTTCTCCCTGTTTTCTCTCAGCTCGGGGAGGTTTGGGAGGTCTGGCAGATTTAGGCCAGCGAGCCTCAGATACAGTTGCTGAAGAGCCAAAGCGTTTGCCATGCTGACAAAGGAAATGAAACTGCTGAAAACATCGACACAAGTGGGCTGGGAAAAAGCAGGGCACAGGATGGAGCGTGGGGACTGCAATTTCCTGAGGGGAGGAGACAGAAAGGAAGGAGGCTGCAGCATGGATTTGCTGTCCAGCACTAGCGTGGCTTACAGAAACTCTCTGCATGACGCAGGGCCCCGTGAGCTCTCTTTTGTACATGCCATCAAAAGCTAATATCTGCACAAGGCTACAGTAAAACTCCCAAACTTGAGGGAGTTAATGCCTGGTGATAAGGCAAAATAGTTAGCTAGGAGCTGTTTATACTGAGCCTTGTGGGACAAAGAGCAAATCTAGGACATTCTGTGGAGCTCTCACACTTTTGCAGTGGTTTAAAGAAAAAAAGCAAATAAAAGCGCCAGAGCCGTATTTCAGCAGAGCAAGCAGCAGCGTGAGGAAGCCCCTGCCAAACTGGACAATCCCAACACATCCGAAACCCCTGCAGCGCCTCCAAGAGGGAACCACAAACCAAACAGCTGCACCAAGTCACAACCACTAACTAATTTCTCTAGCATCTGAGAGGCAGCTTTTCCCCTAATCAGGTGCTCTCCTGGCTACCAGAAGCTTTAGAAACAGCACAGTGGGAAAAGGGCGGTCACGAGATCCAGGAACAGCAAAGAACCACAGCATAAAAGAGCCTGCAAACCTCGCTGCAAGGCCAGCCTTGTTAACAGGGATTATGGTAACCAAATGCCATTAATTCCTCCCTCAGTGTACTGCTGGAGTGTTTCATTTTAATCAGATTATTTATTTTGATATGCACACAGCAAACTTCTTAAAAGAAAAAATGAGGAGACTGGGCCATTGTTATATACTGCATGATATGGTGCTCTGTTTCTATATTGTGGAGCTGCGAGAATAGAAGATAGGAAGATAGGAACTGCATATTCTGCTAACTAGATACCTGCTACTGCATGTTGCTGGCCAAAACAAACAGTCAGAATTTAAGCTGCAGCCTGTGGCTGTGCATGCAACTTTGCGCAAGCATAAGAAAATTGGAGATAACTGCTAAAAAGGAATAACACAGGTGCAACTACCACCGAGTGCAAGGCAGATTAGCAAAGGTCTTTCTTTTATCCCTTGAAGTTTAATGAATTGATTCCCCCTCTAGCCATTGAGCTCCTGCTGGGAACATTTCTGCTGCATTTTGATTCAGTGAAAATACAAAAGCTCCTGCAGTCAGCAAGTAAAGGTCCCTTGCCCGAGTCATCCTTCAGCATCTCCCTGTGTGCTCCATCACCCTCAGAAAGATCAAATGAGCCAAGCTGGACAGATACCAAAGATTCACACCAGCCAGAACCATACAAAATAACAAGTAACCTCCACTTAGCAGAAGGAGGAAAAGTCATTTTCTCTCATTTTTAAATGAATATTTCTATGTTTCCACATCAAAACAAGTACCCTTCAATAATAAATTCAGAGATAACATCAATATTTATCAAGTATACTTTTTCTCTCATCCCTCTGCTTTCTGAAAATCATGCCTGGGCTTTAGGAGTCTTGTTGGTAAAAGAGACAATGCTGTAGGTTACCACAGCTAGAAACAACCCTCAGTTTTAGTTCAATTCAGTTTTAAATGTAGGAGTCTCATTCCTTTGTGGAAGTCTTTCAGCTGCTCTAGGCCCAAGCCACTGACTAGCTACAAAGTCATCCACTCTACCACAGCTAACAGGGAGAACAGGCTACTTGCTGCAGCTTGAGCTGCAGCTGCTTGGTGTTGTGCCAGCTCACAGCAGCACAGCCTGAAGCCAGGCCACCCCCCAGAGTAGAATGTCACCTCCAACCCAAGCAAGGACGTCTCTGCAGCAATAGCAGGAGCTTTGCAAGCAGTCCTGAGCGCTCATTAGGAACATCTAAATGAGCAACCAGCATGTAGGGTCAAGCCTGATGCATTGTTAAGAAACTTTTTAATTATTTTAATAAAGGGAAGCTCTTTCTAAAGAAACATTCCAAAGGTTTCCATGGCACCTTTATGTAAAAGCATAAAAATGTTGAAATGTTCCTCAAAACAGCAAACTTGCATCTCAGAATCTCACTAAAGCCAAACACAGCCAAGGTCAGCGCCCTGTATGTGTACCAGTGTACCTAGTGCACTGCCAGTACTTTGCTAACTGCAATGCTTGGTACTTAGCAATCAGGCATTATATAAAACTCATGCAACAGTTATCTCAGTTGAAAGGACAGGGAGAAGCAGAACCTTAAACAAACAAAAAGTAATCTTTTTCATGTCACTCTACATGCACTTTTTTACTGCTCGGCCCAGCTCACTGCCCAGATATTCCCCAAAAGCAAATTTCAATGTATCTAACAATTTCCTCCACCTCTTGAGCATCCCACGTGATTTGCAACTCATTAGTGAATTCCACTGTTTCCACCAAGTGCCTCCAATCTGGATTACTCCGCTTTGCTCGAGCACACACTGTACGAACACAAAGGCAAAGCCCTGTCCCTCGCAGCTCCTACAGCCTGTGCCCGCGTTCTCTGCCCCACTTAACTCCCTCGCTGGCTTGCAGGCAGCTCCAGGCTTTGTTCCAGAACTGCAAAGACTTTCATGAATCACACTACATTTGACACACAATTCTGACACAGGAATTGCTAAATTGTTACTGAGGAACACAACCTTGCTCTTTTACTTTCAGTGCATCAGACAGATAGTTTGTTTTCTCCTTGAAATGCCAGGAGTTATTTCTCTGAGATTAGGCATAGAACAAAACAGGCCCATGGTTCACTTTCAAGTGCAAGATTTTGAATATTTTTATTGTATTTTAAAGCAAGCTTACTAAAAAATTATTTATGCCACTTATTATTTCCTGATTGGAATTGTATGTATTTTGATAAGTTAGATGAAGCTCATTTTGTAGTTAATTCATCAACAACCAAACCCAATGGCATTATAATTCAGTTTCTCGATCTCACTTGCTTTCATTATCAAAGGACTTCTAATACTTGCATGTCTAGAGCAATAACTTGGAAAATATCCTACTACTTTAAAATAGAAATTGCTCTCTACACTAAAAGCTGCCAAAAAAAGTTTAGCATTCAAGTTTAAATCAATAAACTAAAGCAATTCATTTTGCTGGGATCATTTCCTCATTCACTCTATTTTGCTTTGTTTCTTTTGGACAAAGAAATCAAAAAAATATAATTGATAACTTTGACACATGTATTTAAGAGGAATAGATGCAGAAAGACTCAGGCAGGCTCATTAACAGAGCACACACACAAAATACTATTTACAACATAATATGTAATTGGCACAGCTGCATTTCTTAGACTACAACATTATTCCTAGCTATGCCACTTTCTGGAGCAAGCACTTTTGAGACAAACATAGAAGTCATGGCTAGGAAAGAGCAAGAGCAGCTGCATAAGTACTTGAATAACTCTAGTCCAATGTTATCTAATTCCTAATTTATCCAACAGCTATAATTACAATTAGTGGGCTTTTTTTTTTTTTTTTCCCTCTTTAAAGGTTTAAATCTTTCTATTGATTGCCTACTTCTCTTTATCCATTAACAGATTTCTAAAATATTTTTCTTAGGAACAACATTTGTTCTCTTGTGAATTTTGGTTCAGAGAAGATCGACAGAAACTGGTATATAAAGGCCTCTCAGATGAGCGACGGAGCTTATGGCTCCCAATACAGTTCTCTAAATTATGATGTTTTACCAGAAGTTCTGTAAAAACAAACTATAAGAAATTAAATAAATAGAAAACAGCTTTATTTTGCTCTTAGATACCTTAAATAAATTAAGCTTTCTTGGCACCAAACAATATTCTCTCCCTCTTAATTCTAAGATGAATTCAACAGTGATGAGAAATTCTTTGGGATGCAACTTTCCATGGGTTTATAAACAGATCACTTAATTTGCTACAGGCAACAGGGATTCTAGTTTCTGTCACATCACCAGCATGTCTCATAATTTACGTTATTGACTAGGATGACGATGTTAGTCTTTAAAACTTGCTCTTTTTTCCTTTTGAGATGAGCAAAGACGCTATCTATGCCATTCCAAACACCAGGTTCCTGGATGGACAAACACAAGCCCTCTTTGACTTTTGCTTCTGTCTCACCTTAGCAGGCCAAACAAAAAGACGGTTTAAGATTTAAATAAATATTCTTAACCTGCAGGTGAGAAACCTACTGTCTTTTATCTTTTCCCTCTGAGAAGTACACTTCTTTCAAGATGCTCTACCTTGTTTTAGCAATTGCCTTGAAGGATGAGCAGAAGAGCACCTTACACAACTGATGTCTTTGAGACTATTTACCTTGTGGCTTTGGGCTTGAAGCTGTACGTGGGGACTGTTTGACTGGCACACTTCCATTTATTCCCTGAGCCGCTTCGTTGTGTACATTCTGCTCAATTAGCCTGGCTGTGGCACTCGCTGAACAAGACTGAGACGATATTAATAACTTTGGGCAGGTGCTGCTGCCTGAAAAACAAGCATATAGAAAAAGAAACAAGTTACAAACAGGATTAAATACACGGTGGAACGATTATAAACAAATCTGCTAAGTGCTAACACTTCAGAGAGAATCAGAATGCTCGCCTTCACCTTGAACTGTACCTTATGCTAAAATATGCTTTGCCTTTCATTAGAATTTATTATATTGCTAAAATTGTGAAGAGCTTGATGGAAAAAAAAGAAAAATTTCCTGTTCCTGTATGCTTAGCCAATGCTATCCCACAGGAAGATCATCATCTTTATAAGACTTTTTTCTATCTGAATTGTCAACGTGCTTGTTCAATGCTATAAAAAAGGGGATTCGTGTTCAGCCATTTCATTTGTGCATACAATGTGCTCACAAAAATACTATACATTCAAAAATGTTTCTTTTATTACAGGAAGTAGCATTCAAAAATTAGCTAAATGTATTTCAATCTTTGAGGAAAGAGTTCCTATTGTATTAAAAAAAAAAGGGAGGAAAATGCAAATCAAGCTGGCACTTCCATTACATTTCTTCCTGGCAGAATGCAATATGCTCTACTTAAGAGATCAATATGTTGTTTTCTTTTTCCCTAAGAAACTTTAATGAAAAAGATAAAGCAAAACATTCACTCCAAGAAAGAAACGGCTTTAAAATCACCTATCATTACAATGTGGTCACGAAAACCTCATTTGTATGCAACTGCTTATGGGATGTAGAAATAATTGGTTCTGTGAACACAGTCAAAGAGTTAAATAATGCCATGAAGGACCTTGAGATCTCACATAAGTCACTGTTTTTCCATTTCTGAATCAAAAATTCCTACCTCTTCTTCTGTAGGAAGGAACAAGGGAAACGAAGCCTATCCACTTGTCTCTTACTGCAGTGTTGTCATCATGATTTATAATAATAACCAAACAAAAATTTAGTAATAACCAAACAAAATTTTAGTAATAACTAAATAAAATTTATTTTTATTTGCCATTATTTTTTTCCCTGCTTTTTCCTTCTACCAGCAGCAATGCAAGCACACACAGGGGCTTTTTCTCAGCTGTTTTCAAAAAACAAATCCAAAACCCAGTCAGCCATTTCCCAGGACGATCCCCTGATGTCTTCTGAACAACAACTGGGCTGCACAGCTTGGGAGCTCTAATCTAATCCATCCTCCTATCCCAAGGCAAAATCCATTAGATCAAGCCATTCCTAATGACAGCCCAGTTTATTCCTAAAACAGCATTTGGGAGAAAGAGAGAGAGAAAGCTACTGCTTAACGCTGTTTCAAAACTCTTCAGCATTTTACGGCTTCCAAACGTGTTTTCAGCTAGGTATGCTTCTCTTTTTTCATTTGAGGTTATTTCTTTCTTTCAAACACTGGAGCAGCCCGGTACCAAGAAGCTGCCTCGGCAGACACGGGGCCTTGCACTGCTCTAGAGTGCGGTCAAAACCCTCTCCCATGGCACCAGCACCCACAGCAGAGCGCACGCAGGGCCCTCGAGGCTGCAGGACACCACGGCTCCCTCTTCCACTTCCCTCAGTCACAGAGCCATTATGGTCGGAAAAGACCTTCAAGGTCACCGAGTCCAACTGTAAACCCATCAACACCACATCCCAGATGCCTGCTAACCCATGTCCCTAAGTGCCTCATCTACACATTTCTTGAAGAGCGACAAGGACGGAGACTCCACCACTGCCCTGGGCAGCCTGTTTCAAGGCTTCATGGCTCCTCCTCTGAAGAGATTCTTCCTAATGTCTGACCTGAACCACTCCGGTGCAACTTGAGGCCCACCAGGGTCTTACAGCTTGCAACAGGGGAGCTTCCAAGGACGCCAAGGTGGTGGGGCCCTGAGAAATTATATGGGTTTGTAGAGGCCTGCCATGCAAGGAAGCACCTCAGGCATCTGGGGATCTCGAGCAGAAAAACTTCTGCTTAATCTGTGAAGGCGTCACTCCATACATGAGAAGCTGGCTCCAAACACGGCAGTGGAAACTCTGTCCCAGCCCGTTCCTGAGGACGCAAGAGGGAGCCTGAAACGCCAGCTCTGCCCTTCCTTTGGGACAGGAGCACTGAAAGCTCTTGGCCAGGCCGAGGCGATGGCACAGAGGGTTGCGCTGGCCAGTTGTCCTGTCTGCCTCAAAGAGCTGAGCCATTCCCCTTCCCCATGCTATGTCCTAACCATTTACATGTCATTTCCAATTCAGAAGCAATTCTAGGAAAGAACAACTGCTGGTGGGATCAGTAGGTCACACAAGCCTGGGTTTAAATATAGACTGAAAATCTACACTAAGCTCATACTTCCACCTCCACTGCAAAGCATAGACTTGCCTAGGAGCTTTCTGGAACCTATTTTCCCTGCAGGTGTGACAGTTAATGCACATCTTGAAGATCTCCAGGTCTACAACTGCAGCCCGGTAAGGGGTGTCACTGCTGCCAACTGTTCACACCGAGCCTGGAAATCTCCATCGAAGTGATAGGATTTGCTAAGAAAAAAAGGAGCAGATGGGGTTGACATAGGAATGTATTTTACACGCACAACTTTCTCAACACACTTTCTCCTGCTTAACGTTACAAGCCATGATTGCCTCACGACAACATGGATTTGGGGCTGTTGCTGGATGGGGCAAGTCTACCACCTGCCATTTCTCCCCGCTCCCTTCCCCTTCCTACCCCAGCTTCATCTTCCTCCTACTCTTTTCTTTATGCTAGTGCTAGCATTGGTTCAAAGACACAGTGAGCTGCGCAGCGGAAATGATGCCACTGAAAGTCTTGTTTTCGAGCCAGGTTACATTTTAACGCGGTCAGTTTAACAAACTCCTTGAGCTCAAGTTCTACCTGGTTAACACATACACACCAAGAAATAAAATCCACCTATACTACCAAGGCTGGCAAGGACAAAAACTCCCAGAAACAAATATTTAATGTGAAACATCAGGCTGCTTTAGGAATAGATTTTGTTTCCTTTGTTCCCCCTCCGCTAGATGTGCAGAGTAAAAGTTGCACCAGTGGGCAAAAGCCACGTAGTGTCTCCACTGCAATTCAAGCAACAACGACAAAAAAAATGCTTCTTTGGAGTGGGATCTTTTGCAACTGCTTCTATAAAACAAAGTGCGAAAAGGCAGTCTGGCCTAACCTGTACTCAGAGTTTAACATCCATAACAATCAACAAAATGGAGGAGAGCGGTTTTCAAATTTATTATTCCAGTACAAGACATTATACAAATTATCCCTCCCATCTGGAAGTCCCATTTGCTGGAGACTGAAAACATTACAGACATTTAATTTACATTTCAAACTAGTAATTGCATTAATCAAGCCACATCCTCCAGCCACCAGTTATGAAGAGTAACAGAGGCACAACAAAATAAGCAAGTCGTGCTCAGCTTTCATCAGATGGAAAGAAGCAGAGGAAATCTAGTTACACCACAGACTCATACAACATCGAGTAGTCAAGTTCACTTGATAAAAAGCATACATTAGCATCCCTGGAAATGCCAGCCTTGACTTCTAGTCAGTGAAAGATATGACCTTCCAGCTGATGCAGACAAGCAAACTGTGGCAGTAATGCAAGATTTTTCACTGCAGATTTGTATCTAGTAATGCTACAAGTTGCAACTGTATTATGAAAAAAGTCTAGTATACCTAATTCTCAGTACATTACAAGAAGCCAGAATCTCGCTCCACACTCAGTGGCATGCATTTCAATAGGGCTGCTTAATGCTATCCATTTAAGCAATCAGGAATACAGCCTGCTTTTTAGAAATTCAAATGTTGCCCAGTAAGTACTACTTGAAATCTTATTGCATATGCAAAAAGCCAGGCAGGCTGCAAAAGCCTGCAGTCTTCACTGGTCTGAAATAGATTCCCATTGTAGCTGTTTTTGATGTAATTAAAGAAAAAGAAACACTTGTTTATTACTGCCATTCTTTCTTATGCATTACAAAACTGATTTTATTTGAATGCAAAATTGCAGTGAGCTACAAAAATACTACTAGTCAGCTGTGCTCACTAGTATATGATTAATACCACTTCTTCCAATTGAGGTTGATTTAAATGCACTGAAAAGGAGAGAAATAAAGGTAAAGTTAAAAAAAAAAGCAAAACAAAGGCTTGTAAAAATGTAAAAGATAAAGAAGAGATAACAGGAGAAAAGCAAATAAACACTGTAAATTTAGTAAGCACTTAATTATTTTGCTTATCTTCAAGAAAATTAGGAGATGTTTGAAACTAGCAGATGGTAAAAGCTGAGATGCATTATGTAATTTTTCAGAACATTTTAATTAAGAACAACTTGAAGCCATGAAGATTTAGACAACAATTAGCTGGAAACAGATTGCCAATTGCATGAAAAATGGCTTGTTTACATTCACAAAACTTTTTTTCTTTTTTTTTTTGTTTCTTTTTAGTATGGGAACATCCTCCATCAGCAGCTCTTTGAGCTCAAGGATGACACTCTCAACAGCATGAAGTTTTCTGTCAAATGCACTTTCAGTCCTGTAGGTAGCACATAGTGTATCTATGCTTTTCCAAGAGTGTTTCATTTTTACTGCTATGGTGGCTCTACCCTTGATTATATGTACTGAGTGAAAGCAAGGCAGTATTTCTGGATGTAATCAAAGGGGAAAAGGCTGTTCTTTGGCTCCAGGAAGCAAAATTTAAATCTCTAAATCAGCTTTACTTCTGTTAAAATTACTAACTATATCTACGCACAGCGTTAAGTTCCAAGAACACCCGCCATAATGATCGTGGTCTTGCTATTCCATTGCTAGACCTTTGCAAATAACTCTCCATCAACGCAAAATTCACCTCTCCTACTTACCCTTTGATGAAGGCTCAGCTGGTTTCCCATCTATCAAAGCCTGTAGCTAAGTAATCTCGCAGTACAACATCCTGATCAATCCAAACCAGCACAAAGGGCTGCTGACACGCACAGAGATTGAGTCAACTCGCTCCCTAGACACTACAAGAACTGCAGCAAGGCCAGGGCAAGGACGAGCAGTTCCTCCAGCACACCCAAGAAAGCAGCCAAGGGCCTTGGACACAGAGTCGTAGGGGACCTAGTAAAGTAGGTCACGGACTTTGTCCACATCTGTGTCCAAATCTGCCCCTCCAAACTAAGTTCCCAGCAATTTAGGGATTGTCCTGTTTTTGCAAGGAATCCGTATGACAAGTTTTGGCTTAGTTCCAGAAAGTATCTTAGAAATTAGGGGGTGGGAAGTTTGGATGAAGGTCCAAATTTCTCTTGTGAAAAATAAAAATATTCCTCCACGCTCTGTTTAAGTCTGTGTTTTGACATATTTTGACATATTTTCCCCTCTGTCATCATGATCATGACAAGAGTTGTGAATGGTTTGGGGCACCAAAATAGTGCAGAAATTTCACACTATTATTCTGTTCTGTGCAGATGAGCTCTACAGAGTATATGTCAGATCAGGGTTTATTGTGAAGAGGTGCTGCTAAAATACTGCAAATAGCTGATACAGCAATGCCGTAAAAAGAGAAAAAAACCCAAATTTCACTGAAGTCAGGAAGGATGTCTTGATGAAGAAGAAACTTGTTAGTTTCAGGATAAGAAGCCATTGGCCAAAAAAACAAAGGCAAATCAAAGGCAAATATACAAAGCTTTAGAATTATTTTTGAAGAATGGAACCTTGACAAAACTTGGGATACAGATCAAGATTTGGCAAGAGATTAGTTCAGAGACACATGCAAGGAAAATGCAAAAATGTAGGTTTTCTCTTGCAAAGCTATTCTGCAGTCACAAGCCAAATATGTACACACATACATATATATGTATTTTAAAAAAAGAAAAAAGTTCAACAGAAGGAGACAGAACACTTACTGGGAATAACATGGGTGCAATGCATAAAAGGCTCTTATTTATACTATCATGATAAGGTAATATTTCTAATTTCTAGCATTACCAAGCAAGTCACATCCTCCCTCCCATAGGACTTATTGCAAGCAGTAAGTCAATCTTCATGTAGATATGGGGCATATTAATTATAGACAGCAAAAAGTGTGGGGATACTACCCTGTTCAAAGAATGCACTTCAGTGTTTAGTTAAGTTAAATAAGAGGATAAAAAGTTGGATACAATCTTGAACTTAAAACTGGAGTGGAAGGCCAAATACTTGCCACTCGGTACTTTCTGGGAATAGGAGAAAAATCCAACCCCTGGGTAGGTCAGTTAGTTCATGCAGTAATGGAGAAGAGAGGTTCCCACACTGTGGTCTGCATAATACTGAGCACACACTGCCTGAAAAATACAGAGGGACGAGACAAAAGCAGAACTAAAACAAAGTTCAGCAAATTTAACTGTGCGGCATAGGCAAAAGCGAAACAGCCTTGGCTTCTGAAACAATTTCACTTCTAATAAACTCAGAGCACGAGAGCATGAGAACTGAATTCACTGTATGTCCAACAGCCACATCTGCTCAGCTTCTGATGAGACACTCCCGCATCGGTTTGGTTTGTGGGTATTCATGAGAAAGGAGTGTTAAATGCTGTCTGTCTTCTGTTTCATCGAGCTTTACGGTTGCTGTGGCTAGAAGACACCCCTTACCCTTTGACTGAAATAGTGCTCGCAGTAGCTGCTCCTAAAGAGCTGCAGTTTGCCAAGCTACCTGCTGTTGATGCCAACACATTCAGACAGGCTGGCAGGAACACGGAGTCTGAGGTTTAAAAGGAAGCACTTAAGTATTAACAGAGTAAGATTTAATGTAATCATCTTTGATCTCAGCCTTGGTACACGGGTTTCATCATGCAAAGTAAGAACTGAATCACAAATTTCAGATTTGCTACCAATGTCCTGCCAATACAAGTTAACTCAAAAGCAGCAGGAGACTTGGTGCATCTCAGCCCGTTTCCTGCCTGGCCATGATCCTTGTTTTTTTGGTTCTCATCCTCTGGGTCTCCCCTCACACTTGGCAAAATGAGTAAATCATGAGTGATATCAACGGGCTTATCTTCCAAGATTTCCCTAAATTTTGGATTAGCACAATAACATAACACGTGCTGTTGGTGCTGTTTCAATAAAAGAAAAGCACTGTACAAGACTCCAAACTTCTCTTTGCCAGACTGATCAAAAAACAATTTCCTTAGCAGCATTTACAGTTTCTCCATGAAATATGAATTGGTTACAATATATTCCTCACCAGAAGGGACACATTCTGGACTCCAAATATAAGAATGCAGCAAGAGGGGAAAAGCATGCAAAACAAGCTGAAAACCAACATCTTAAACATGCAATCTTTAAAAACAAAGTTAATTTGATAAGAAGCAGAAGCCCAAGTGACATATACACTCAGTGCTAACTAGTCATATAAAAATCAAACAGAAAATGAGGAGAGTAAACAGCTTTTTAAAACTGGATTAAGGCCACAGTCTTCTGCGTCTCCTGGGAACAAGGCTCCCTGCTGGCCTCATCTTCTACAGCCTTGCTCCGCAGGACCATGGCAGAGTCTGCCCATGCCACAGCTGTCCAGTCACCCCGTTCTTGGAGGACACAGCGGGGGAGATGGTGCTGGATCACGACCAGCCAGGGACATTCCTGGTGATAGCCAGGGGCTAGTGAGGGTCAGGGGATGGACGCAGGTTCCGGGCCTTGCTGCTGCCCCAGCCTCCGCTGGGGATCTCTGCAGGCCCTCTGGAGATGCTGCCGCCTCCATAGCGGGGAAGGGAAGGCAGGGAGCCAGCTCGGTAGCAGAAACGCGGCCCCGATTGCTCCCGTCCGCTGCCAACGCTCAGTTTTGGCTTCGCAAGGAGGGCTGACAGCGGAGGTCCCCAGCCAGGAGCACACAGCCCAGTGCACCGAGGCCCCCCGTGCCGCCCGCCCTCACACGTGCTGGCCCAGCCCGTGTGCTGATGACAGCGGTTAATCAGCGGTGCAGTGAATACTGGCGGTTGCTTGTGGGAACGGGGACAAGGAGCTTTCAAGCCACATCTCCAGAACACATCCAACTAAAGAGAGAGCTCCAAGAAAAGCAGTTCTGCTTGCCGGAATCAAGCACTGTTCTTCCACACGTTAGTTCCTCTATCACACGACATTCCCTCACGCCCCTGTTTACACTGTGGTCTCTGAACTAGCAAGCCTGAGATCTAAAAAGCAAATACACATAAGAGTGTTCTTCTACCTGTGGAGCCTTTTCATAGCTTGTTTGCCATAAATACAATCAATACCTTTTTAAGCAGTACTTGCCTTCCTTTTTATCAAACCAACCTCCACAACTTAAGGGCGACCAAAGTTTCTGACTGTACAGATACAAGCCAGGAACCACAAGCTTACCTCAAAAACTTACCAGAAGAGAAAATGGTTAGAGGAAGTAGCAACACTCTGCTCACTGCAGGATAAGAAACCTAACAAAGTCAGTGACCATGCTCTTAATGTCTCTTTTCCACTCCAGGCAAGTAATTTAGCTCCGTCCCCGTCCACGCAGCCTTTTGCCAGTCCCATCACRCACGAGAGCCACCTGCACCCCATGAGTGTGTTTTGCAAAGCCTCAGCAGACACTGACCACAGCCTTCAGGCTCCTCCAGCACACCAAAATTAGTGAGAATTGTTTCTGAGGGTCATTTCCTCCCTCCCTGTCCCTGTGAGCCTTTTCTGGCTTCCTGTGCATTTGCTGAAGGAACGGGCTGAGCAGTTTGTGGGGCTTTCTCGAGCTCCCACCGCACCGACAGCTATTTTGATCACAACACCATGAAGACATTTTGAAGCCCAACACCATGAGGAGATGAACTGCAAGCACCTCAGCAGAATTCTCCCTAAAGCACCTGATCCTTTCAGTTCACTTCGTAAAGCTGCCTAAGGTACAAAACGTCTCTTCCACAATTTTTTTTATTTAACACTGATTTTATTTTCGCCGAGCTCACTGAGTTTTCAGTGGACTTCAGCATCTTTTGCCCAGAGGGCAACCACCATCTTCTAAACATCCGGAGCTCCTATTTGTAAATAAGACACCCCATTCATATATGCAGACTCTGACTGATGGTTATGGCACTCAGTCCTGTTTCTCTCACTTTTGCACTTTCTCCCATGATATCACATACAAGATAACCAGCACGACACTCTACCCATCCACATAGTCAAATTTTCTGCAGTAAGGTGAGCACCTCCAGCGTGCGGGTCATGCCATGAAAAAGGTGCCAATAATTGCGACATGTCAAAAAAAATGCAGTTATTCAAAGCGACATACTAAAATATAATTACTATGTGAGTGCATGAAACAAGTCTCTTGCCCTGTAATTCAGAGCCTCTTAGGAAACAATATCATACTTTAATTTTAAACAAGTCCTGCATAACTTGTTTAAGGTTTAAAACTCAAAGTTTTCAAAACACTCGAAAAATATGAACTAAATATGAATTTCACCCCTTTTCTCACCTACACCGCAACTACATAAGACAACTTCTCTAACAGGGTGATCACTGACATTTTGATTTTCCATTCTGACCAGTTATCTATGCAGCTATTTCAGGTTCCTCTCATCTCACCTCACAGCTGTCTCAGAGAACCCACATATGCTTTGAGTTTCTGCAGCTACTCTGAATTCAGCTACCTCTGTTGATGAAAGATGGATTATGAAGAGAAAGTATATTTAGAAACAGGACACTGAGGGAAAAAAAAACACACACAAGGAAATAATTATCTAATTATAGAGGGCTTGAACTGTAACTCCTAACTATTATTTCAGAAGATCTGAACACAAGTTTTACAGACATGTGATTTATATATACACGCACATATGCAAACACATAATGGAAGTATCCAAGTAATTTAATGATATAAATAGGAGATAATACATGTGAAATGCAGACCATCAAAGATCCAATGGAAGTATCCAGTACAAGCCAATAAAATGATGAGTGACAGACGGAAACGGTTCCCAGGCCCAGCTGCTGCAGCAGGAGTGTGTGTCCATCCAACACCGTGTGTTCATCACGGCACGGGCACCTGATCCCCTCCATCCTGCTCCCACCGCCTTCCTTGCCAGCAGCTATCCCAGCTGGACCAGTCCAGCCACTGGAAACGCAACTCCACCAAAAACGAGCAGAGAGCTCCCTCCCAGTTTCACTCACTCACTGATTTCACCACAGGGCCGGGTGCACCGAGCTCAGGCAAAGGTGCCAAGCTGCGTGGGCCTTGCAGCAAGCAGCCACTGGATCATGTTCCTCGCACAACCCTGCACCCCAGCCACCCGGCTGCTGCAAACAGTAGGAGAAAAGCCCTTCTTATCTAAAAAAGGTGAACAGAGATTCAAAATAACATGCCTTAAATAAAACATCAGCTGCAGGCCCTTCACTACACAACAGCATTACAGCAGGGCACCCTGCACTGTTCCCTGCTGCTTAAACGATGAACAGTAAGTTGAGAAGGAGAGGAGGAAGAGAGGGTGCAGAGAAGTGTGCGGTTCCCAGAGCCTTAAATAAGTGTAAATAAGTCCCGCTCGCTCTGCCAAGCAGGGAACAGCCATTGGCCACAAAGCACAGGAAGAGCAGTGGCTCCCTGGGAATGCTGCTGCACCAAGGCAGCCATATAAAGAAGCTCAGGGCTGGACTCGGCACAAGAATTCACAAGCTTCCTGCTTTGGACCTGGTTGGGGAAAAAAAAGCAAAAAAAACCACACCACCAAAACACGTGATAATGGCCACAAAACGCCTGGCTTAAGCACATTAGGGCCCTTCCTGTGAAACCGTTCCAGAAGGACTGGAACAATCCTTACCCAGTCGCTTCAAAACCCACCATTGCGGTGCCAGCCTTTACGTGCCTATAAAGACCACGCGAGAACCACTTCAGGCCACTCATCAGTTTATAACCAACCTTATAAAAGAAAGTCATATTTTAGATTAACAGAGGTGCACGCTCAGTGCACTCAGCCCTTGAAGATTATATGGACTGATGGAGCTTTATGTTTTATGCTATGACCTGGCTGAGAGAGACAAATTCTTAACAGTTTTACGAAGTTCTCTTCCCTCTTTTCCACAACCTATTTAAAATGTATTCTTTCAAAAGAATATAAAATAAAGAAGCCAAAAAAAAATCTGCATGATGAATTTAAAACATCACTTCATACAACTTCTTAATTTGGGGAATTAAAATAATTCTTGAATGGATTCTTTTTCCACAAAGCTTAAATTTGTGTGAACATTTCAAAAGTTTCCCTGTCTCTGAGGGTGCAAATAGAAATTCTTTAAGAATTTGTTCAAATCACTAATATTTCATGAAGAGAAATAATTTCATTGCTGTCCAACACCTCTGAAGGAGCCTCTCAACATCTGTAGCCTTCCACTTTGCAAATACTGTACTTCGAAAATGAAAATGTTTAGGGCTCTTTGGCACAGAGTGTGCTCAAAGCCAGAACATAGGCCCACAAGACAGGGCGACCCAGCCCCCATCAGCAGGAGGTTTCCTCCCCTGCTCCCCTTCACCCCCTAATTCCCATCGCTTGCTTCTCACCTGCTCTAAGGCTCGCGGGATTTGTCTCTAGGCCAACGCTACTCCTGCCCGCTGCAGTAAACGCTGCGTTGCTTCCACCGCAGTATTTTCCTGCTATGTGAAAAGCCTCACTGGCCTGAGGGAGAGAGCAAAGGTCTGGGAAAGACCCAGGGAGAGCCTGGGCAGCCTTTTGGCAGCTCCAATCCAAGCGTTTGAGCTCTTCTGGAAGCGGAGCCCAGCACAGTGTCGCTGACTCCTGCGCACTATTTACTGCTGTTCTTAAAGACTGTTCCTGGCATCAGTAGAAGGAGCATCAAAATATTAATTTAAAAACCTGGCAGCTTTCATATTGAGGAGTAAAGCCTTTCAAAACAGAGTACAAACAAAATCTGAGAAACTACTCTTAATAAATAAATTAATTAATAAAACTCCATTGGTTTCAGACAAGGTTTGGCAGTGATTCCTCTACACCCGATACCATCTAACCCAGGTGGATTTGGGGTTTTTTTTGGCTTTTGGGGTTTTTAAGTGAGCAGGTAATGACTGTTATGGTTTCTTTGCAAGCAAGCAGGAGCAACTACAATATGCTGAATATTTTATGACTATCTAAAAACAAAGATTATGTTTCCAAACTACCTACCCTTTCTGTCCTTCTGAAGGTCAAGTGCTGCCTTGGCCATTGTCAAACTTTAACGACAGCACAGGCACTGAATTTCCTAATTTGTAATATCAAGGGATTTGACCTGTTCTTTTATAATAAGTATAAATGAGGAGCAGAGAGAGAAAAAAATAAGATTCTGTAACTGCTCTGAGTTTTGAGGAAAGACTCAACAGCTGTTCTAGATTTACAAGCACTGGCCTAAGCTATTTGACTACTTCTCTCTGGCCCTGCAGCACCTATCACTCAAAACACTAAGCCTAGCAGAAGACTCTCGGTGCTGCAGGCATGGCCAAGAGCACTGACGGTCCGAAGGAGAACAGCTCTCTCTCTGCCGACTTCTGGGTCAAAGTATCATTGAACCTGTTAACGCTACATTGCTTGAAACCAAGAATGAGTAAAGCTACAGAAAACATACACGCATCAAGTGTGTTCCTTATTTGTTATGAGCCTTGGACACTCGAAAAATTGCTTCGCTCAAGCACCTGGACATGGCCACAGCTGCATGTCTGAACAAGGAATAAACAGACATGTGAACTTATATCTCTGCATAGGTGCCCTATGCTGGTCCCTTCAGGTGTGCAGATCCTGAAAGGAATTCCTCCTGTTTCTGGTTGTAAGCAGCCAGCACTGAGGCAAGTGATGGAGAAAGCAGTAACTTGGAGTTTCTTTCAGCCCCCATGCAGGGACATCTGCCCACTCAATTTCAGATCTGCACAAACTGGAACTACTTTTCTCTGCAAATACTGTCCATACGCTGGGGTCTCCCGATGCCACTGTGACGAGGTCACGTTCTGAGACCCTGACACTACCACTACTCTGCAGGCAGGAAGGCAAGCAGCTCAGGTTTTGGCCGTGTGTCAGGGGGCACTACTGCACCAACTGCATTGATACAGCTGCTAACTGGAGCCTGAACAAACTGCCTGCCTGAAAAACACCATGAAAGTACAACCTATACCACCTTGTGGCACCTACAGAAACATGTATTTCATGCTTGCTCTCTCAAGTCAGAGCTCATAGACAGCTTTGAAATAAACGTGACAATCAGATGGTCCCTGTTCTGCCAGCATGCACTGTAGACCTCTGCAAAGGGAAACAGCCAAAAGGAAGGAACAGTCAAAGGAAGCCAAAAATGTCAGAGAGAAGACAGACAGCAACATGGAAATAGTAGCTACAGCACTGAGCTTCCTGAAAATCCAGGAGGGTTTTATACATTTGTAAGAACAGATGCATTACAGATCCTAGAAAACAGCTTCAAAGAGCAAAACTGATGAATTAAAGTTTCCTACATCCACACGCAGATCTTCTCGGGATACAGAAAATGCTACGCAAAGAATTGGAGGAAGAGGAAGCTTCCCATTCTACAGGTTGATTAACAAAATCTGGAAGGGCAATTTCATCGTAAAGCATGCAAGAATTATAAAGCAGATAAGCCACCACTGGAATCACTTCAAAACCTATATTCTTTCTATTCAAGACAAAGTAGATGCCCACCAATACTGAAAGCCAGAAGAGCTGCACACTCGCAAGCATCTACTCCGAGCTGCTCCGTCAAGTTTCTCAAACTCCCTCATACAGTAGCTCCCTTCACCCTACTTAGTCTCAGTGGGCTTTTAGAAACTGAACCCTTCACAGACCTATTTCATCTTCAATTCTGTGGAAAAAACATAATTCAAAATATAAATTTTCTTAAAATAAGTTGTTTGAGGTGAGTTAGCCTTTTAATTTAAGTTGAGCTTCTCTCAAAACTGAAGAATGGGGACACCTATTACTAAAGTAATATTTTCAGTATTGCTTCTAAAAACTGAGAAACATATTTGCAATGCAAAAAATCCAAGCCTCTCAGTCAATAAAATAAAAGGGAGATGACAGTCCTTTATTCTGAAAGATAAATCTGGACCTTAAAGGCAGTGTAAATTCAGGCTAAATGGATTACTGCAAGACTACAAGAGAAAAGTTGAGCCTAAGTCAGAAGTACACATCTATTTCCTAAAACAGTAAGATACACACTTCTGAGAGCCAGCGCTGATTTACAGAAGTGTACTATAGAAACCTTGCAGCTGTAAACTGAGCTCAATGAACACAGCAAATAAGCCAGAAATAAAAAGCACTTGCAAAAAGCACAAAACTGATTTGCTTTAGAAAGTCTTGAGCCAGTGAAATGAGCAGCCAAATGAGCCAAAAGTAACACAGTTCTTTGTATGGCAGATTTAGCAGGCAAGCAGCTTGGGCAACTGCAAGCTAATTTACTTAGAATAGGAGCAAAGAGACACCACAGCATTCCAACTGTATTACATCAGGAAGCAGCTGAATTTTTAATGTGTTTATTTGCTAAAAGGCACCACACTATGAAGTTTAGCTCTATGCATGTCTGGATACAAATGCCCCCAAGTCCTGAAAGGATTACTATTTAACAGAAGCATCCCATTCAGTCTTACCTGGTTCAGAAGACATTTTTTTAATATATTCCACTGCACCAAGAATTGATTTCACACCGGTAACAACACCATGACAGATTCGCATATATCCTATTTACAAGATCTGTAAACTGCCAGAAAGGGCTCTTCACCAGATGTTCAATACATGCTGACAGTTTACACGCTGGGTCTTTCAACTATAACACGCTCCTCCTCTTTGAAGGCAAGCCTGTTTTCAGAGGAAAAGCGTAAGCATGCAGCCCAGGCAGCTTAGAGAAGAGAGAGAGAGAGAGAGAGAGAGGTCTGTTCACTATTAAAGAGGAAAAACAAAAAAATCAGCTTATGTAACCTACAAACTCTGGAGAAAGGAGGAAGAGGAGGAGGGAATACTGTAAATTGTTTTGTCTAATGCCTTTGGTCACTACCAATTGCATTCCTCTTGGAAAAGAAAGCAGTATCAAGTTTAACTGCCAGATTACTCAATTTCTCTACTCGCTAGATAGTTTTCCATTCATGATGCTCATTTCTAATGATCTTTTCCATTGTATCATGTGTATTTGAAGTTCTTCTTAGAATGAAGTAAACGCCACCAGAGACTACTAGAGCAACAGACGACTACATTAAATTTTTTTCCTGAAAATATTAGCTTATTGGGCAGAAAATTCCAAGTTAATTAGAAACATTTCAAATCCATTTTAAAATAGCACCAGTTAGATATTGTGCTCAAGGGAGGAATACAAAGACATTGATGAGAGTGAATTTTGAATTGTGAAAATGTAGATTTTTTTTAAAAAGCGAAAGAAGCAAGTGAAAGGAGAAGTTACTGCAATAACTTTTTTTTTCCTGTTTATGTGTGAACTCTCAGAGATCCCTAGCTGGCAGACCTTCAAACCAACAAGCAAATGGGCTTCAAATCCAGCCCCGTCAAAGCGGATAACATGAATCAGAACATAGCAGGCAGCTTTTAGCTCACTGTGGCTGAAGTCACCCGCAAGGAGTCTTCCAAACCGCATCTCCCTGCAGCCTCCTCCAGCAAGGACCAGGCCACGAAGCCTCCCGTCCAAGCGTCCCTCCGTGACGGCTTCCAAGGACAAGCACCGCACCGAGGCTTACAGGGAACGCGCTTGCAAAACAACCCATTGTTATGAATATCTGTTTACAGTTTTGCACGGAGGAGACAGCTTTCTGGAACGGGGCCGCTAACTAGTTCCTTTCTACTACAGATGTTGAACTAAGGGGCTTTTGCCAATTATAGTAAAAACAACTATTACCCTCCTGTTATTTTAAAAACCTAGCGCATATGCTTCCTGGGATAAACACATGCAAGTTGCATACATAGGGACTTGAAATCTAGGTGGAACCCACTTTTAGCACTTAAGACCTGATTTTGCGTTTGTTGTTTTTGCTTTGGGTTTTTATTTTTAAACTGCTGTGATAGGAGGTTGTTGCAATTCCCCATCCTTATAGTCCTTGCAAGCAACTCCCATCTTCTTAAAGGCACACACAAGTCTCATTCACCCAGATGTTAAACGCTGGAAATTAGGACAAAAAAGTAAAACTAACTGAGAAAATGACTAATTTGAGTGCGTGTTATAACCACACTAAGAGGACTCCAATGCACAGGTTGCATTTCTACTTTGAAGTTCACCTCTAAGAATGCAAAGGCTGCCTCTCACTTGAGCTCTAGATGGAGTAAATGCACAGCAGAATACTTCTGCTCTCCTAAAGATAAATTTTATTCCCAATTTCCTGCATTTCAGACAAACTGCTTTCTCAGCGCCCTGCTTTGTCTACCTGCCAGGGAGACTTTGTCAGCCTTTGATCAGTCTGATGCCCTATAACTCATAACCCAGAAGGAAAAAACAAATGGCTTCAACGTTCTAAATTCCAGCCACCCCTTTACACAGAAAGAGGAGGAGGAAAAAAAAAGTACCTGTGAATATGATCCAAACTCCTTGCCACACGCCCTCTCCAAAGCCCACGTGTAAGAAATGGGAAGGAAGAGAGAAAGGGAGATGTAATGACCCACTCTTTCATTCTGCAGATCCCAATGCGCTCGGCTCGACCCCGGAGCAGCCCCGCTCGCTCCATGCCAGGCGCTGCCGCCAGGAGCGGAGCGCGTCGCGGGCGGGACGACGGACGGTCCTGCCAGGAGCTTCCCGGGCACCCGCCCAGGGCAGAGCACAGACACGCGAGTGCTGCGAGCTGGGGCAGAGCAGCGCAGAGTGGAGCAGCAGAACAGCCCCAGCCTGTACAGCGAGCTAAAGGACTACATGCAATTCACACAGAGAATGCACGTGACAGACTTTGATTGCTGATGCCATCCGAATGTAAGCTTTCAATCTGCTGGTGAGTAACAAAGTAGGCTACTGAACTGCAGCAAAAATGGCTGCAAAATAAATAACAAAAGCAATCAGTTCCCATAAGCAGCCACATAAATGCTGGTTACCAACCTTCACAATCAGAGAGAGAAGGGGTCCCGCAAGGACAAGCACAGAAGGGGAGGACGAGGAGGGAAGGGAATGAAAACAAGCTCCCGAGACTCCCTTTTTGGGAAGCACCCACGGCGTGCTGTAGACAGGGTAGCACGGCATGTGTGGGAGGGATGACATTTGTGCGCTGCTCTCTGCGGTCACTGACATTCGCGGCAGGCATGAGGCGGCGGACCGGCCGCAGCGCAGGGCTCCGGGCAGCCCCGACAGGCCCACGTTTTCCTCCCTCACGGGCACTTCTCTAACTGGCACATGGAGAGCAGCCTCGGCTCCTGCTCAAGGAAAGAGGGGCAATTTGTGCAAATAGGAAGACAGCTGGGTATTTTATTTCACTTTCAAAAGCACCAACGGGTACAGAACAGCTTCCAAACTCCAAAATACATGGGGGTACTCCTCTTCAAACAAACCTAAAGAAAAAAAAATTATCTCAATTTGATTAGCCAGCAGATAAGGGGATTTGGGGGAGATGAGAAAAGCTACAGTGGGGACACCCCCTTAACCTGTTCCCCAGTCACACCCGAGTTTTACACCCAGCTTTGCTCACTCTGGATAAAAGCAGAAAGGGCAGAGAGCACCCACTGCACGGCAGAGCTGCACGGTCCAACCCCTGCCGCAGCCCCACTGACAGGAGAGGCAGCTACTGCCTCACCGGCCCTCCCAACGCAGCTGCAAACTTTGAGGAAAAGGTGATGAAGGAATAGAGTTACTTTCGTTAAATTTCCCTGCAAGCAGGTGAAGAGGCATAGTGAATAACTATTTTAAATAAAACATTCTCATCTGTGAGCAATTTAATACCATACTATTAAGTACTTGCTGGTGTACCGTATGAATAAAATTACTAGAACTAGCATGTTTTTGGCCCAGAGACATCTCTAATAATTTAAATTCTATGAAATTAATTTACCTCAAATTGAAATTATTGGCTCATTGTATGACTCAACTGTTTTAATTAAGAGTTTATACAAGAGTTTCACAACAAATATGCAGCACTTATTCTGCTTTCCACCACCAAGCACTCTTGAAACTCATTTCACAAGCCCTCTCTCACGGATGTCTTCCCCATTTTGCAAATAAGGGAACTTACATTATTTGCTTGAATCTTTTGAATATTCTTATCCGCTAACCTGATGACGCTGGGGTCGAGAGAGAAGTCACATGATTACGAGTGCTGTTATGAAACTTAAAAAGATTGAACGAAGTATCCAAGCGCTTGGACAATCTCCCATACGGACACCCCCCTCCAAAAATAAACTAGCTCATGTGACAGTGAATCATGAACTGACACTCGGTACCTCTGCCTTCTACTGGACTTTTTGTCCCATGCAAAGGGGTGGGTAACACCAAATGTCACTCTGGCAGATGGGTCGCACCTTGAGCACTCATGGGCATCAACTTTATCAGTGCCCTGCACCAAAAGCGACCCCTGCCCCCCTTTTTTTCCCCTGTAACATCCTCTAAGCAGCCCCAATAGTCTGCAAAAGGCAAAAAGAAACAACTACAAGGCTTCTGTAAGGCAGGTGTGGATGGGTCATACCATAACCCATCCATCTGCCTTCTTCTTCACACCCCAACACTTTGGCTTTGTGCAAGGACTTGGGCAGGTCCTCCCACCGGTGCTCCGTGGCTGCCTTGATAGTAAGGGAGGACCTGACGGGCGCTTCCTGCCTTTGATCACCACAAACCACCAGAGTGCAAAACTGCAGGGCCTAAACACGGCAACAAAGCAAATGGCTTAAAAAGAAATACAAAAATAAGTAATAATAAAAAGGGATCGGGCAGCCAACCACCAGGAGCTACAAATGAAGAAAACCACATGAGTATTCAGTAGTTTCCCTTTCTGCCGAGGAAAGGGAGCAGGTGACACCATCACGGAAGTGGTTAATGCTATAGCAGCCTATCAGTTGGTTAATGTTAGAGCTGCCTATCAGTTTAACGCCTCCGCTACCGAAATGCGCCAGCTCCCTCTTCCCTCGGTTCCCGAGGCCACCTGCGGGCACCTTCATGGAAACACCACAGCCGGAGGCGGCAGCGGGAGCCCCCGACTGCCACAACGGCCGATGGCGACCGACCCACCGGCCACGGTAGCTGCGGAGCCTTCCCGAGTGCCCACGGGGGTGCCTGGTGGGTGACGGCCACGCTCGGCTGCCCCATCTCCTGGAGAGGAGCAAGGCGAGAGGGTCAGCGCACGGCCCCACCGTGCGGCGGCGTCAGGCTCATGGTGCGGGAGCAACCTGGTGCTGCCCTCCTCGCCGTGGCTCCCGTCTGGCGACAGGGCAGTAACCCACCTGCCAGAAAAGGGGTTTGTAGCGCCCATCCTGCCGAGAAACACAGCCCTCGAGGCCACCCGAGCTCCGACGGCCCACGTGCAAGGGGGGGGCGCAGCACACGCCGACTCCAGGCAGCCGTGACGTGCAATTACTGCGCCGCAATTACAAAGCAAAGAGCAGCATTTTTGCATCGCTTCTGTTTGCTTGCGTCTGTTTCTTCCCAGCTCAGCTGCCACATGCCCCAAAGAGAAAACCCCCAAAGACCGGGCGCAAGGGTTCTCTGGGGAAGCGGCCTCCTTCTTGTCCCGGGTGCGCAGCGCACTTGCCACTGCACCATCTGGCTCTGCAACTTGCTCCACCTATCACAGCAATACGAGCAATACAAGCAATAAAAAAAAAAAAAATCCCCAAACACATAATTCAATTGTCATCGTGCTACAAAACCAAAGAACTATACAAAACACCTACATGTGCCAAATCGCTGACATCTAAACCAGTAGCATTTGCACAAGGGATGCACTGGGAATTGCAACTGTATAATTTGGTGTAACTTTACAAAGCCTTTTTTTGTAGCTTTAACTATTTCCAATGCTCTAAAAAAAAAAAAAACCAACACAGGAAGATATTTTGCGATTCATTTGTCAACTAATCTTTTCTAACAATGAAAAGTAATCAATTGTTATAGGATTTTTATTTTTAACATGAGAGGTGGTCACAGGCTTTGCCTCTATCAGCTTGGGCTTGACTTACCAATTTCCTCCGCTTAAAAAAAATCCTTAGTAGCTCAACATTTCTTATCCTTCTCCTTTTTTTTTTTAAGTCATATTTAGCTTTTTACAGAATTGAAAGTAAAGCTTCACGCTGTCATGATTTACCGAGAGGAAAATCACTATTGATAGGGCTGTCCACTCTGCTGCACTAACACCTACTTAGCAAGCAAGCCCAAACAGAAGGCCCCGTGACCCAGGAGCTCTGCCCCATCTCATGTTGTCTTTATCGCCTTCTCCAGGCAGGGGCCGGAGGGAAAAAGGAGAAGCAGAAGACGGTGGAAAAAGAAAGAAAAAGGAAAAAAAGTAAGACATGACTCTCTAACACAACTCTAATAGCGTTGTGTCACTCATCTTTACTGACCTTTACAGATTTAATATATTTTGCTCATTTAGCATCTTCACAAAACAGCTTAAGACACAGACTGCCACTTTCCAGTTGAGTTTGCTGTTGGTCACCCAAAGGAATTATGATTTTACTTAAATTCTGCAGTTTAGCACATGTCTGCATCCACATCTTACAAAATACCTGTGCCATGCTGGAAATCAAAGACAGCAGAAAGTCTTGAAAGTGAAAGAGGTCAAAACACAGTGAAATGATTTTGTTTACATATGCAAATATTAATAAAAAAGCAAATTTGTGCAGAGACTGCTTATTAAAAAATAAGATGCAAATTATTCTTGCTTTGAGTTAATAAAAAAAAAAAAAACAGCACGAAAGAACATCCCACATGAGTAGGACTCATCAGTACATTTCCAGAGCACATTAAACAGGGTTAGAGAAATGACCATCCAGTCAAATATTCTACGTCTGAAAGGAACCAGCAGCAAATGCTTAGATAACGTCTGGCATAAGGCAGCAAATACACCATGATCCTTCCCTCAGTTCCACAGGCTCCAGCACCAGTTTTTTAGGGATCACCTCAGTCACCTGAGATGTTTACCAGCTGCTCACAAACTCTTCATGAATTTGTTTAATGTCTTCCTAAATCCTATTTATATTTCTGGCAAATAATATGTCAGCTTAAACATTTTTTTTAACCTATTCTACCTTAACTCTGATTGTATGCTTCTCGAGCAAGAGAAATTTGATGGCATGATGCTGTTGCCGTTCCCCTTCTATCCTTCACCACTGTCCCCATCACTTCATAAGAAGTCTCAGACTTTCTCCAAAGCACTTTGGTTCATAGAAATGTCTCATAACAGGAAAAAATCCACTATTTGTTTGTGCCTCCTTTGTCTTGTCTCAAATATACAAACAGCTTTAGTCTTTGGGCTGCTTTCTTCCAGTCCATCTAACCTTGCTACACCCACATTTCACATCTCGGTGCAATAAAGCTGCAAGATCAGAGAAAGTTGTGACTTTCTACTTTTATACAGTGAAGTTACACTGATGGTTAAACACCCTTCGTGGAGACCCTCAGCACTAATGAAACTATAATTTCCTTTAAATTGCTGCTATCCACAGCCTAGCCCTCATCAGCCAGACAGTAATAGCTTTTCATCTTTTTTTTTTTAATATGAAAGCAATCAATAAGCTTTTCCCTACAGTTAATTTACTGCTATCTATGAACTCTAAAAACCTTGAATAAGAGAAGGTGCCAGCAACAAGACATAGAGTTAAATTTCATTCTTGTCTTTCCTAGGGAAAAAGATTTTAAAATTCCACCCAATTTTAAGACAAGTTAGGTTAATGCAGTTTCAGTAACCTACAAAGAGAACAGTCTTCATACATTGAAACACTATGAATAGACTGCCTTATTTAGATACTACAGGTAAATCACTGAAACAGCTTTCCTGTTTGAACAGCTCTTCAAAAAACTGATCAGCTTTTCCTTTTGCTAATTACTGTGTCCTGCACATTGTTTTTCTGTATCATTCAGAACTGGTTTCTGGCTGCTTAGTTTTAACATTAACATTTGCACCAAAGGACACCTAATACTCAACTGCAATGCTATCACCTCTCCTTTGCCTTCATGGATGATGACACAAGCAGGGTGCACTAAGTATAAGATGCCTACACACATACAGAGAAATCTCAGCTACCGAAAGAAGTTTAAATCTTGTGTTAATTAGCAAGCAAAAAGCATTTGACAGTTTCCAGTACTTTCCAACAGGAAAAAATTGAAATATTCTAAGTCATGTCAGTATAACATTAAGACAAGTCGGGAAAAGTCGAGTCTATTTCCAAGATGGACTAGATTTTACATGTGATACTTGTCCTACTTTGTGGACACACATTTAAAAAAAAAAAAAATAAGTAATCATCTCATTATGTCAGAAGCCAGAGCAATTTGCAGAACAAGCACCTAAATGAGGGAAAAAATGGCAGGCAGGTTTTTTAGTTATAATGCCCTAGATCAGTTTTTAAAACAAATTGACTTACCAAAGGAAGAAGATGCTAGTAGACAGCAGAGCAGTACAGTACCATTAACGAGTGCAGACAATGTTCACACTGGTAAACGTGAATATTTCATCCTTATTAGAATTTGTTTGGTTTCAATTCACCACCAAGTCTCCTATTTTATTTTGACTTAGGAAGTATCCTTAGCTGTAAGAGCTTGTTTGTAGCAGCTCCACTTTTAAAACTGCGTCACACAGAAATCTTGACAAGCCAAAGGACAAAAAGACCTGCCAGCTGCCTTACCGTGGGCGTCCAAGTCATAACAGCACAATATGGCTCCAAGCAATGGCATGAGTAAGAGTTACTGGGCTCCAAGCAATGGCATGAGTAAGAGTTACTGAAGAAAACAGACATAAAATATACTCATGGAAAATACTCATTGAAATTTATCTGGCACCTATAGCTGCCAAAGAACTATTAGAACAGTAAAGAAAATTGGTACAGGACGTTTAAAAGAAAAAAAAGGTAATCTCATCTAACCTGTGAAGCCTCCAGATATTTTAGCTACCTTAACAATAGTGAACACATTTGTTCACCATGGTGAACGTAGGTAAGAGCAGCATCAATCTATTTCTCCCAGGTAATACATTTGTCTCAGTCTTAATGCAACTGATGCAAGCATGACATGAGTGGTCTTCACCCACTATGCTGAATAACAGACAAGATGTTTCATGCTTTCACTTGTCTTCTTTAGCATCAGCGACCTTTTTAAACAAAAACATTAACTTATCTGTAGGAGATGGGAGAGGAGAACACTAAAGATGCAGAGACTAAGAAAGAATTACTAGGAAGGAAAAACTCAAGGTAAAAAGTTCAAGGCCTGCCCGGCAGGAATACCTCATTACGGGATCAACTAGCTCTTTGAAAGAGTATCAGAAGGTCTTGAGTCTATTTGCTCTACCAGTCAAGTCGCAGCAGTGATCTACAGCACTCCTGCGGATAGCACACCACACTACTATAAGCATGCAAAACAAAAACCCTAGCTCTAGGGTTTCTGACAGGAATTTAGGTCTTCTGAAGCCCCATCTCCAATTTAGGTGGAATTCATGAGCCTTTTTTGGGAAGGTCTGCTCAGGTACAATCTCAGCTATCAAATCTGTAAAGTCCAAGTAGACCGGATCTTCGGAGTCACAGCCACAATTCCTATTTATTCGGGCAGCTAAATGTGGATATTCTTCAAAAAATGTTATTAAAAGTAAAAATGGAATCAACAAGCTGGCATACTTTAACACCAAGGTTAGCTGCATCTATATGAAGCTTTTATGAAGGTGAGTGCTGCTTCCTAACCACAGAAAACCACAGAATCAAAGCACTAGTCAAAAGCATGCGGCAGGCATCTGCTGCATGAACAACAAACATTAAAAAGTTGCTGCAAACAATTCTCAGAAGAGCAATAGCTAGAAAAAGCAATTTTACAATTTAAGTACAAATTTCTTGCCTGAAAGCCCAGTCATGTCCTGCAAAAATGTTCCACAAGAATTTCTTTGTAAAAGTGGGTGCTTAATATAAAGAACTACTCCTTTACTCCTTATTATTAATTGGTAAAACATAAGATGGTAGCTTTAATCAAATGTGGAATGAAAAAATTGTCTTGCACTTTATCACTCTATTTAATAAAAGTACCCTCTAGCAAAACATCCATAAAGTATGCATATTCAATAATGGACACAGATTTGTGAACTAACTCAATTATATTTCCTGCTGTGTGTGGAGTTATAGTATTAATTATTCAAAAATATTAAGATAAATACCAGGACTTCACAGGAACATTCTCAACTCTCTCATTTTTTACAACCCAGTGCCAGGTCAGAAAACCCCCACTGATTTAAAAATAAACACACGAAAATTAAGTTTGGAAGCTCTGAGCATTATCTGCTTGAAGCCCTTACTCAAAGTGGAGCTAAATTCAAAGATGGATCAGGATCCTCTAAAGCACTAAATATCTCCATGGTTGGAGATTCCCCAGCGTCTCCGGGCACCAAATACTGCACCAATATTAGAGGACTTTTTTTTCTTGTGTGTGAAACTTTCCCATTGCAGCTTGTTCCCATTGGTTCTTGTCCTTCCTCTCTGCCTTCGTTAAAGCCCCCAACAGATAACAGAAGATTGTAATTAGATGTTCCCATAGCCTTCTATTGGGTAAACAAGCTCACTTCTCAATATGTCTTTGAGGACATCATACGCTCTTGCCCCTCTAACCACTGACATGACTCTCTGCAAGCCTTTCTTCAGTTTGACAAGAGACTTTGCCCGTGCAGGCAGTCAGCAGCAATACCAAGTGAGAACTGAACATGACCAACAGAAACATTCATAAGCAACGTATCTAAATGTGTCTCAAATATTTAACAATTTCACTCTGAGGGAACCATATTTTTTATTGAATTTCTTTGTATTTTTAGTTCTCCTGTTATACATTAACCAGATCCAACCCAAAGACATCGGTGGTTCATAACATATGGCACTGATCAATAGAAAGGTGATCACCCCACAAACACTATTTGTGATGCATGCGGCTTACAAAGGCCAAATTTTACCTTGACAAAAAAACATTAAGTAACCTTGGCCTGCAAATACACCCTTCCCTCCTCCCCAGCAGTAGCAGGACCATGCAAGGATCATGCAATGGGAATGTTGCACAGGGGCTGGCGAAGGTAAGAAGGGCCCATGCGTTGGGCCTTCTACTAGCTGTCTGTCAGGACTTGAGGACTTTTCTTCCCTCTGCACCAAAATTTGGCCGTGTCTTTTTTCATTCTCTTTTGCTCATTTCATGAAGCACATTATGGCAATGGCTTTTGGTCATATAATACAATTTAAAGTTCCTTTCTAACAGCCTGTAACAACCTGCTTCTAAGTGTGCCAAACAAAAAGTCCACTGAATGTCCAAATGGGACTTAAGTATCCTTGCTGTGGCAGTGGTGAAGGAAACTGAGAAGGAGCCAGAAGGTTCCTTCCAATCCTGAGTTCCACATCCCCAAATGTACTCAAGTTCTCGCTTTGCTCAGCTATTCATAACAAAGTAAACAATTCTCACATCTCTACCAGTCCAAGTCATGCTCTTATAGTTAAACAGATAATCATTGCATAAAATAAGTGAAAAACTAAAAATAACAGCACTTCAAGATATTTTGCTGCCAGCTCCTTTAGGTCATTTCCCCCCTACCCACACTTCTGCCAAGTGTGAAGTCTGAGCAATGAGCACCTCCAAGGAATGTGTGCTGAATTCATTGGCAGAACAGCTCTGAGTCTTCAGGTTCCTCAGCTGGTCGTTGTAATAATGAAGGACAAAAGTACTTCTCTACTAAATGTAACCTCCTCTGGAAAAGACTTAAAAAAACCTGACACAATTCACCATTAACCTTTACACTGCCACTTTCTCACATTTAATTACGCATAACCTCACCGCATCAGTTCAAAATGGTGATCTGCTTTGAAACACATTAAACGATTTTGCGTTTTCTAAAATCATAGAATCACAGAATGCTTAAGGTTGGAAGGGACCTGTAGAGGTCATCTAGTCCAACCCCCCTGCACACGCAGGGTCTCCCAGAGCACGTAGGCACAGGGTGGTGTCCAAGCGGGTTTGGAAGATCTCCAGAGAAGGAGACTCCACCCCCTCTCTGGGCAGCCTGTTCCAGGGCTCTGCCACCCTCACTGTCGAGAATTTTTTTCTTAAGTTCTTATGGAACTTTTGGTGCTTCAATTTTTGGCTGTTTCCTCTAGTCCTGTTGCTGGCCACCACTGAGAAGAGGCTGGCCCCATCCTCCTACCCTCAAGGTACTTATACACACTGACCAGGTCCCCTCTCAGTCTTCTCTTCTCCAGGCTGAAGAGGCCCAGCTCTCTCAGCCTTTCCTCATAGGGCAGATGTTCCAGGCCCCTAATCATCTTTGTGGCCCTGCGCTGGACTCTCTCCAGAAGCTCCACGTCCCTCCTGCACTGGGGAGCCCAGAACTGCACACAGGACTCGAGGTGCAGCCTCACCAGGGCTGAGGGGCAGAATCACCTCCCTCGACCTGCTGGAGACGCTCTGCTTAATGCACCCCAGGATCCCATTGGCCTTCTTGGCCACGAGGGCACACTGCTGCCTCATGGTCAACTTGTTGTCCACCATGACGCCCAGGTCCCTCTCTGCGGGGCTGCTCTCCAGGAAGAGTAGGCCAGCTGCTCTTCAAGAGCAGGCCAGCTCAGCAGCTGCAGAGTCCGTGCAGACCCACGGGCTGCCTTGCCCAGGTCAGCCGCATGAAGGAGTTCCCAGCTCTTCCTACAGGGCCCCCACTCATCCTGTGGGCACGGGGAACAGTGCTAGCCCAGCAGCCAGCTTCCACAGTTCCCCTTTGGTTTCCATCTGCTTTTATTCTGTTCACACTCACCTACAAAACTGCTCTATAAAGCACTAGTCAATTAGCCAATGTCACTTTCTTTATTCAAAACTAGGCTTCAGGAATGAAGTATTTGGCTGCTTTTGGCTTGCTAGTATCTTCAGGGCATTATTTAAAGTTCCTCACAGAGCAGATATCTCATAACATCTCTGCTTTGGTCTTCTAGGGGAGAACTCTTACACACGTTTGACCACAGGCTTGCTGCAGAGTTCAAAATGGTACTGAGAGCACGGTTCCTGCTAGCGCAGGCACCTCTCTGCACAGCACCTACAGGAAGCAACCAAGTACCGGGATTTTGGGTTCTTCCCCCAGCTCCACTTTCAAGACGTGGAAGAAAAGAAAACCTCCAAGGATGCTGCAGTTTGGGTGCTACACGCCATGAGGTTTGGTGAGATTCCTACCAAGGACATCCAGGACCTCAGATGTGAGCTCTCTAGAAGGGCAAACCTCATTTGCTCCAAGTTCAACACCAGACTGCACTTCCAAGCCCTTTTAATCAGGGATAAATGCTTCTTTCCCTTATTAGTTTAGGCAAACTCTGTGGGGCTGCTCTCCAGAAGGTCGGTCCCCAGCCTGTACGGGTGTCTGGGGATCTGCTACAGCAATTTCTAGCATCTTTAAGAGGAGTGTTAATGCCTGCCTTTATCCTGCCCAGACATCGCAGAAAAGACACAAGCAGTTGGGCATTGCTGACACCTTATGAGCAGACCAACAGTAGCAGCAGTGCCTGTGTCAGCAGGTTTTCCTCCCACACGCAGCGTCCCGAGGACGCTGTTCTTTCATGCAACTTGCAAGCAGAACAGTTTGTAAACAGGCACCCAGGCTCTCCAAGCCAGTCAGCTATGCAGAGGGAAGTGCAACTTGCAACTTCAAAGCAGCCATGCTTGTCTAAGGAGACAGTACAGAGGTTGGGCTTATTTTTGGTGGGGTTTTTTTGCTATTTTGATTTCAAAATGTGTTAGTAGATTGCAAGGAAAGGAAGAAAAAGCGGAGCTGAAGCCTAGCATGTTTACAAGCTCTGCCAACTAGTAGCCTGAACACAGTGTATAAATAAATCCAAGCCATGTCAAACAGCATTCCACAGTAATGTGTCAAAGGAGAAGCAGAAAGACTTGTCTGTTTGAAAAAACAATTGTGTTCACTTGATATGCAAGCCAGTCTCCCATACATCAGCTCAGGATTTTACCATTTAATGACAAGTCCCTCTGAAAGCCTAGTATGTACAGATATTACAAACACGATCATGGAAAGTCCTCTGCCTGCTAGGTTGTATTGCTAGACGCTGTTTAGCTGAGAGTTCACTGAAAGTGAGAGATGAGGCACCAAAATTGAGTTTACCTCTTAAAACAATACAGAAAAAATACCAGTCAGTACAAATGATCACCTCTGCTGGACTCCAAAATACAATATTCTGGAATAAATCACCTTCATAAGATCATGTGGGAGATTACATTTGTCTGCATTAAGCATAAAGCCCATGTCTATGGCCACTTGAAATAATCTACCACAGATAAAAAATATCTTTAAAAAATCATTAATTTCAAACAGACATTTAACAGTTCCTCCATTACATGGTAATGAAATGTTTACTATCAATGGCCAGATGCTCAAATGGATTAAACAGTGTTTAGCCTTTAAATCTTGCATCTGTAAATCAAGACTGACCTAGTGACCCAAAGTAAAATTTAATAATAAAGAAGTACTTAACAGACACATATAGATCAATCCAAAAAGCAATACAAATTGTTTGTGCAAAGCCTGTTTGGATGTACAGACAGGGCTCATCAGGGGAGATAATGAGCAGAGCTGGAGAATGCTGGAGAGTCCCCTATTTATCCTTGAAACCGGTTGGGCAGAGGCAGTGGGAAAGCGAGCTTCCCAACACAATGCCAGCGAGCAAGCTGCAGAGATCACCTCGGCAAGGAGGAGGACACCAGACACCACCTTTATGTCAGTATGACGGCCGCTTCCTGTCAAGACTTGCCAGTGAGACAGTAATTCACATCCACAGGGACTGAACTCTGCAGCCAAGCGCTACCTGACAAGGCACAGATCAGAGAGCAGCGACATCCACGTGCACTACAGAATAACCCCAGGACGGTCACCCTTCCCGTGCTCCGGCCTTCCGCCCGGCCCGAGGTGGCAGGAGAAGGGACAAAGTCTAAGTGCTTTTCAAGGACAAAAGCCAATCTGTTTCCTGCACTTCTGACAGCACCATTGCAGCCATGCATGTGTGAGCAAGTCCACTGCAGTCCATTAAGAACAAGCTTCACCTGTTTCAACAGCAACAGAATAATTCACATTTTGGAGAGGGAAGAAGCATTAAAAATAAAAAAAAAAGGCATTTAATTACAAATATGATACAAGCTTCTATTAAGAATACTTGCCCGGCTCCCCCAGTGTGTAACATGATATCTGAAAGGACTTCCACGCGTATAGACGGGGCTCCCACAAGCGCAAGAAAAGCTCCTATGCCCCTGACAGTTTAAGTGCTTAAAGAAACAAACGCCCCTCAACCCACATGCACATTTTGGCTAGACACTAAGACTCACAAAGCATCTCGTAGATTAAAAATTCACCACCAATTGCAAGAGTGACCTATTAACCACGTTTGCAAACTTTCCTCCCAGGCTCCCGTGCACTGACACTGCAGTGCATAAACGCCGAATCGGCAGAAACAGGACTGGCAGAGCTTTAATGAAAAGCCTCTAGCAGTAGCATCCCCTACACCAATAAAAATGGCAGTCTAGGCAAGAGGGATGCAGCCGAAGAGCTTTATTTGAAAGGAAAAGCCCATACCTGCCCATACCTAACATTTTAGTTAGTACATGACATACAACAGTGTTCTAGGAAATGAATTTTCGTGCCCCTCATTTAAGCTAGTTATAATTTGAATTTCATCCAAGCATTAACCATGTATTGCTAATGAAATCTTTTCTAAACAATCCTACCTTGGTGCAACAGAAATGTCTTTCACAGGACACAAAAACCTTGCCAGTATATAGTCCTAATCGTATTCTTCTCTTTAAATGAAATCTGCCCTCAAGACACAATATTCCCACAGCATCCAGAAAACTTGTGCGAAGTCCCCATGCAATTCAGCCACGCAGGAGAAAGGCTGCAAAATGCGTGTCAGCGAGCGAGGTGGAGGCAGAGGGTGAGCAAGGGGAGTGAAACGCCTGACGCTGCATTCTGCCTACCCCGGATTGCTTTCTCCAACTAACTGCACACAAAAAAACAACAGCCCCTGTGCATCCATTGTATCACCAGGTCGGACCGAACACTCTCCTCAGCCTTCACTCTGAGAACCGAGCACATACCACATCCCAAGCCCGCTCAGATAAAGAGCCACCCCGGCACACAAATCAGGCCGGTGTGGCAGCGATTTGCAGAGGCGAGAGATGCGAATCGCTCCGTTCGCGCCGCGCTGGCCGGTCATTGTTCCGCCTTGCGGCTCGCAGGGCCCCGCCATGGGCAGCTCCGGCCGCAACGCGCGACGCCTCCGACGCGAACGCTGCCCCGCACACCGGCGCGCTCGCCCGCCCGCGGACGAGGCGCGTGGAACCGCCGCGGCACCGCACGCAGCGGCGGCCGCCTCGACCGCAGCCCGCGCGGCACACCGACCTCACGGGAGCCGCGCTCGCTCCTCCCGGCCAGGCACCATGGAGCAGCCGGCGTGGGATCCTCTCAGGCGCTCCCGCGGCCGGCGAGCCCCAGCGTGCCGTGGCCGCCCTCCATCGCAGACGCCTGCGGGCAGCGCCCGCTCGCCGGCTCTCGCCGCCTCCCAGCGCCGCCAGGATAATCACATTCCGGCGGGGAGCGAACAGATGGCAGGCTCCATGGTAACCGCTTCTCACCGGCACTGGGAAGCGATCCGGGCGCGGGCAACAAGCGCTCTTTGTGCTCGGGCCTGGCCGAGCCGGCGGCGGCAGCGGCAGCCCTGGGCGCGCGCTGGGCACGTCTAGGGCAGGTGCCTGGATGGTGCCGGGGCACCTTCCTCGGAGCGGCCCCACGCTGCCCGCCGGCACCCTGACGCCGCCCGCGTCACGGAGGGCAGGAAGGAAGGGGCTCAAACACCCCCACGGAGGAGGAGGGGGGGGGGGCGTGTCGGGAAAGGCTTCTCCGCCTGGATGTGCCGCCCGAGCGCCCGCCGAGCCCTGCGCCGAGCGAAATCCCCGCGGCACCTCCTGGAGACCGGGAGGAGGAGGGCCCTGTTCGGATGGTCTCGTGGGCAAGCTCGCTTGGAAGCACAGGAGTGGGATTTAAATGCTCCCGGGATGCACAGAAAACCTTCTCCAAATAACTAACTGAGGGTGCAGGGGGTGTGGGGGAAAAAAACCCCACCAACATACAAAAAAAAACCGCCGTACCAAGCCTAGTGTTTCATGGCCTGAATCTGTTGACACATTCAGCCTCTCTCTCCCTCACACTCTCAAAACACCCTGCAACACTTATGTCTAACACTGTACCAAAAAACTGTGGGTAGTTTTATTTAAAGCTGAGCCAAATCGGGAGCTCAAGTTCCTACACGCTCGCTCAGGTCTAGGGAAATTTTGTGCGTGTGGTAGGGAAACGCTTTCCTTTCCGCCTCAGTGACACCTTTGATCTCCTCGTAGCTGCTCCCGCAGGGCTGCACGCGTGCATGGCGTTCAGGGCCTCGGCTTCCCTCCTGCCTGCTCAGCTTCCCTCATCCTCGCGGCGCGAGCAAGCCAGCTCTGTTCCACAGCAAGCGCCGCTAAGTCTACCTTGCCTTGATAAGAGACAACGCTACTAAACTGATCCCCTTAGCACCGGGTGCCCTTGGATCATCTCTGAGAGCGCACCACACCTTAGGGACCACTGAGGGGTTGTATGAGATAGCTCCGGACACTGAGGAGGACAAAGGCCCGGCAGGGGCACCGGCTCTTGTGCCTGCTGCATCACGCTGCCCCACGCGGCTGATTCCCATCCCCGTGCGCACCAGGACATGCTACTCGCCTGGTCCCCCAGCACACCCGCACGCACTCAGCCCCACGGGGGCAATTTTTCACTCAGGCTCTCATCCCTAATAAGAGAGGTAAAAGGAGAAAAAACAAACCCTCAAAATATTCGCTTCCTCCAAACAAGGAGCCTTTGCATCATTGAGAAGTTCTCGGACAATCCCACACACCATGCATCAGTAATAAAGGTAAGATAACGCAAGCAGGGAGGCAATTTCCTATTCAACCTGCCAAGTATTTATAATAATAAAAAATCCCACTGTTCAGCATTTAAGCATTATGAAAGACACACATGTAGCATTTCTTGTTCTGTCTCTTAAAAATAAAGACAACAGCTAAAAAGCTGGTTTTATGTAAGTTAGGTATTTATAATACATAATTCTTGACAGAGTGCCTTCAACATTAGAGGGCCTCAAGAACAGTTTTATTCTTTTTGTTTCAGGAAAGAGACCTCCTACAGAGCAATTTTCTAGATTTACGTTAACTCTTTGTATAAAAATGATGCATTTTAGTGAAATATTAAAAAGCATGTTAGCATCAGAAAACCTGTTCCAAACACTGACAAAAATCCTTAGACCATCTGTTTTTCTGCATGTACTAGTTGTACCCATTACAAAAAGACTGCTAGCAGAATAAAGGGCAATGGCAGTTAGCATGCATTTATCTTCCCTTAAGTAATTCCAAGTCTGATTTTATATACATTTTTACATATACTTATAGAGCTGTTAATAAACTGCATGTAGCACCCATTACATAAAAGGAGAACAGGATGCACTAAAAATTTTGGCAGAGGTAGTAGGTAAGTTACATGTAGGCAAATTACACAAAGGTTTTATTAATACTGCTTGAAGGGAGGAAAGGAACACAGCATATTCAAAACACTTTTGAAGAGGAATCGTAAAGGGAAAGAAAATTTAGCCATCTCCCCTTACTCTTTGGTCCAGTCTGACCCAGAGAGAACTCTGGTACTAAACGAATTTTAGTTGGAAGATATTTATGAAAAATAAACAGCACTTTGACATCCTACCTGCTGACTCAATTCCCCCACAAGAGTTAAGTGAATGTCTTTTTTAATTATGACTCCATAGAGCTCAGCTTTACCAGCCTCAGCTGCTATGTGATCAGCTAAGACTCTGGTATTCTGCTCAAGTTGATGCCTACTATCAAACTGGACTTTGGACTTTTGTCATTTATACTAGTCTCCTTTGCAGTGACTGGTTACAATCTAGCCATCCAAAAGCAGTTACATGAATTTAGAACAACACATATTCCTAGTCTGCAAAAAACAGGGAGAGAAGGCAGTCTCCATTTTCGGAGCAAGGCTTAAAGTTTCGCTTACAAAGCCAGTAACAGCCTCCAAGCGTAACCAACAACAAGCCTCACATACACATGTTTTTGAACTTTTGCCCATTTCTCAGATCTGCTTTCACGGTTTTACTCAAACAGCCTAGTGATTCATGAAGGTTGTATCAAGTATACGTTACTACCAGGGATCTAGCAATAAAATACGCCGTTGATTTCTTCTATTGCGGTATCACCTTTGTTCCTCTATAAGGGAAGCATCATAAATATTTCATCATGAGCCTAGGTTTTCAGTTAAATTTTCTAATCTGAAGTAAAAACTATGCATCTCCCTAACATTTGTATCACTGGCCAAGGAATCCCACAAAACAAAACAAAAAAACATACCAGAACTTGGTATGGTGACCAGGGATTTTACAATACATAGGTATACTTTAAATAGGGATGTTTGCTTTAAAAGGGGAAGTAGATTTCTCCAGAGCTTCCGAAACTAAGTGAAGCAGAGCTTATTTATTATCAGAAACAGTTTAAACATAATATGTGTGCATTCCTTTTAAATTGACACTATCTGGTAATGAGGAAGTTCACTTCAAGGGAAACACAATGCTAACCTTTTTAAGAGCAGAAAACAACCTTCTGGAGGCAACAGCAAGGGCTGAAACTCACCAAACTTCCTTGTACTTGTCTAGAACATAAAAACTCCCAAGAATTTAAGTTTTTCCATGACAACCATTGAGGGGTTAAGGCTTCCACATTCATCCTCAAAGATCCCTCTGTATGACAGATGTGCTCTTCCATCCTATCCACTTTTTTCCCCAAAAAATAAAAGCACACTGCACTTCACAGAGAGAGCAATGACTTAAATCTGCAACCAGGAAGAGCTTCCTCAGCAGCAGCTCTGCACGTTTGAAGTAGGTGGACTTGCCACATGGTGTCAGGGTCAGTGACCTTCGACTGGCCAGCACTTCCTCGAGAAGGACGCTTCCTCCACATGACACAAGACTGAGTTACTTTTTCTTTCACCCTATGCTCCTGTAGGCCAGGAGTGTGTGGATGTGGACGTGCATGTGGGAGAAGGGGCAGAGACACAGTTTGGTGGTTGTTCTTAAGGACACTGTTTAAGTGATACTAAAATTATGAGCAATCCTCCCTCCAGAGTCTTAGTGTTTGTAAAATCATGACTCACAATATGACGACGAGCTATCTGAGCTATCTCCTTCTCACCAGTTTAATGACATGGACACCCTCTTCTCTGCACCAAATCATTCTTCCAGTGATTCCAACGAATCCCCTGTGTGTAATGTCCCTTTTTGTTACCCCTTAACAACTTGACAGTTGACAACAAAATACAGATTACATACTAAGATGTCCTACAGACTTATAAAAATTTGGTATAGAATTCTGAAAGTTATCCTTCTTTCTTAGGTAGTACTCCTTCCTTAAGTCCGTTTTAAGTGGAATTAAATACCTTACAGATGGAGAAAAATAAGGCTTTTGACAAAAATGGCTCCAAAACCAGTCATTTGCAAATTTGGAGCAGCACAGCCCAGAACACTGAAACATTTATTTCATAAACTGGAATTACTTCACTTTCCAAATGCTTTCTTGTATCTTCTTAATTGAGCTGTATCACCCATCTAGTAGCACAAACATTTTTTTCTGCTTAAAGCCAACAGCAGATCAAATCTGCAGAGTTGGCCAACAGTACTGATAAATGCCATTTCTAAATATTATGGAAAGTGGATTAAGTATAATTTAATTAGAAGAAAGTCCATGAGTCCAAGGCCCTTGATTGCAACTCCTTTCCACAGTAAAGGAAAACCTCTTGGAAATACCAGTCACAAAAAAAGTACTCATTTTAATAGGATATTTACACACTGAATTGTTTTTAGGTCAACAGAAAGTGGTTCAAAGTAGAAGCGTTAAGGAAGATGCATGACAGCATAGCAAAGCTCAGGCCTTGCACAAAGAGCCATAACGTATGAAAGAAGACATATGGGTAGCACCAAAAGAAAGAGGTCTGGGTCTGCCTTTGCACGATGCACATGAACAGAGAGAAGGGCACCGTAAATGCTGAGGGGGTTACGCTCCAATAGCAGGGTAAACTGTGACACTAATACATTTGTAACCCACTTACATTCAAGGAAAAAAAAAAAAAGAAAACGAAAACCAGCAAGAGGGACGACAAAAGCGGAGCTGGATTTTAATGGAAACCTCTGCTTATGAAAATGAGACAATTCAATCCCGTGCCTCACAGCACCCAACAATAGGGCACAGCAACAGCAGACACGCTCGATTATTTCTGCAGTTGCACAGAGCGTTTCCATGGAAAGGAGGCAGCCTTCTAGGCCTGACACGCTCGGCGTCTGACAGCTGAGCCGGCCAGCGCTCGGCTCAAGCGGAGATCACAGGCAGCTCTTTGGACATTGTTCTGAGCAACGCAAGAGGAAAACAAGGGCTGTGGGAGGGATGAACCCCGGGGGCTCTGCCCTGCACTCTTTATTTTCCACTTAAAATCCCAGTGAGAGCTGAGCAGACATCAAAGTAGCACACGGGTGGGAACCGTGGTCATGGAGCTTTCCTCTCTCTTTAGCCTTCACGAGAGGGATTGAGAAGTCTGGATGGCAAGCAGAGGGCTGCTATTCTACTCCGGCCTTGAGAACTCCAGTAAAAATTTGTAGGCAAAGATATAAACAGAAAGATAAGCTGGAAGAAGCACAGCCACCCTCTATGAAATACTCTTTAATTGAAATCATGGTAAATCATGGCCTGTAAGTGAAACCCTAGAAACCATGCTATTCTAAAATAATTCAAGAAGTTATGAATACTAAGTGTGCTAGTTCCCTCACGGCAGATGCAGGAAGTTCTTGTTCTTTAAAACTTAAACTTGGGAAGAAAAAGCTTGTTATAACTCGAGAACTTTAGCTGATATTTCACAGAGGTAATCTAAGGTACAGCAGAAGTGCTGGTGTTTTGAATTGCACCAAGTATTACCTCAGCACCCTTGCGCTTAGGCCATTACAGGTGGCTAACAAATTAGTGGCAAGGAACCCAGAAAAACATTTAAAATGCATTTTGCAGAATCATTCACATTATATATTGATTCAACTCACATTCCTCTCCAAGCTCAACAGGCACCACTTTGTCACACATTTCTGAGAATTATAAACTCCTGTGTTGCATCCAACACAAAAACCTCTCTGAGCAGTCTGCTACAGTTCTCTTCCAAAGTGACAGATTTGCAAAATATCTTCCATTTTCCCTAACCTGAAGCTCCTTCAACAGGTCAACAGATCAGCCAGAAGCAAGCTGCGTAAGAAACTAGGCTCTGGCATTTGAGCAAACAAGTGTGGAGTGTGCCCCATCTATGCCCACACAGACATTATCTCTGTTACCAAACAGAGCAGAACGAAAAGCAGTACCACAAGTTTTACTGGCAGCTGCCAAGGCCGCACCAATGAACAAATGCTCCAAATTCCACTTACGGCCTCTGCCAGCTTATGCAAGTGTGTTAGCTTTTTAAAAACCTCTCTTCAGAGTGTTGTTTATACACACAGTAACTATTGTGCTGCTTTGGAGCTACCCAAAATGCTTCCATGTTTTTATTTCATTTCAACGGTTCAAAGTTCTCTTTACAGTGTACCTCCTCCAAAAAGATGAGGAACCAATTCTACAACTGCAAAAATCAAGGTTTTGGCAAAGACTATTTGGACAAGTCTGATAAGTACCTGGGGTCTTGATAACAGATGTGGCTTCAAGGAGGATCCATGCTAGAGTTACAGCATCAGAGACGTACAGGAGAAAATACAGGTCATCTCCTTTTCAAACTATTTTCAATACAGGTAGTAGGCTCAGTACAGCTTATTACAGCATGGCATTTTGCTTACTTGAAAGGATATTGTGGAGATTTACATTACTACCAATATGCTCATGCAACAAAAAGGTTTTCAAGGACTATTCAAATAATATCTAAGGATATTATTTGTCAATATCCAAGAATATTTTTTGGTACAAAATTAAAAAAAGAATAGAGAAATGCAATATGGGAATGGCCCTTGTGCTATTGATCTAGACTTTTTATGGCATACCTTCAATAGCAGAAGTACTTACTACACATACATGCACTATACATGCACACGCATTCAAAGAAATCAGGTAGTGACTGATGGTACGTCAGGTTTGGGTACATACGGAGCACATCTCAAAACAAAAATCTGACTTCACTCACTAAAAACTGTTTGGGGGTGTTAATTTGCTTTGCTGCAAAACTGATGAGTTCTATGAATCACCAGACCATGCAGTATCAGCAGGAATGTATTAACAGCATTTCTATGACCTTCAGGTAACAAAATATAGTGCTAGTGTTGAGCATGTAGACCATAAACACTGTAGGGTGTTCCCTACAGTGCTTCCATCCAGTCCATACTTATATCTTAAGCAGTCAGAATATAGACTCGCTAGTAGATACAAATATAGTCTAGACATCACTTTCAAGAAAATACAGAATATTTACAGTGCTAACTTAAAATGTGTGCGCTAGTAGACTGCACCACTACCACCATGTGCAGTCTAATGAATTCACCATCGACCTCAGGCCGCATGCAACAGAAAAATAGGAAGGAAAAGCAGGAAAATGACAGAGAATTGGCTCAAATTTGAACACAAATCCCCAGTGTGCTGCAAGAGGGTCTCAAAATTCTACTTCTCTTTGCAGGGCTAACGTCTTGATCAACAAACCGATGTCCTACCTCCTCTGCTGGTCATCCAAGCAATGAGAAGCAATTCAGTGCAACTACCTTGATATCTGAAGCCCTCAGAGACTGACACATGACTTCTGCTTCTTCAGCTTCGTAAGAACCGTTTTGTTTCTCTTCTCGTTGAAATAGCAGAGGAACTAAATCTAGACTACAGAATTCACTCTAGCATAGACCAGTCTGACCACAGGCTAATAAACTTATTTGACTTTTGCTGTCTTCTAATTCTGAGATGTATAAAAATATCAGCTCCTGACCACGATGAGAAAAACATTTCTGTCTTTATTTTCAAATCATTGGGAGACTCTTCTACAGGTCATTAATTTACTTAAAAAAACAGAGAACCTATTAAAACAGGGGGAAAAAAAGAAAGAAAGAAAGAAAGAAAGAAAAGAAATGTGTACTTACAACCACCCATGCCTCATATCAGAATGCCATTCCAGTGAGCAGAACTCTTTAGGTGCCAACGTTTTCAGGAGAGTAACTCTATGCATTAAGGTAGTCCTTACACTGGGCACAGAATGAGCGCTATTAACTCACCATACAAAACAGGAAGTTCTGAATTTTGTAACTGTCTGATGTATCTCAGGAAAAACGCAACAAGGAATATTTCAACACATACTAAAAGAAGATTGTATGGGTGGACATAAAAATGGAGGTAAATGTTTCTTTAAAAAGAGAAAATATACCCTTACAGGTTAAGATTCAGTGGATTTAGCAGCACCAGTCATCAGAAGCAATTGTTATGTTCAGTTCTGCATTATAATTCATGTTGTTTATCCTAAGAGCCCTTTAACAGTCTCTGTTTCTTAAGAAAATGATGGGCAACGCTGGCACTGCAGAGAGATGCCACCTACCAAATACTGGCAAGGCTCACCAAAGTGGCCAAACTTACCAAACAGTTCTGCGCTTAGTTTGTGAAGAATATGAAACATCTGAATGAATTTAGAGAAAGAAGTTGTTCAAGTTGTTTCCACTTGCAGTCTTACTACTCTTTTTTAGCATTCAACTCTCTGTCAATAAGTATTATTTTTCAATACAAACACACTTATAAACGTGTCAATGGTATCATCTGCATTTTGCGCTCCTGCACTGTTACTTTTCATTTGTGTGAGAGCTGCATCTGTCAGCAGTAGCCACCCGAACCCTCTACTGCTACATGTTCCAGCCCTACAAAACCGAGCACAGAAACAAGCAGGCAGTGACCGCCAAGGCCTTCCTACTCTTTTCCATCTAGGAAGGTACAATACTAAAGTTGTACTAGAAAATTTCCAACCAGACTGAAGGACTCGACAGACCTCTGACATGCTAAGAGAGCAAATCTTTATAAAATCCTGTAGAATTAGGCAGAGATGAGGCCAGCAGATTTCTTTCAAAATTGTTTTAGGCAGGCAAGTAGTCATCTGTCTCACTATCCATTGTACACTGCTTTTTTAGAAATCTGTTAAATACTCTGCAGCTCTTTTTAGGTACATTACATGCAGAAAGAAAAGTCTATTTCAACAAACTTCTTAATAAATAAGGATCAAGGTATGTCATACAAGGCACTGTGTGTAACCAACTGTCTCTTTCAGACAGCCATTTTCCCACCCAGTCACAACAGTTTGGCATTATAAAAGGTGACAAAATAAAGCAAATATGAAGAAATCTTTTCTGTTTTTTTGTTTTGTTTTATTTTTGAAAAACTACCAAAGATTCCTTTGATTTTAGCAACAGTAAGATACACCCAGCTTGCAAAGCAGAAAAATGAATGACAAACACTCGCAAGCTCTAGCTGAATTGCCCCAAACCTGCCAAGGGTCTCTGCAAAATGATGTACTTGAGGAAAAACTGAACTAGGAAGATTCTTGTGATTCCCACTGTCATTCTGCCATTATCTCCTCCTCAAGTGTCTTGAGTGGTTTTGTTTGTTTGGTTGGTTGGTTTTTTGGGGGGTGAGAACAGGCAGCACCATGAGTGCAGTTAACACTCACCAGAAAGTCAAGCGTGTTAACTGTTCTGTTTAGCATGAAAATTTGGATCTTAGAAAACTGAAATTTCACGATCAACCTGGCAACTAAGCCAGAAATAAATGATTGGAAGAAAACATAGGAAACTGAATAATTCAAAGGTCAGCCCTGAAGCATAATCAGTATGTCTAATCCATCATGGAAGTATGGCCAGGACAATATGACATCCACATACACACACCATACCTTCCTCAGACTAACAAAAAAGAAAAAACAGTAAAACACAATCACATAGTTCAGCTGATGAACACGCAAATTGTTTTTAATGCTTTCTCACTAAGAAAGCTATTTGATGCTGCTAACCTACGTCACCCACTCACTTGCTTTCTCTCCTGCTAGTTGGGCCAATGTCCACAGCACTCCTAGTAAAAATGGACAGCAAGAGGGGAAAAGGTGTTGAAACTCCACTTTTTCGCCCAGAAACAATCCCCACTCTTTCCCTCAAGTCCCAGGGCCAGAATTTGAAAACTCTGGAGGAATCTCCTTCCCTGGAGATCTTCAAAATCCGCCTGGATGGGACCCTGTGCCATGTGCTCTAGGTGTCCCTGTTTGAGCAGGGGACATGGACTAGATGATCTCTAGAGGTCCCTTCCAACCTCAACAGTTCTGTGATTCTGTATAATTATAACTACCATTTTGGTCATGTTAGTTCTGCCAACCTCCTGCCCCCTGCACAGCAGAGACAGTGAGTGTTTACACTCTATGCCTTCTACAATATCAAGTTATGGAAAGAAGAGACACCTGAAGAAACATGAACAATTCCACCACATAAAAATCTGGTTTTCATTTGGCAAGACTGTTCTGGTTTCAGCACTGTAACCATTAGGAGTGATGGCTGCCATCAATAATGGGAGGAAATACTCTATCTGACAATCTACAGAGCACTCATTCATCTGGACCACAGTTACCTAGAATAGAGTAGCAATACATGCGCTATCCACTGCCAGTACATTTTATTTAAACTTACATTAAGCCTTTTATGACACTTAAACAATTAAGACTGCACTGTAAGATGAGAGGGTCACTTTCCTATCTCTTCAAGTAGTCCATTTTTCCTCACTAAGTAATAATCTAATATTTAAGGTATTCCCATGCTATGATGAGAAACAACGTAGAAAAATCTTAAATTCTAGTCTTAGATGTTTCAGATTGAACTTTTAATCAGCAAGTCTCTCCTGTAGCATGTAGAGACTTTAATAAAACTATGACATTTATACCTGAAAGCTAAAAAATGCAGCAGAGCACCCTAAAAATATTTTTATTCAATCCCACATGATCCAAAACAAACTAATCTCCAAAATGCATTCACTCCTCGGTTCAACAAAGAAGATTTAGCACATCAAAATTTAAGTCACTCACTTGTCAAACCCAAACCATCAACATTTGAGATTGGTCAGAATAATGCCAAAAATGGACATAAACACTTCAGCTGACTCAACACAATAAAAAGGCAGTGGGAGGTACTGCCAAATTGACCATCAGTTTATTTCCCTTAACATAATATACATCCTATATGTTTACGACATCCCTATAAACAAGCAGCTGGCAAGGTCTCTGTGGCTTGAGGAAGAGAGGGAGACTGCGCAGTATTTTTTTCTACAGAGGAAAATTCAACCATTTTGTTTTCACCAAAAATGCAGGCAACAATAAAGGAACACTTGAAAGAGACCCTAGTCACAGTTATTTAGACTATGAAGACAGTGTAAACCGCAAGAAGCCTTTTGGTCTTCCTCCACAGTCTCTCAGAAGATTTGAGGGATTACACAGTTTAGATTTGGGAGCAGAAACAACTGGGAAGCTCTCCTGGGATATGCAAGAAGTACCGTACAGAATGGTAAATACCTTTATTCTTTTCCTCTCCCTTCTGATAGCATGTGTCTTCACTGACCACGGAAACTACAGTGTACCAGGGCACTAATTTTAGAAAGACTGCTGACCTCTAACACAAAACAAACACAGAAGTGATGAATGTTCAGCAGAATTTTTTTGTGTTCATACCACAGACTTTCCCATTTCCCAGGATTAAAAAAAGAAACCCATATTTGATTATATTTAATAAACATGTTTGGGGGGGGGGAAGAGAGGAAAAAAAGAACGAACATCTCCTTTTTTAGCTTCTGATGTTCAGACATTATCCTGCAGCCAAAAGACAAAGCCTCAGGTATTCAGGAAACAGTGGCTTTGCAGAATTTCAGACTCATCTCTCCAACATCCAATTTAAGTAAAAGAGGCATAGGAAGAAAATAAGATATCTGTGAAACAGAAAATTTTGGTAATACAAAAACTGACCTTCATCTAGTCTACCAGTTCAGTAACAAATCTGTAAGAAAGAAAGATAAAAGAAAAGAGCAGCTGGATACAGACACAGACATACTCCTAAGCACACAGGTTTGCTTTTGTTTCAGAAGGTCATTTTTTCTCCCCTCTTTCGTCCAGCTCCATCAAATCTGAAAACAAGCCAAGCCTGCGTGGTATCATTAATCATATTCAAATCACATCAGGTTGCCAACATCTGTCCTTAGACTTTTACCTTCTGTATATGTCCCTCTGAATTAAAAAGGCAAATTACATTAATCAGCAGTGGCACCATGCAACTTCTTCATGTGACAAGTGCAAAGTAAACTGGAAAACAGCTTGCGGAGCTGAACAAGCACAAAAGCTCTTCACTCTGTCAAGGTTTACGTTGTGCCAAAACCTTCACACTTGCCACACTACTACTCAGCAAATATATATAGGGGGGATTTTTAAAAACTTATTTTTAAACACAGAAGTGCCTAGGTGATCAATATCATAAAAAAGCACCCAAAATAACAAAAATAAACAAAAACTTTGATTTGGGTTCCTCTCTACTCCAAATTCTTAGCAGAAGCCTTTTTTGCCAAGCACTTAGCCACATACACCCATGACTCTGACTCACAATTTTAGAGTACAAACATCATTACTTGTTCTTCCTTGCATGTTCTTCCTACCATGTCTTTTTGGTTTAAGACGTCTCATCATGACTTTGAAACCAGTTAAACTGACAAAGAAATACTGCAGTCTAGAACAGCTCCACCTTTTATGCTAATGCCAAAAAAAAAGAAAAAAGGGCACAAAAACATGACAGCTTTTCCCTTCCAAAATTTTCTTTAATCTTTTTTTCTGTATGGAATTTAAATATGTTATGGCAATGCAGTATGTCCCAACATTGGTCACAACAGATTGTTGATCTTTTCTATAAGCCATCATGACTCACTGGAGTCCAGGGATAAAAAAAGATGATGACTTTTAAGCTCTTCCAGAACTTCTATTATTTGCCTGTATGATGAAACTCATAAAAGATTCCTAAAGCAGATGCTTGAAGTTGGGCAATCAAGTCGTAACTGAGCATTCAGCAGAAAAATTTTAGCAGACATGAGTATTTGCTGCTCCCCACTGAGGAATAGGAATCTTTTGCAAATTTTGGCTAATAGAAGAGCTCTCTGTCATCTTGTCTAGCATTTTACTGTGTACCTGGACATCTAGGAAGCAAAAACAAAAAATGATTTTCAAGAGAAATCTATGGTTCCATTCAGGAGGGAAAATCACACCAACTAAAAAGCCAAGGAACATCTCTTACAATTTAATCACTGAATGTCTTTATTTAAAACAAAGATGTAGAAGGAAAAACAATCACTGTCCATGGGAGAAATGCTAACATGCTGCATGAAATGGGCCTTCATCCATGATCACATCCTTTTTCAACATTCCTTTGTGATCCAATACATAGGAATCTGCACTTCTTTCCTGTTTGGTAGGAGATGAATAGAGCTAATTTATCCATCCAACCTGAAAGAGAAGCCAAATGAGAAAGACTATCTTGAGCTTAGCTTTATTTCAGCTCAGCCTCTATTGCATTGCATATTCTTACTCTCTTACTGCTGTTAGACAGTGACTGCTGAGAGTTTTACTGTATAACGTATGCAGTAAGGACAGGGAAAGAGGTGGGAACTTTCTGCAGATGTAGGGCCACTTGCATTTCCACTGAAGCCTTCCAGCACACACAAACATCCTCACACACACACACCTCTCAGTTCCTAGAGTAATTCAAGCTTAAAGGACCTTCTGGAGGTCATCTGGTCCCAGTCAGATCAAGCTGCTCAGGGTCTCAACCAGTTGAGCTTCAATACACCCAAGGAGGGGCTCCCCTGCCTCTGTGGACACCTCTGCCAGTGTTTGCTCATACTCATGGTGAAAACCCTCCTTTTTATAGTGGGAATTTGCCTTGTGGCAAGTCATGCCTGTTGCCTCTTGTGCTTTCTCTGTGCATATCTTCTGGCTCCATCTCCCCAAATCCTTCCATTAGATAACAGAAAATAGTAGTAAGGCTTCTTCTCCTTATCCAAAGAAGTCTAAGGGAGACTTCCCTTCTGGACAAATGCAGGTCTCCCAGGCTCTTAGACTAGTTGCATAGTGGCCCTCTGATGGACTTGCTGCAGTTTAACGGTGTCTTCCCTGCACCAGGGAGCCCAGCGCTGGACTCACTAATCCAGATGTGGTCTGTCAGGGGCAGAACAAAGCAAATAATCACCCACCTTGACCTGCTGGCTAAACGCTTGCTAACACAGCAGAGCATGTGGTAAAGCAGCTCATGCTGCTTCACCACAGGGACTCACTGCTCATTCACATTGTCTATTGACTCCCCATATCGTCACCAGTTCTGCTTTCTAGCTACCAGCCTCTAACATTGCAGAGTGATGTTCCAGCTCAGATGCCAAACTCTGATTTGCTCGTGTTGAACTCCATGAGCTCCCTGTCAAGCCATTTTCCAGCCTGACAAGGTCCTCCTGAACAGCATCCCTCCGGTACCCACTTCGTCTGTTTCTCCTGATTGCATCATCCATGAACTTGCTACAGGTGCCCTCCATTCTGTTGTCCTGGTGGTTCATGACAACATGAAACAGGATCAACCCTAACACCAACACAGGACAACAAAGTTCCTTCCCTTCTGTCTTCTAGGTAACTAGAAGGTTACCTAGGTACTAGGAAAAGTTGTAATCATAATTTGGGAGGCCTATTAACTGACCAGTGTTCTTCAGAGGGTTAAAAAAATTGCTCTGGAGATCAGAATCATTCCCAGAAATCACCTGTTGACCATTTTCTCCCTTCCCAAACATTTCAAGAATACAAATATAGCCAGATAATGTGACTTATCCTCCAAACCTGACTGCCACTAGAGGTTAACATGGTGCAAACTGCTTTACCCTGAGCATACTTTACCAAAGGAATGTCGTCTCTAGCTGTTAGATATTGCCTGCCTTCATCTGGTGAGCTGAAGGGGCTCTAAGTCTCTCCTTTCCCTGTTTTTGGGGATTCAGAAAAGTGCTTCACTTTCTCCAAGTCAACTCCTTTAAAAACTGAAGGGAAACATAAGACATCTTAATCCTTAAGAACGAAGCTTACCACAATGCTGTGTCTTCCTCCTATTCAAGGGCACAAGCAGCTTATGAAAATCTGCATTTGTGCTAAAGATGCTTTAGCTCAAGAAAACACAAAGCCATCTATGACAAAACAAGGTAACACTGCAATGAAACAGTATGTACTGAAGGAGTTACTGTATTATCTCCTTAATGATGGATTTAAGGAACCAAAATTGTACAGCGAAGGAAAATAGCCTGACGGTAAACTACTAAATCACTTTAAGAAACTTTGGTTCAAATTCAAGACTCTACAATGATCTTTTGGCCTCAACTCATTCCTTAATTCTCCACGTAGACTTCTGCACAGGTATTAGAGTATTAAAAGATGGCAATCATCAGTTACTTGAGGTTATACAGATATTTTAAAGCAGGGAATGCAAAAATGCAGTCCTGGATGGTACCCATAGTATTTATAAGTTGCTACATAAGGAAAAAAAAATGACCCAGAAATCAAAATAAAATTAGACTTTGTTCTAATGTGGGATGGAGGAAACTGTTTCCCCATTACAGAACAAATAAATATCATCAAGGAGTTGACACAAAAGGGGAAAGGAAAACAACAGGAAAACTTGCCAGCTGGGGAAGGCAGTGAGCAACGGCCAAGGATCACCCTGGGGTCGCAGCTGCGTGTGCCTGCCAAGATCGCAGAGTTAGCTGTTCTAAAAGTGTGCTAGAAAGGGCCACCAGGGAGCTATGTACTGACCTTGTAAGGGAAAGTTCCATGGAGAAGACTGAATTTCCAGGATACTGGGAATTCGGTTAAGAGTCATCTTGAGATTTCCCAGGTTCAACATCAAAACAGCTATTCCAAAAATCCAAACAATGTTGCTTTTTTTTGCTCACATCCCTACCCAAGGGGTTGCCGGTCCCCTACATGCCCATCTAAATTCCCTTCTGCACATTCTGCTCCAAGGGAAACGACTTCTAGACTGAGAATGCACCTATAACTGTAGCAGCATCTTATTACTGACAAATGAATAATGCTGCTGGGAAGGGGGTGGGTAAGAACCTTCCCCTTAACATTTGAACCTTATTCATTGCCATTTCCTTTTCAGTAAAGTAATAGCAATGACTGATTTTTCAGACAGATGCTGTAATTAGCATGTTAAGACACCTCATGATGTTTGAGAAGTGACAAAGCCTTCCATTAATGATAGGAGCTCAGGGCTCACTGCAATTCATCCCTGGGAACCTTGGGGGAAACGCTGACGATGAGCACACCACTCTGTATGTGTAGGCCTTAAAAGGGTGAGGAGGAGGAATCTGATTCCACACTGGCAGTAACAAGGTGCCAGGAAGACCATATGACTACCATGAGTTATTATTATAATAGTATAAATATCTACGTAGCATACATTACCACAAGTCAAAGATGCTTAGAGCCACATGATCTTATTTAAAAGAAAAGGGCAGAAGAATTCTACTGCTACCCAACATTTTGCTCTTCTAAAGGATTCCTCTCGGCCACTACCACAACTGCAGCAATTAAACCACAGTTTTTGGATTTCACCACCTTTTCAGACCAATCGGCACGTTCACTACTTCCAGCAATGGTGAGACAGAACCAATATTGCACATATTTCCTGCTGAAAAAAAGCAGGCAACTCGTCAGCCATTTACTGCTGTGCTTACAGAACAAACTGGTCTGCAGAACAGAACTTCAGAATCCTTCTTGAGTGTCAAGAATCACGTCGAGAGATGCAGTACGTTTAGTAGGAGGGAGGAAAATGTAAGGCCATGAACAGAACACCAAAGAGGTGTGTCCCAAAGGTTTTGAGAAGCATGGAGTCGCTGCACTGAATTCAGCATTCACGCTGCACAAGTCAGTACAAAACTGTCTTCCTAACAAAAGAGAAGTTTCTAAGTCAGTGCTGTCCTTTGGCACGCACGCCTATACACACAACAATGACATTTAAAGATCAAGTCTCGAAAGCTCAAAGAAAGTTTTGTCAAGTTAAAAGGTGTACAAATAAATAAAACAATCAGCATCTTACAAGATATTATCTGAAGACAAAAATAGGTATTTGGAATACAATTAAGAAAAAAAAAAAAAAAAGGAAGTTTCAAAAATAAACCTAACCGCACACAGCACCATGGGCTCACCAGTTTCACTTTGACTAATACATGGAGATAAAGTATGACCGGGGAATATTTGCATTTTCTCTTTTTTTTTTCTAGACACAAGTCAAGCTTAATAAAGAACTAAGCTTTTCTCATAGATGCAGAGATGGTCACAGGGAATGTAGACTACATAAAGATTGTGTTTCATCAGCAACATTCTGCATTCAACATATAGTGTTGTACTCCCGCTCCACAAAGCTCAGTATTGCAGCACAGGCTGGTGGAAAAAAAAAAATATATATACATAAAAAATACATATATATATGTGTGTGTGTATATAAAATATATATAAAAGCTATTTCAAGGCAAATAGGATCCTAAAAGCATGGAATAAAATTCGGAGGAGGCTCATATAATGTAGGAATGGTCGAATGAAGACAGGGTTGGGACTTTCAAACAGCAGCAGACACCTGGGGTAAAAAACTTCTGATATCATGAGGAAGCCAGGAGAGAACAGCAACCTGCATGAAGTAGTTTCCTGCACATAGCAATGCCTGGCCAGCCCTCGATCAGATCTTTAAAGAAATCAAACAAAAATTTGGAAGATCTGAAAGGCATTCAACAAGGCATTGGTATCTCAGTCTGCTTTTACTCAAGTTAGAGTTGATTCAAGAATTTTGATTACTCATGTCCTTTCATACTGAAGAATCACTAATATTTTAGGCTTAAAGTTCTTCACTGTGATACACTGACTGTAAAAGGATACAACCTTTTGGCAAACAGGGCAACCTATAGGCTGCCAGGCCTAGCCTTATGCAGGTGATTCAGCTGCACAGAATAATAATCCAGCTGCTGTAATGAATTCTGCAAGCACTCGGGGAGAAACTTGGTGAAAGCTCAGGGAGAGAGGGCAACTGAAACGAGTTTGTGCTGTAAGCACGCCTGGAAACAAAACTCTTCAGTACTTCAAATTGTCAAACAAACTCGGTCTGCTTATCATGGCGCGCAAACTTACTGGAAATAAAACAATTATATTCCACAGGACAATTATTTGAGCCCTGGCAGCAGGGCACAAATATATGGAGCTGCTGTACTTAATGAAAACAGGGCATATATGTTCACATTCATACCAAACTTCAAAGGAGAAGACTTGTTTTATAAAAAACAACCAATTCAAAACAAAAGCCCTTTCACAAATATGTCCTTTCTTCCTTGACTTTTGAAACGTCTTCTCTTTTTCTTCCTATTGCTCTCCTGCAAAGGTATTTCCCCACCCTTTTCTCTGGCATACTGTCCACCTCCTTTCCCATTTTGTTTACCTTATCACCTCTCACAACCTTTTCTTTCAAACCAGCCCACTTCGACAACCCTTACTACAGACTGGCATGAGTCACTCCCATACAAACACGTGCACATGGACACACACCCATGGTACTGACTTGCCCTGTATGATTGCTCTCGTCCCCTCTACCCTACATTCAGCAGCTCAATGGAGGAAAGGGTGGCAGAAAGGCACGGCAGAAAGCAACGCTCCAGCCTCCCAGCACCACCCCCAATGGAGTGCAGCATCCACAACTTACCAGTTTCTCAAAACCTCCAATTTGCCTTTGCAAAGAACTTGCACTTTTCCTCTTCCCTTTCCTCCTTCAGGTATACAAAGGTTGCAAATTACAGTTGACAACTGCGGTATTTTACTGAGACCATTACTGCCTTTGGGGCATATCACCTTAATACCAAAACTAAACATTTCTGGGTTCTCTCTCAAAAACTAACACATGCATAATGGATCCTTCTAATTAGGATTTTTGAAATTCCCATTCATTAAAACTTAAGAAAGCAGAGACTAGAGGACTGGCACAAATGGCAGTTTTCTGAACACAGGTTGTTTTGTCTGTCCTGACACGAGAAGCAGCCTAGGAGAAGGGAAGCTTTTTGGGGTGACAGACAGCGATCTAGAAATGATGACAGATGTATCAGTCAGCTATGCTTTGTTCTCTGGATTTCCAAATGGCAAAATTGAACTCTCTCTCCTCTCCCTGTGCCTGGGCTTCATCAATTTATATATCTGGAATTAGCAATATAATTTTACTATATTTGCTTCTAAGCAAACTTCTTCCTTTGAAAAAAAAATGCATGGATATTTCCTACTCAGAACATCAATTCTCTCTGCTGTGTTCCTAGAACTCCTACAAGAACACAACCACCTTGTTTGAAGCGTCATTCTCTTTCCTTATTTCAAAGCTTATGCAGTCTCTTCTATGGGGAAAGCTTCTGTGGTACCATCAATGCAGCACAGAGGAAGTATCTAAATTTAAACAAGGCCTTTCATCTGTTAGAGCACAAACAGTTCCAGTAGAGCTCATTCTTTAGACACACAGGACTTGTACTTTGACAGCAAGCTTTTCAAAGAAAGGCCTCAGCTTCAAGCTACATATGGGGAGCAGTTTTACCAGAGGAGAATTTAAAAAGGAAATGATAGGAAATTCAAGGGCAACATGCAGTTTGGGTATGGAGTCTCTCAGTGATACAGTCAAAAGCTTGAGTTTCCACCCTTTCTTCTTTCCTTGGTGCTATCAGTGCAGAAGATGTTACCTCTCCTATGACCAAGTCTGGCTCAATTCATACGAAGGTGGAAACACTGCCTGCGACAGCCTCCATCTTAAAGCCAAGGCCAAGCTGTGAGGAGGGCAAGCTTTAGAACCCAAGCCAGCATTTTAAACACCTGGAGCTTTTCTAAAGAAGAAAAGTACAGAAATTGACGTCTTCAGGACCAGGAGGGCCATGAGGCCGGCAGCCAGAGGCAAGGAACATATTCCTTCTCACGCAGCCGCTTTGGGAAGAGCGCGGTGCGCGAAGCGCTTACTCAGCAGGCATGCAGGCTGCTGCGAGGGCTGCCGGGAACGGCCTTGGCTGTTTCCAAGGAGTGCTAATAAGCGCAGCAAGCACGATAAACCGAAGCAGCAGAATTAGCTTTTTGAACTAGTTTTTTCTTGCTCATGGCAGTGCACTTACCTTGAGTAAAACTGATTAAAACGAGCTATAAGTGTTTCACTCAGGAATTCCCAAAAGCTATCTATTTCATCACCTTGCTCCAAAAGGAGAAAGTAATAGCTTTCCTCTTAGGAAACAAGGGAAAGACTGTTTCTCTCTTGTACTTTCTCTTATAATTGTAGGATTAAATAGGTTAGCGGGGACTTCAATGACATGTTCCTCATGATTTAGAAGGGCTTCAACAGAAACACGATGCAAAGACTCATTTTCTGAACTGTTCACCAGCTTTGATCCTGGCAAACTTGCTCTGAGAAGTGCGTTAGCGAAGAGGTTGCTTCCATCATCTGTCTATTCTGATCACCTCCTTACAACTGGCATCCCAGGAGAAAGGCCATGGGGACCGCACAAAGACATGGCCATAAGGCAAATCCAAGTGCGATAACATGCCCACTGCTACAGGGGCATCCCATACATTTAATGGAACTATGGGACCTTCCGGAGGCAGAGAGGGTGTTTAAATCAGAGAAGGATCTATGGTTTGTCTGACAAAGGCCTCACCTGTCATTCAGCACCAACCAGCAGCAAGAGGTTCAAAGACTGTGTCCCTCTTCAACGTTATAAGGTATAAAACCCTGTATTAGACTGATCTATTGAACACAAAATAACACTACATCAAAAAAGAAGCTAAAAATTATTCTTAAAAAGACAACCATTAGAGCCTGTAGCGAACCCTCATAAATGTGCCCACAGAATACCACCCAGATGAAGCCCGTGCAGGCACAGAAGGCTTCCATTTTTTCCTGAATTACTTCAGCTGTCTTGGAAAACAGACTATTTCTTCCCAAGGGAGGCATGCCAACGCTCTGGTGGCTGAGCGGAGCAAGCAGACCCACGCGGCCGCAGCGGGGCACTAAGGACGGCGCCGCTGTGCTCCCCTTGCAGACACATCACGAGCCCTGGCTCTGCTGACAAGCATTGACTCCCCGCACTAATCACTGCAGGCCAGACCTCACAGTTTAACTGGACCGTGAAACTCGGCAGTCTGCAGGTACCCCTTGCCTGGGTTAGACGTTGCTCTTACTGACAATTCAGTACTCCCAAAAGGCCCGGGTAAACTCTTCTTCTAGAAGCTACGTATTGGTCAAGTTCTCAAAATAGCGAAAGGACTTTAAGACATACAAGAATGCAGTTGCTAATACTCATCAGATGAAGTTCCCAGAATCTGTTGGTTTGCATGCCTAAAATTAGAAAATACAAATCCAGTATTTAGACTTTCAAATTAGCAAACAGGTTTTCAAAAGAGTACATAAACTCAGCGCCTTGGAAAACCAGACTATTCAGCTGTTAAAGCGGTACAGAAAAACCTGTTCATAGAAGAGAACATTTTCAGCCTGGTTCTCACAACTCTAATTAATGACACTGAGTAATACTTTTGCTTTCTTTATGCATGACTTATTTAGAAACAGACACTCAATCCTAATTAACTACAGGTGGGAATTTAATGGCCTTAATTCTGAATAGCATTGCTGGCTGGGCAGAACACAGTTTAAAGTAATTTTTTTCCTGTTTCTCCCCATAGATGTCCCCAGGTGGACAATCCCTGACTTAATTTTCACTTAATTTTTTACCACATTAATTATCTGCCTTAAAAAGAAAGCTCCACAGAAAAATGTGATCCTCCATTCCCTTATTATTCTGAGGCATTTTAGTCTAGCTAAAGTAATTTATTAACTTACCAGCGAAGGCATCTAAAGCATTCGCTAAGAAATGTATGGATGCATTTCTTCTGCTTAAAGCCAAAATACATTTATTTCTGAAATAAGTTCACTTCCTGTTCAAATCCTCAACATTGACACCCAAGAAGGCTGTGCAGTTCTGAAGGGCTAGCTGTCTTTCACTTCCTTTTGAGGCTTTTAAGACAAAACCCCCCCAAAAAAATAAAAGCGGGAGTGCTGTTGTTCACCAGAATACCACAGTTATAAAAAGCCAGCGTATTTATAAAAATAACTTACCAAACACATTTGCACAAAAGCCAAGTAAAATGGGGTCCTCTTTTCTATTTTCTTGTATCTTCAACAGTAAAGCGGCCACCTAATTTTAAATAACACATTTAGGGAAGAACTATTTATTAACCTGCAGTTATCAGTTAAGCTGATCGACACGGATCTAGTCTCCCAATGCTCTCTGACAAATTTGCTCCTAGGCAGAAACAAGTAGCAGGGACTGCAAGATTTAAGACAAGATCAGATCATTTCCTCTGCATCCCTGCTGGTGCACACTGCTTGTTTGACTGCAAACTACTCATTTACCTTGCAGTTAAGAAAGCACTTATTCCATAATGTTCACTTAAGTGAATCCTAAAAATCCATCTAGATGTATGGAAAACACATTATTGCAGAAGAATACGTTGTTAGACTGCACTTCATTCCTTACAGAATAATGTGGTTGCCCACTAAGCACTGCATGTAATTTCTATAGAAAGCCTGACTCAATGTCAGTAGCAACAGTGCATCTTTGTCACCCATGCCTGAGGGCCACTGTATCTCTTAAAAAGACTTTTTCTGAATGGCAACACCCCTGCATGTATATAAAATCAGTACTGATGAATGAAATGCCAACCAGCATGCCAGGCTGCCAGCAAGCATAGCCAGTCTGTCTTTAAAACAAGGTGCCTGTGTTGATATTATATGCAAGTTTGGTGTAAATACTCTCTAGCTTACTCAAATCGTTTGGCTGGAGGGAGACATCATTCCTGTAGGAGTTCCATACCAAAAGACATCATGGCTTCAAACAGAAGCTTCTGTTCCATGCCACAGACAGTGGAGAAGGCCCTTCTGGTGGAGCCCTACATCTGCACTGCTTTGTATTCATGTCCCATGTTTTCACTGCTTCTCAAGGACAGCTTGGCCAAAGCAGCACCCAAGTGGCCTGAACTCCAGCAGCAGCCCCAGCACAGGAGCTAGCTGTTAGCTCTGGTTTTCTCTAACCTGTAGTCAGTGATGTAAAAACAACCCACGTGCGCAGGTAGAGACACCACCTGAATTTAGCAGCAACACGCAGCTACAGCCTCTATTTGTCCAAATAAACAGATGCATCAATTAAATGCAGCACAGTAACATATTGTAACATATTTCTCTTTTGTTGTTGTTGTTTTGGTTTGATTTTTTGAGAGTAGAGGGAGAGTTAGCTTTTTCTTTCAGCAAGTAGACTTTGCCTCTGATGCTTTCAAATATCATTTCCTTGAAGACAGCTCTGGATGTAAACAATACACTTCACACATACATAAATGAATAAATGGGTCACAGTATTTTATACAAAAAAGAAATATTTGCAAAACCTTTGAAGGCTGATAACTTGCTTCTGAGATGAAAAATACGCATACAAATAGGGACATTCAAAATGGAAATGACCCTATTTTTGAAGATTAAGTTCTAAGGAGTCTCAATCTTTTCAAATTGTATTATCTGCTAATATAGAGCTGCTTCAAAACCTATTCAAGGATTAAAAGTTGTATTATTAATACAAGTTTTGAGTCTTTAAATCAGATCCAGTATCTGGTCGAAATCCTAAACATGTGTAATATGCTGGATTTTTTTCTTTAATTTTTTTTCTACTGCCATGGAAGCAGAAAGCAGAAAGTTTTGGAAAAGCTTTACTCTTCTGGCATCTGCACCTGCAATGCACTCATGAAAAGGATAGTATGCTGAACTTTATAAGGCGAAGGGTCTTTTAGAAGCGTATCATTAGCTTTAACTGTCCCACAGAAAGTTCATTTTCAATTCTATTTTTTTGTTGCAATCTCACCCCTTGAAATAAGGGCAGAAAATTACCTGCCAAGCAACCACCGAGTATAACCATTTTGTGATGCAACTACAACCTCTAACAAAAATGCAGTCTGAACAGATTCCTCTAGAAAGGGGGATCTTTTGAAGGCAAAGATAAATTTAAAAAAATAAAAAAAAGAGGAAATAAATTTGTGTTCCACCTTGTTCACACTCCTTTCACCTTAAACAGAAGAAACCCCAGGTTTGATTAGATATAAACATACAGCAAATTAAGCAGAAACCCCCTTGCCTTTCATATCACACGGCCCATGTCCTCAACACAGTCATTTCTGTCAAACAACAGCATTACCAGGCACACAATATTTGCAAGTGAGTCACAGTTAAACCAAACCGCAGAGAAACCGAACCTGATTTACTCATCGTGGAAGCCTACTCAAAAGCTTCAGAGTTCAAATACAGTTTAATGTACAAACAGCAGTCCAGGACAAGGTTCTTGACCATGCCAGGAAGGTTTCTGATTTGTTAAAACTGCACTTTGCAAGGAGCTTGGCTGAAACGGGGGAAAAAAGAAGGTATGGGAGAGGGTGCAAAACAGTGTCCTTGGAGGAGGATGAGCCCGGAGGTCAGGGACATACCGTGTAACGCGTCCCCACAGCTCTTGGGCAATCCCAGGTGCCCTGCACCTGACCCCTGCTCTCTCGCCATTGGGAATGAACGCTGCTCCCCTCCGAGGAGCGGAGGCTCTTCCGGCCTGCCAAGCTGCACTCCTGGAATTCGCTAAATTCTAAGGCCCGCTGGTTGCAAAAGCGCCAGCGGTAGCCCCGGCACATCCCGCGCAGCAGCAGGAGAAGCCCAAGCAGCAGCCGGAGCGGAGCCAGCTGCCAAGACAGCAGTAGCCTCTAGCGGCCACGCTCCGCAGAGCCCCCAGCACCGGGAAGGACTCTGCAAGGTCACCTTCCTGTTTCTCGTGTGCATATAACCACTACGGAGAAAACGCTGAAAAGATAAGGAAAAAAACCCAAAAAGGTTACAAGGGGACAGCCTCCGCATTTCAGGAAGGAAGCAATTTTCTTATAAAAGTTAGTGATGAACTCAATGGGCTGCTGTGAGGGAAATAAAGCTGGTAAAATTCATATATGAAGTGGAGGAAACCATTGTATCCGCTTGGCCTGCCTGTTCTAACAGGGCAGGCTCCCCACCCAAGCCCATGCACTGCATCCAAGTTAAATATCTTCCAAAACGTGCTTTGATAATATTGGACCTCATACAATGATATATTGATGTTTAGCAAGAAAGAACATGCAGCTGCTCGTATTTTGGCTCTCCATAGATATTTCACAATAACATGATTTTTTTCAAATTTTCAACAGTTTTCAATATAGAGCTTTATGTGTTACTGAAACAGTTAAAGTTCTGAAAGAATCTTAAGTTCAATAAAATTCAATTTCAGATTTCAAAGTCAGATTTTTTTTTTAATAAGTATAAGGTTGGAGCACAAAACATACCTTAATTTTCAACTGTGACGAGTCAGACCAAACACAGTTTTGTTTTCGTAAACACCTAAATTGGGACTAACTGGAACAAGGACTTGCCTGTCTGCTATTCAGCATCAGAGGAGTGAACCTGCAAGGACACACATACACTCTGCACAGTCCATTAATTTGGAAACACAGAGTTTGCGTCTTTTCTGAAAATTATTTTGTCTGTGCATTCCTAAGTGTCCCTGATAAGGCGACACTTATCCCCTAGGGAATAGGATAAGCGATAGGGGGAAAAAAAAAAAAAACTTTCTAAGGAGAGAACAGCAGAAGAGCTGCCTTTACTCTTCATATGGTACCTTTTGCTAAGTAAAACCACATGGATTGAGTAGCTAATGAATAAACAACCTAGTGCCAGGTAGCATCAAGGAAATTTCTCACTGATTTCATGTTCTGTACAGATCTACAACCACTTTCTTCTGCATGATGATCACTGTAGCAGGAACAATACTGGAGCTGGTAGTAGTTTGCTGGTGGAGTAAATGCTTAGGAGTGAACTCTGATCATTTCCCATTGCACCCAGACGGATTTGGATCTCATCCTGCTGCACAACATACAAACAAAGTACCAGGCGCTCGCTGTGCAGAGAGCGCCGTGTTTTCATTATCCACTCCATTTGCTGGGGACAGAAAGCGCTCGCTGACGGCATAGTGCCGAGGAGCCACAAGGAAGGAGCAGAAAGCCAGTTGTGGGGCACAAGGCTCCAGCACCACAAGAGCTGCTGCCTTGGGTGCTGCTTCCTCAGCACCTGCAGATGCAGCAGCTCAGCAGACCTAGAGAAAGCCAGCCCAGGGTAGATACTGTGTACTGCACAACTCTGACAAAAGCGCTCTCAAAATTATCATTTGAAAATGGGAAAGTTTCGGCTTTGGACAACATTAAAGGCTCCAAAAATATTCCTATTTTTGATTCAGTCTCTGCTGAGTTAGGACAAAGATTTTTAATAATGTGTGTGGAAAAAAAAAAAAAAAAAAACACCTCACAAAGCAGACTTGAAAAATTTGACTGATAGGAACTTTTCTAAAATCTATTAAGTTATCGTACAATATCAGACATGTATCATCCATTAACTTCACCATTCATTCTGTTTACATTTCATAGACAAGCACACACATTTTCTTGTCACATTCAATATGGTATGTGAAAGAAAATTGGCCTTTCACATTGTCATCAACAGAAAATATCCGAAAGCCTGTAGTAAAAAAGCTGATGAGTGAATTAGAACAGCATCCAGTTCACTGTGACACTGCTGTTACTTTTGGCCCAACACTTAAAAGAGCCACATTGCCAGCAGGCTGGGCTGAAAACATTACTTAAACACACAAGAGTACGGATAATGCTAAAAATCAATCAGTCTTTGCAGCCATTTTCCCTTTTACTCTACAAACATATGGCAGATGTGATTATATTTAACATTAATTTTAGCAGTCAAAACAAGGCAAAAGCATTCGCTGGAAGCCTCTGAGCGATCTGAAGCTAAGATCATGTTAAATGTGGCTAAGAAGCCTTGCTCCTGACCTCTGCTTGTTAATATGAAGAAGAATAAGCCATGATTAATGTATGAAAAATCACATGCTATACACTTGAACGTTAATACTTGAGGGTATTAACCATATCCAAATGCACAAATCTGAACGGTAGCCGCATCCAGCCACATCCAAATGCCTAGGTCGAGTTTAGTCTATCAAATTACTGCAGGGATTAGGTTGCCCCACTGCTGTTCTATACACAGGGCATTTTTTCAGATTGCCAGTGAAGGCGGCTTCAGGAAGCAGCAAGACCTTGGATGGAGGCAGCGCCGCAAGGATCCTCCCTGCATGTGGGGCAGAGCAGCGAGCGCAGCCGCACGCCTGCGCTGGAAACCTCTTCCTCCTCCGAGGGGTTTCCTCCCTTCCTTTGCTATCTATCTTCTGGAAACCTCCTCCTCCAAGGGCTTTTCCTCCCCTACCTGTGCTCTTTATTTTCTACCACTGAGAAGAAGGTTTTAAAGGCGCTCTTTACTGCCCAGGAACAGTTATTAGGTAACACTCGTGACCACTGCTTGCTTATATGTCACGAGTTGTTAAACACTGACTCAATGCTATTAAAAATAAATTAAGGAAAAAAACCACTATTTCTTCTCTACAGTAGCTTTATGTCAGTGAGAAGTGGCTGCCAATCTTTTGAGGGAAAATACAGGCATCGTACTGCTTTATCTTACGTAATATTGAAGGTGTTGTAGACTCCCATTACACTTCAGCAATGTATTTTTATAAAAGCAGAAGCCTTCATTTCATTTAGAACAAGAACAACTAAAACAAGCTTTCGTTTCAAGCTATACAGTTATATCAGTGCAAAAATGATGTGTTTACAGACCAGTATTCTTTTATATATACATTTTCTTTTATATAAACATATATTAAATCTATCCCTCTTTTAAAATGCTAAAGTTCTATCTACATCTATGCTGCACATTCTCTGCTACTGCAAAGTCCCCTTGCTCAAAAATTTTAACTTTAAAGATTTTGTTTTGCATACAGAAATAATTATTCTTTTTACACTAATAGGAACCATACTAAAGATCACACTCAAATATAATCTAAACAGCAGATCGTTCAATCTTCCGATATCCATATGAGGCAACAACGCAGGGGGTTAAGAAGCTTAAATCTGGTGCACAGACTTGAGGGTACATATCCCCTCATAAATGGACCGTTTGTTTATATGCACTTGAACGTGCCTCATTCAAAGGTTTATGGTGAAAACGGAGATTCCTCTTCGCTAGCACCGGATCACCCAGTTTTATTCTGTCTGCCTTGTTAGCAGCTGCTGCAAACCTGTCTGACAACTTACACTTGAAGCTCAGCATGCTTACCAGTTGCCAGACGTCTCCCGCCTCCCCTCCAAGATATATTCAAGTGTGAAACCACACCAAGGAAAAAGAAAAAAGAAAAAATTCTCAGTATAGCAGCAGTTCTTCCAGCACCGTGCAGCCAGCTTGCAGTCCTCTCTCTCCTTTCTCCCAGTCACTACGTTGCTTTCTAACCCCTGTAGAGCAATACCTGGAAAAATCCTCTTATCGGAAAGCTGATCCTGCTTCTACACACACAGTCACGGTAAACAATGTTATGTTTAACTTCAAACAAGCAGCTTTTCCACACTTACAAAAGAAAATCCAACTGCAATACTTCAGAGAGTTCAGACCTGTGTTTTTTCATGCCCAATTCTGCTTCACCCGCACTTAGTGCCACTTGTTTTCTGCAATGACCAGTTATAAGAGGAAGTTTACAGTACTCATCAATCCGGACAAGGATGGCACTTTTGATCATTCAGAAGGATTTTTCCTTCCCTGTGCTGAGGGTAACACTTGACAGTAAACAGCCACCTTATTTGTTAGATTCAAGGGGAAAGGTGCTTAGAGAACCGCAATGGGAATCCTCCCAGCTTTCCACCCCATGCTATATATTCAGGGCAGCAGGGGGGCACAATGACAGCCCACGTGCCATAACATGGTACCTAGAGGTGAAAGTATGGGAAGCATACATAGGGGCAGGCCTGTTCCACCCTGCTGAGAGGAGGCACTTCTAACCAGTGGAGGTGAACAGAGAAGCGTGCAAGACAAGACTACCAAACACATGAGCTTGGTGGCCAACAGAGAGCAGAAGTCAGCACAGTTCTCTACAAGTGAGAGGTTAGATTCTGCCCATACTTAACTATTCATGACATTATGCCTATACGTACTATTTGAAAACAATAAAAAACAAGAGTTATGCTGAAGTGCTGGATCCCGGCCTGCAGACACTGCAGCAGCATCACCACACCATCATGCTCACACTGGCCATTTTTCTCAGTGGTGGTTTTAAAACCATTTGCATTTTGAAAGGATCGCTTCAAATATTCTTTCAAAAAGCAGCTTCCATTGGAAAGTGGTGAGTTTTACAAAATGACAGCCTGAAGTATTCATTATCAAAGAAATTCTAGAGGACCGTGGTGGCTTTCAGGTGTCTCATGTAAAGGGGATCACACACACCCCCTTACCCAAACCGCCAGAACAGAAGCACTGAATAAGGGCTTGGCAAATGTCTTTAGCATTGCTGTTTACCTGCATGGGAACCAAAGAATAATCTGACAATTTCAGGCACATGAAAAAAAAACTGGAAAAGGGCTTAAGCAATATTACTGTAAAAGTTTTATGGCTTGCTCACTTAAATTTTTACCTCTCTTAGAAAAGTTATATCTTTCTCATTTAGGACCTAAAAACCTTCTTGCCTCAACATTTTTTTATGTCAGATATTTAAAAGAAAAAAGAATAGTTTCCATCAAGATTCAGTCCAGCACAAATGATGAATGTTACTTAGGAAATAGTATAAAATACAATGATAAGATTCACATGCTATGTATCATATTCTGTCATATAACTGGGCATCAAAGTTTTAAAAAGGCTACTTTTCTTTTGCAACTTAACTACATTTGCAGAAAACAGAAAAGTAAATAATATCAATGAACCACACAGTTGGCCACATTAAAAAAAATCTGAGATTATACAATCACTGTTAAAAGTTACCAGTTGTTAAATGAGGAAGTTATAATTCTCCACAACTAAGATGAACAGATACTTGAACAAAATAAAGTGCTTATTTCAGCTACACAAAAGTCTTGGAAAATGTAACTAGTTCATCTGGCTTCTAAAGTTCCCTTAAATTTGTTATAAACATGCACAATACTAATATTGTTCTTACTTCCATGAAAAAAGGTGCTTTTAATATCCCCTGCACATCAGTAACATCCTTATAGAGAAACTAACCTAAGATAAGCACTTAAAGGGGCATTTTCAGCACTGCAGTTGAATTCCAAGAGCAGCTCGTGCCTCTCGCTAGCCATATACAGCAGGTGCAATGTGACTATTTTCCCTTCTGTTTGACTGCCTGTTAGCAATGTTATTCTGAAGGTCACCTTCATACTTCACACAGAACGGAATTTAAGGAAGTTCAGGAATGGGCTACCTGCACAGTCAACCACTGAGCTCGGACTGTTGCACTTTGTCTTGACTAGGTGATTTTCATACAGCCTGACCACAAAGCCACCAGAGTCCTACTCTAACCAGCTTCTGCTGCCTGACCTCGCTCCGAACAGCAGGCTAACAACGAGCTCACTCGTTAGCATGCCCTTCATCTGTAAGCCTCGCAGGCCTATTTGTTCACTGGATCAGATATAGATTAATAAATTACAAGAACACAGTTTACTGCGTTATCATTCATTACTCAAGAGAGTGCAAAGGTAATTAAAGAGCGGCAGCTGACTCGGATCACAAAGAGTGTCTTATGAAAGACAACCTAAAAACCTTCTGTATCAATGACTACTTTATTTTCTACAAGCGACAATTATTTTCATTCCTAAATAGGTGCAACTTATCCATATTTTAATAACACTCACATAGTTCCGTATTTAAAAGTTTAAACTAAAACACAAATGTGGAATGACCTTGCACACTGATAACAAATCGCCTTCTATTGTATACACCACTAAATCTGGTCTATCTCAAAGCCTCCCTTAGAATCATGTCTATATCAGAGAATTCCTGAGCTTGTTTTAAACAAAAAAAAAAAAAGACTTCTCTTTTTGTTGGAATTAAAAAGTTACAGATATTCACATGGCAAACAGAAAGGATCCCCAACAAATCCTGAAAACCATCCTCAGGTATCAGCCATCCTACATGTGTTCCTTGCACACCACAGCACAGCTAGTCCACAGGAAAAGGGCTGACGTAAGGAAGGATTCTGCCCTTATAGTAAAAAATGCAGTTTCCTAGTGTCAGGATCTCAGACTGAAAAAGGGGAATGTATAGTATGTTTATGTGAAGATAGGGAAGCTCTGGCAAGTCTTGGCTGAAGAAAGTCTAAAAGCATAATTCCTTAACATCACAAGAAGGCTTCCCTTCAATTCAATCAAAAACAATTTGCTTCTCTGCATTAGTGGTTTTGCTTTGATTCTCATATTCTAAAGAAGAATATAATTAGCTAAGTAGTTTTATTTCCTAATCATTTACGTGTATTAATACAAATAAAGAGGATCTTAACATTCAATTAATAAACTGAAGTATCACCAAGAAGACAGTGAACTGAAGAACATGAGGGCACAAAGCAAAAAATACTCTGATTACTTCAAGAGGATACTAGCAAGGCCTCTTGAGCATTTAAATAGAGTTTTTCCTTAGAGTAATATCATCCGCTCTGAAAATATGACAAATCAGGGCATTTTTAAAGTCTATTTGAGACTAACTTTGCCTGTGGATTTAAAATATCTGTTTTATAGAGGAAGTGTGCCTAGGGATCTGAATCACTACCTCAGCCTAGTGGGCAAATAAAGGCTACCTGTGTAACCATTAACTTAGATAAATGAATAAAAAAGCCACCCTTCCCCGGCCATCCTAGGGGCAGCTTAAAGAGAAGACAGTTCCCAGCAGGACTAGGAGGAGCCGTGGCGCACTCTGCCTCCTGGGACGCGCTCACAACTGCTAGCAGCAAAACACCACATGTCCAACTAACCAAAAGCCAAATCTTCCAAAACGCCCGAGCAAATCCAGTGCCTGATTGGTCGGAGTTCCTTTAGCAACAGCCAGCATTTGTTCTCCCTGGTATTTTTCTATATCTGGGCACCGTGGCATCAGTGTGAAAGTGAGGTACGTGCCCACAATTACTCACACGGGGAAGGCTAGACCTGCCAGTCTGACACATTAATATCAGTTCTGTTCAGAAATCAGGAGTAAATCCCTGGATTCATGTCTCAGATGAAATGTTGAGTTCCGCCCTGTTTTTCCTTCCTTCCCAGCTATTTAACGGATTTTACATTAATATCTGTGACACACTTAGCATTAGTACTTAGTAACTTATACCACTTCATAGCTCTACTCTTGCCACCAATTTTAATCCATTTTATGCTCAATGCTATGGCATTCGGTGCAATCAGCCAAACTGCTTTGAAGCTCATTAAAAAAAAAAATCTTTTTTTATAGGTCTCACTTTGGAAACTATTGTGTAATTCTGTTTTTCTTCCTTTTTCTGCTTTTACAGATGTTTCAGTTTCTTCTGATACTGAAGAAATCATTGTATATTTGTATCAGAGAAGACATCTCTGATTTTAAGATTTACTTATTTGGTTTATCAACATCTTGAGGGAGCCTCATCCTCCCTGTCCACACTAGTTTCATAAGAATTTTCCTCTGCTAAAGCTATTTCTTTAAAAAAAAAATCATTTCCCAGGCAAATGGATCAAGAAACAATTAGCATTTCCTCTTTCAACTTCCTCCACTCACTTGGGTTCTCGATAAAAAAGCGCCGCTCTGGGGATGACTCTAAAAACAGAACTCTGCCTCCAGCTTCCCCAAGTACCTAAGTTTGTTAAGTGTACAGAGCTGTCCACAGCCAATAACACAGGGTCATTAGCAGGTTTCTACCTTCACGAGCCAGAGGCAAAAGTTTATTCATAGATTTTTTACATGATCATCTAAGGGTAACTATACATCCTATATTGATTTGTAGGAGAAAAACGACATAAAATATCCAGTAGCAGAATAGGATGACTGGTTTTTTCCTCATAAGAATGTCACAGGCAGGATTTGCAGTCGATAATTTGATTAATTGAATCAAATCACATTGATAATACCATAATAATGCTGTTTTTCTCTCATATCTAAGACTAGAAGAAAATCTGCCCAGACTTAATAGAGAACAAAATCCAAACATCTCATTTTAAAATCTGCTTCCTGACAGATCTTTTCTCATGGGAAGATTTCACCTTACATTCACCTTATACACCAGATACAGATAATTACTTAAAGACATAAGGCATTTTAAATGCTATATTCATAGATCACATTGTACTCAAGAAATAGTGAAAAGAGGATCAGATAAAAACCACTGCCCAATTAAAAACAGGATTTTGACTGAAATGGTGTGACGTGAGGTCATCCACCATCACGACTTAAGAAGGGGGCAAACTGTGATGACAGCAACTCTAAGAAACCTAGATATTGATGAACATGTGGCAAAGGATAAAGCAAGGGCCCACATGAAAACGGTTATTTTTTTTCTTTTTTGTATGAACAGCTTGCTTTTTCAATATTTGTGTTTTACTAGTTGCCAGAAGTGACACGTTCCCCACGCACATTTTTCCCCCCCAAAAGCCTATTTATCTACAAAGCAACCTGCTCCTGTGATTTTGCATAGCAGCTAATTAGAAAAAGCAATAGCTCACACACAGAGTCGTATTCCAGCTATGCCTAAAATCACTTCAGGAGCAGCAATTACGAGCACCTCCACATTTCTGCTTCCTCATGGTGCATGGCAAAGAAGCCTCTCTAGCAAGGCGCATATTTATACTATTTTAGCACATTTATGTCCAGTTGTAACCTTTCTTCGTAACCCTTTGTGTATTATCATTTGTAGACAAGCAGTTAGAAATTCCAATTTCTTTAAGGAAATTACCATCCTGATCTCCATAAAGTCAATGTTCCAAGACCAAAGACAATTACTGGACAAAGCAGACGTTGTATGACAAGGGCTAAACAGCAAAGCCAACTCAAGATATACACAGACAGGGAACTTTCCTAGATAATCCATGAACCAAATAGTACCTTCTTCCTGGCTTCGAGGATATTGTTTTGATCCTAAACATTTGGAGCAAAGGGAGGAAGAAAAAAAAATAATCTAAGTTTCATTTCCTGGCATTTTTCACACAACATATTTGCTTCAATAGAAACTACATGTGATCAATTTGGCTCATAGAAAGAGTAAATTGTCTAATAATAACAGAGAAATTTAGGAGCTAATATTTTTCCATGTGAGATCCTCATAAACGAATTGTTTATACCTTCCCTTCCTTCATTTTTGAAGTGAGGAATGTCTAGGAGTCATTTCCTATACGCTCACCCTACTCCCTCAATATTTGCAAGTATCATCTCTCTTAAATAAACTGCAACTTCAGAAAAAAGTCAAAACCACTACATTCACCAGGAAAAAACAACAAACCATCAGTTTCCTTTCACAGTGGTCTCTACAGCACCTCAAGGTTCCCATTGCTGCTTATGTTAGTCCTAATGGTCATCCAGGTTTTCCCCTAATACACTATATCGTAATCAGATATTCAGTCTCTATAGTCCAGTCAGTAAAACGCAGCTGGTGAAACACAGCCAGGAGCAAGGAGAGCTACACCTTGAAGTGAATTACTTAATTGATTTCCAAAAGTAAATCAAACAAATAAGGAAAAAAAAAAGGTCACCAAAAAAGAGAAACAGGCAGGACACAGGTCGTGTTCAAGGTTTCAAAAAAAAAAAAAAAAACACACCACACATGGTGGCCTGCTATTAAAGTCTAATTTATCTCCCATTGCAAGAAGCAAATCCAAAAAGCTAGCGTTTCCTAAACCCATGAAATGATATTCACTTAACAGGCACAGATGCAGCAGCAGCAGAGGGGTCTTTTTTCACTGTTAGTGTTTGCAGGTACCTTGCTGCAGTGAACGCTGTTTTGAATGTAAATTACCTCAGCTCTCTACAAGCCCCACTGCAATGTTTGAGACTGCCGATATAAAGTACAAGGGCAGAAGACACGTATTTGGGAAAAGGGAGGAAGGGAAAACCATCAGGAAAGGGGGCAGCTTGCCTTTAGAGGACGTGAAGGAATCTCTGCAAGGTTTGATGTATTCATAAAAGGTTAACCTAATCTCTGGGCGGCGAGGAGAAAGCAGAAAGAGATTTATTGAAGCTACGAAAGCAGGTTACTGTGCCGATGTGTCCCCTGCAGAGCTAAACCCAGTCACGCAGGGCACAGACTGGAGGGCACAGACTCCTGGTGCAGCTCGGTCTGTGCAGCACCACAGCACGGGCAGCACTCCCGCTTTGAGCAGCTCCTGGGAAAGGTGTGGAAGATGATGCAGCCTGCCCATCTTCTTGGCACGCCAGCTCATTTGGAGTTAATGAGCATAACTGCATTTGAATAAAGGATCTCCATGTGTGTGGACAGGGCTTGAGCTGTCCGAATGAACACTGAATTCTAACTTAACAGCAGGAAAAGCAAGTCCCCTTCAGTTACTCCATTCATTAAACTGATTAGTCGTGCTGCTCTGCTGAAATCTCTTCTCTAAATCATGCCCAGCCCTGATGTTTTCCAGCCATTTCAAAGCATCTCTGAAGATTCAAGAACTCTTTTGTCCAAGCCTTCAAATGACTGTCAGCTTCTAACAGGCAGTTATTTCTGCTTGTTCTTGCAGGCAGTTAAACACAGAATGCTTTTTCAATCCTAAGAATTTACAGAATTTAACTGCAGTTTTGCGAAAATGACTGATGATTTGGGCTATGGTATGTTTAGGAGCAGAAATATTTTTCCATTAAGAGCCACAATTCTGTTTTCCACTGTACAACAAATATTGATACCATAACATATTCCTCAAGTGGCTTATTTCAGTATTAGAAGTGTATGTCAAGCTACACCAAGAAGTGAGTACTCCCAGACTGCTGGGCATCCCTCACTGGTCCTTTGTTATATCTGCCAGCACATACAAAACCTGATGTATTCCCTAGTTCAAAAGGCTGATGTAAAATGTTGTGAAGGAACCACTGAGGGAACAGAAATTACAGTAAGTCTTATTAAGTTTTCTCAGAAATAACACACAAATTACTAGTCTAAGAAGAATTATCATATATTCACTATATACAAAATCCAGAACTTTTTTTCTAATGTAATATTTAAGGAAAAATAGCTCAATAATGTCTAGTATCTTCAGTTGCTTGCCAGATACAAATCTGAGACCTCACAAGAGTTGCTTTGTCCTCGAACAGTAATGTAAATAACTCATATTTCACAATACATTGCAAATGTACAGGTTACATCAATGCCTTTTTTCATCCCCCAGAAATAAAGTGAAAAAGGTGAGAGGCATACTTCGCCATTAGAAGACTAAGTTAGCATTTTATTATCCAAAAACAGAAACATAAACCACCTGCAGAAAGTACTATTTTTTTCACATGAAAAGAGAAATAGCACACCCCAGCTTGCACCTGGGGATTAAGTTAATGCTTGCAGAATCGAAGCAGTCTGCATCATAAATCACTTCTTATCAGCAGCAGAAGCCAGTGCTGACTACAGGGGAGAGGGAGCAAAGCCATGAAGGTTTCTTCACGCTGTGGGATGCAGAAGCACACGTCACAGCAGCCGCTGCCCACAGCAGGAGCAGGTGGGGAGCTAGAGCCCTGCTACAAGAAAATTAAGTTTCTACACACAAGGTTCCTTCATGTCATTTGCTATGAGAAAAGGATAATGAATGGGAGGAGAAGAAAACAAAAAAGGAATATTTAGCTACCTACAAGAGAAAAGCCAGAATCTCTCTCTCTCTTATTTATTTATCACAGCTCTTGACTTCATTTCTTCCTGTGTGTTAGTTTCTTGAGTTCTTTCAGGCTGCGAGTTTTTTTGTATTACAGTCATATTTGGGAATCAGGGCACAAAGTGCACCGTGAAGGTGGCTACGGCAGGGCAGAGCCACTCAGCGAGTGGCATGTTGCTCCTGTCATGGCCCTCATTACCTTCTTGCTGCAAGAAGGCACCACAACAGCACACGAACGCTCACACAGAACAGCGCTGCTTATTAATACTAATTTCCCTGGGGTTTGGTGCATGCATTTTACACGAAGCACAGGAGCCTGTAACAGAGAACATGGACGAGCCTGAAACTGTTACCCAGGGGTACGGGGTAGTGGAGAGCAACTGCAGACACCTAATGAAAGGAGAGCAGTAACATGGGGTCCCTGTTCTGAATGCTGCTCTGGTAGGCAGAGACAATGTGTTAAGCTTGCATACTACAAGAACAGCCATATATTCCTCTTTCCAGATATACATATATGCATGTGAAGCCTTGAGAGGGAAAAATATAATTAAAAATGGTGGATTCAGGCATAGAACCAAAGGCACTCTACATATTAACACTGAAGAAAAGCATCTTGTGGATGGCATCATGAGGACATGTTCCTATCTGTGCGTACCCACTGTTAAATTAAGCATTCTTCTTGCTAGGAAATTCATGAAAAGACGATCCCAGGGCACATCTGGCACGTACTGATTGCCAGCAACATAACAAGAACACCTCAGAGATTTCAAGCTTTATCTTCACCGTTTTCTCCATCTCCATCCACTAAGCCAAGCTGCTGTGATGGCGCAAGCGTGAGCACAACACGTCCTACTTGCTGGAGCGTTCACTGCTGCCATTGCACAGAATCACGGTGGGGAGAGGGTGTAAACACATATGTTTTTAACACATACTCATACGTTGTGTATACGTGTGCGTGTGGGGCGTTAGCTCGTTCGCCAGCGCCGCTTTTCGAAACTCCAGGGCTGCACAGCACGCCCGGGACGTGTGACAGCCCCTCGCTCAGGGCGCCCAAGGCAAGGCGTGCAACCGGTGCCACTCGACCGGGCCGTTTCCCCGCCGTCCTTCAGCTCCACGGCGGCCGCCTGCCCAGGCGCGACCTGCCCCACAGACCCAACACAGGAGGCTGCTGCCGACGGCACTGCAGGCACCGCAGCGGGACCGCGTTCCTGCAAACCCCAGAGCCCTCGGAGCGTCACGTAACGCACGTGGGCACCCAGGTTTGAGGCCAGCGTCTCCCACCCAGCCGGGCGCGCGTGTCTGGCCCGACGCCCCTGGCCCCGCAGGTGCCACCGCGGGGGCGTCTGGTGAAGTCAGTGCCCCGGCGCGCTTGGGAAAGGAAGCCCTGCCGGCTCCCGCTTTCCTAACTGGAAAAAAAAGTAGGAAGGAGGGAAAGTCCTGGAGAAAGCCGCGCGGGGCCGTGGGGCTG
>PTEX01000321.1:393357-468181 GCA_003342815.1 Eudromia elegans
CCTTCCTCCGCCGGCGGCGCCTCCCCGGGGCCGGGTGCGAGCAGAGCGCGGCGCTGCCCGCAGGGAGCGGTGTCCCCGGGCCAGGGGGCGCCGCGTTTTGGCGCTTCCAGGAGCTGGCCCTCCCCTCTCTAGCTGGCGGCCTCGTTTGGCACCTGCAAAGCTCGAGCTGTTTGACGACAGGAGAGGGAGTGCGGCCGGAGGGCGCTCCGGGATGCGCTCCCCTCGCGGAGGGGTCAGCGCACACCCCCCTTGGAGAAGGACACGGTCCTGGAACAGGACCGGCCCGGGGAACCGGCACTCTGCCCTCGTGCTGCTCTTAGATCCCGTCAGAGAGGGAAGAGGGCAAGAGAAACCTCTGGTGCGGCCTGCGCCAGCTGACCCAAGCAGTTCTTCTGTGCTCGCAGCCTCGGGAGTAGGAGCTTGCGGATTGAGCAGGCAAGCGGCCGACTTGGCCGCTGTTGGGTGGCATCGCACCTTCGTGGGCACGTGCGGCGTCCTGCACGGCCCCCGGCCGCGGCAGCACACCCAATCCCACGGCGGGACATCGCTCTCCCACCCCAAACGTCGATCAGGTGGTAATGGGGCTATGGCGAGAGGCCAACATGGCTGTGGCTCCAGCGTCTGCAGGTTCTTCTGCCACCACGTGTCAAGGATCCTCTTGGTCTCCCTGATCCTGCTCTTTTCCAGGAGAAGGTCAATGTCTTACAGACCCCTCTGTCATTTCTTTTCATGTCCCATTAAAAATGAAGCAGTCCTTGATTCTGTGTTCTTTCAAACAGTAAAAGTTACCTCTTCAAGCTATTAAAAAGGCTGCGGCTCGGAGATAAAGCACATATACTTATTTCCCAGCTGCAGCTAGCTGACTGACCTGACTTGGATGTATGCAGATGCATATACCTTCATATGCAGATGCATATACCTTCATTAGGTATTAGCATGAGTACCTGCTGCCTTTATTGCAGCAGGACAGCCACAAGTGCTTGTAAACTCAGCTGCAAACAGTTAATGGGTGTGTTCCAAGGTTAGGTCGTGGAGCGGGTACAATCATTAACCTGTTCAGATAGAAATCTTCTTTCAGATCGCTGGTGCATACTTAAATCTTCATCTGAACTCATTCTGGTTCTTGTTTAAAGACCCGGTGGTACTAAATTATCTTAAATATTACTGATTTAAATGCAGAAAGAGCAAGATAGGCTCTTAGGGAATATTTTATTAATTCCCAAAATACTTTACCAAGGAGACAACTATTAGTCTCATTTGACAGAGAAGGAAAATGAGGTAGTAGAGAGAGGAGTGATTCACTCAAAGTTTGCTCAAGATGCCTGTGGTAGAGCCAGCGCTAGAATGCAAAATGTTAAACTTAATAAATTAAGCTTGAAAATAGAGGACCTTTCCCTATCTCTCTTATGTATAATAACTTAACTGAGACCAAACCAATGAGAAAGCTTATTTGCTCCACCACAACTCTTCAGCTAGCCCTATTTATCACTTATTTTTAAACTTTGTACTTGCTTCTTTAAACTTGGAGTTCTGTTCCTGGAGATAAAATAAGGAAGCAAGGACAGTGCACACATCCCACAGATTCTAACCAAGCGAAAGGGCTGTGCACGATGTTATTTACTATGGCACCATGATTTGCAGTGAGCAATAATGTATTACAATGTGATTCTGAAAAACAGATGTCCCCTGAGAATAGAGAATTGTGACGGCTCTGCTGTGGCATCAGGAGACTGGCACAGAAAAGCTCATTTCCTCGAGAAAAATCCTTCCGAAGCCTGTTGATGTATTTAAAGCAGTGAGGTGACATTCTGTAGCAGGAGAAAGCCAGGCAGTCGATGGATTTATGGAAGTGTCACTGCACATTTGTACCCTTTCGTGCAGTGCAGGCTTCCAAGTAGCTGTTTGTCCTGCTCCCTTTGAGCCGGTTACAGGGCAGAGCTGGGCCAGCTGCTCCAGGCTGGCTCTGACCTGCTGCCTGCTGGCAACAGGCCTGTCCCGTGCGGTGACAACCGGCCTCCCCTCCTGCTTCGCCCTTCCTTCCTTTCCCTGCGCTGCAGCAACGAGCCCACGTTCAAGTGTGGGCAACAGCCGGGAGCAACGAGAACCCCATGGGGGCAGGCGGAGGTGCAGAAGGTGGTCAAGGTCATCCAGCAAAGTACAGCCCCAAGCAGAACCTGAAATCACGTCTCTGGCAAGTAGTGGAAGCCACTGGAAGCCACTTGCCTCATCTCATGCTGTTGGATCCCCAGAGCCTTCAGGGAAGCAGGACTCTATCATCAATCTTTGTTTACTCGGTTACTTGTAAGAAAACAAGTGTTTCACCTTGTGTGTAAAACAGATCGTTGCCCCTATGAACTTCTTTATATTAACCATCACTTCTAATGGAAACAATCTTCAGAAGCCTTCAGTTGGACTAACCGCTTGAGTAAGATTGTTTCTGTTGCTGCCTTTGGACAAGCTTCTTTGTTTCTGCTAGGGCTTGACTTTACTTTTGGATTCAGTTCACGGCCTCTAGCTTTGGCATCCAGGAGTGCTATGCTGTGCTGCACCCCACAACAAATTGGGATGAAGCAATTTTTTGTATCTTTTTAGAGAATTAATCTGCAGGACCCTGAGAAGGAAGCTACCCGAAACATGATATTGCCCAGCACAAAAGATGAAAGTATAATGTTTCAAAGATTCAGAGTAGCTAATTAGAGCTGATTTGGACAGTACCTTCATTGAGACCTGACACAAAAATGCCATTCTCTGTTGGATACAAAGCTTCACATAAAATCTACAATAAAAATGCAATTTGCCACGTACAAAACCCATATGTAACTAGGTAGCCAGCCAAATCCTGCCTGAGTGTGGGTACTTGAATCTTCTGTGAACAGAATAGTGTGTAACCCACATGCTGTTTTCACCAGCAGGGAAGTATAATGAAGAACAGGACATGATATATCAAAAAGAAAAGCAGGATACTAATTAGAGAAGAATCTCTCTCATCTCAGGCACCCATGCACATTCCAGATGAAAAGTCTCTCCCATGGCAGCCTCAATACAATGCACAAAGCAACTGCAGTGTGTGCAACAGAGATACACAGAGCAGGCGAGCAAAGGCGAGCGAGGGAGATTTAACCTCAGTTAAATCAGCAGGCAAACACACAATCCAGCATTCAAGGACGTTACAGGAATTTCAGCCTGAGGCTGCAGACTCAGGCTTCTTAGTCTGGGGAATGGTTTACAGAGGTCACAGGGAGTCAAGACCCTTCGTTCTTCGTGCCTCTTCCCTGCACAGCACACGTGGTTAAGGCAGAACAGATCACTTCTTCACCAATAGATGCTTCCACCTTTTTGATACTTCCTCCCCACCACAAACTGCACTACACACATGAAGCTGGGAAGGGGTTTGCCCCCAGGTGAGAAGGAGCTGCAGAGTCAGTAGCATGACTTCCAAGTGGAAAATCAGAGGGAAAAAACAAACATGACAAGGATTCCACAGGGCAGTTAGACCAGTCCTAGGTATTAACTTACTTACTGCTAGACTATGAATAGATGGGTAGAGTCACCAAAAGAAAATCCACGGCAGCTACTACCTGCAGCCCAAACAATAATGATTCTAACAGAGATTTCCTCTTTTGTTCTTCGTCACTGTATTTCTAAGAGAGAATGCTGTCTCGTTTCAAGTTCCTCCTGCTGCCATTTTAACCCATGTTTTCCAGCAGAAACAGTACAATTTGAACACTGCCCATCTCAGGCAACCTGATGTGCAGCTGGGAGGGCTATAAGGATGAGTTAGTACTCATCGAGAGGCTTGTTTTGGGTGAAGGTGGGTACAAGCCTGCAGACTGCTCAGGGTGGGTGTTTTTGTGGGGCTGTTCAGCTGGTCGTCCCTTCCAGAGCATAGTGCTGCAGGACTCCTCCTGCTGAGAGGTGACAGCCACAAGGAAAGCTAGGTTAAAAAACAGTGCTGAAGCTCCCCATTTGAGACATTTTAGTGGACCTGATTCGTAGGGAAGGAGCGACCAGCTTTTAAGGTGTGCCCTCCATCCAAACTCAATGGGCAGTACAGCACTTCACCAGCTCGAGTTAAAAGTCACTGTTGGGAAAATATGACTTACTGTACTGGGTAACGCCGCTACTCTCACACGTCCCTTGAGGTCTGCTAGGGAAGTACATGCCCGTGAGCTCCTGGGAGAGCTTCTTCAGGATCATCAAGGAGGTGCCTGTGGGGCAAGTGCTCTGTCCAGCTGCCAGCTCTTCTGCATCCTGCAGCATCTCCCTCTTCTCAGAGGGACCCACATCCCCTCTGTATGACAGGAGCTGCTGGCTGTTCTCAGCTGTTACTCGAGTGGGGCCTCAGATACCTGGGAAGGGCTACAGGCTGATCAGGTACCTGTTCTCCCTTCATGAATGATTAGCAAAACAGCAAAGCAAAACGCTGTGGTTCTCTCCTTAATATATCACCATCTAAAGTGCAACAGGATGATCCATCAGCTTGTGAAAAGAAAGGCCTGAATTTTAGCCCTAGCTCTAGAACAGAATATACCAGTCTCGATATTGCCGGTAACTTTATACAGTCTGCCAGCAGTTCTCCATGAACTTTGTTTCATTTCCTTACTGCAAAACCCAAGCTGGCAGGTATTTAGTGTTTCTTCTAATGAGACATCTGCTACATGCACAGGAGTTTCGTCGCACTTATTAATAATTTATAATGACTTAAAAGAGGGAGACTTCAAAGCAGTTGCTGCATTTGCAGACTCCTCTAAGTGCACTTCATCTGTTCTTGTTCTCACCCATTCCAGTCCACACTCCACAATCCCTCTCAGATATTTCTGACCTGAAATTTGATTATTTATTTGCAACAAAGACTGTGAAAACAAATGCTGTTCTTTTTCCACTAGACTCTCTCACATCCTGAACCTCAAAAATAGAACCCAAATCATATTTTTAATTTTAAAAATGTATTTTCGGCTACGTCACCAATAGCTCTTATCTCCATAGATCTAATATTGTCTGCTTTTGGAAGTCAGTACTTTAGCCTAGCTTTCCTGTACCCATCCAAGACTCCAGGCACTGCAAATGAGTATGCCTTTATTGTACTGAAATGTGCCATGCTTCTATATTCAAACATAACTGCAGAGCTCTGAGCATGGGCTGAGACTTCAGAAAGCCCCAAATCTTAATTTAGGCTCTAACATGGACTTATTTTCATGAATGTGACAAAGTTTTTCAAAGAGACACAGTCAACTTTCAGGAATATGAAATTCTCTACAAAAAAAAATGTTGAATGCTACTGAGCTGACACTTTTGCTGGAAGAAACAATTTCCCGTGTTTGGGCAGTGTTTTCATTTCAGCCTAATCAGTCATTTTGCCTTCTAATTTGACAGGTTGATGCACCCTGAGCAGCAGGGCACAGGACTAAAGAAACTGAAATGAGAAAGTGCATGCTAAACCTCAGGTATTCATAGTGAGGATCTGTTAATAGCAAGCACTGCAGATACAGAACTAGCTCTGAACTCTGCTTGCTGAGGGTACCTGGCTACTGCATCTAAAACCTCTTTGGTATTCCAGCGTGTGCAGTGTGGACATACGTGGAGAGACAGAAGATTACCCATAATGAAACTTGGCTCATTTTAGTGACTGCTGAGGATGTTTTCCAGGCTTCTCAGTCTCAAGTTGTCTATCTGTAGGTGAGAGATAACAGCAGCCATTTCGCAGAGCTGTTTCAGGATGGAATTAATATGCACAGAGAGCTCTGAAGATTTAAGGAAAAAAAGTTAATCTGCATTTTGCTTAGATAACAAGAACCTTTGAAAGCAGTGGTGTCTTTACAGAGACATTCCCACTTCATTAAGCTTGCTGGTAATTTGTATGCAGGGAATTTACTTAAGTTGTAATTTTGCGTTTTGCACGGTGGCAGCTGAGTCACAAGCTGGTAACAAAAGCACCACCAGTCACTTCGTCGGAAAGACACTGGCTACTCCATGCAGTGCTCACAGTCCTGTAACAGTCTCCACGTGCCCAGCATCCACATGGAGTCCTCTCAGGTCGCAGGAGTTTTGGTCCCACACAGGCCTCTCTCTGCATCAAATTACAAAGGAAGAGGGTGGAGGCCAGGTCCAAAATTCACTCCAGTTTCCCAATGAACTTGGCATCAGATACGTGGGTCGGACCTTACCTGGGTTTTAAGTAGCCCCGTGTCTGATTTCCCAAAGGGAGAATCCGTATCACCATGGAGGAGGGCTGTCACCTCAGCTTGGACAAGCAGAGCACTGACAAGTTGTGCCAGTTTTTCTCCCAATCTCTCTTTCCCACAGCTGAAGGGGAGGCAAAAAGGGGGGCAAAATGCAGAGCACATCGTCTGCATTCACAAGTGAAACCCCAAGGGAGTTCGGGACTCACGAATCTTTCCCTATTATACTCCCAGTCGGATCACACAGCCTCAGTCTCCTATCTCAACCCATACGATGCATTACACAGCAAAAATCTATTTCCCCGACGGAGATTATCAACAACCCCACGAATTCATTTAACTGGACACAACTGTCTGCATCCTCCTTTCCAAAGTCTCCTGGTAAAAACACTTGGTAGGAGACCAAGGGGCTCCTCTTCCCTTCCTATAGAGTTTATTCACAAATAACAATTTCTCAATAGTGCAGGCCTATAACGGTAACTTTAAAGTTATTTTTATGTCTTGCTGCCGGCTATCAAACCTTATTCCTGGTGCTAAATGCCTCCAATATGATAAAAGAGAATTTATAAATAGCAATGAGTGAAGTTCATGTTTTCTGATTTACTGCTGTAGTCAAAAAGGAATCGCTCTTACAAAGGTCAATGTTTTGTTACTGGGCTATTAAGTTTCTGCTGAGTTGCCATCTACAGCACTGAGCCTTATTTTTGTGCAAAGTTAGTCCTTTCTCCTTTCATTCAGGCCATCACTCAAACCTTCCACTGAGTGGAAAGCTGCTTTAGTTGTGCCATTAGCATACACAAAGAGATGAGATCTGGTCTTATTCCTATATATTCACACCCCACTCTTCCCCTCCTTCCACCAGGATTCATGTAATTATTATTACCTATTTTAGTTCTCTCTTTTTTTTGTTCCATATATAAAATCTTATTTATGTTCCTCAGTCACAGCCTGTTAGAAAATGTGGATGTTGGGTGTTTCAATATACACTGGGTCTTCTTTATAATTAGGGCTTCTGCTCTTACCAATAGTCTCATGAACCCCGGGTTCCAATACTAACCAAACGTCGGCAGCAACTCTGTGTGCTCGAGGTGCCAACAGCACGGGTTTGTATGCAAAAACAAATCTTTAGAGCATCTAGGCAATCAAAATAAGGCTCCTGCTCCCTCTGGGTGCAACTGGGAGTGCTCTGCACCTGCCTCCATTTAGCTGTGGGCTTTATCAAGGGAGGTACCCAGAAATGAATACAAGCAATGTAATGGTGGTCACCTGAACCTTTGGGTTTCAGGATCTTTCTGGCATATTTTAATAGGAAAAACAAGTTTCCTTTGTCAGAAAATAACTCGTCTTGCAGGACAGGAGGTAATGGTGCTTCTCAGGGGAGACATTACACTGACATTTGATACATTTTTGATTTTCTTGTCTTAACCCAGACAACTTCAGTGACCTTACTCACAACGCTGCCTCTCAGAGAGCTGCACAGGGCCAGCTAACGGGATGACACAGGAAAAGTGCCACAAGGACCAAGGAATAATTGAGCCAACTTTGCCGTGAGACTGTTCACGTAAGCAGAACCTCTCTCTGAAAGAGCTGTCAGAGCAAACATGCTGAGGGGGAAAAGCCCGCTTGCCCCTCAGCCTCAGAAACACTTTCAATTGAAAACGTAAAGGGAAGAAAACAAGCACAAGAAAACTCTTAACTCAAGCAGTTCCCCTTTTGCGAAAGAAAAAAGATCACGCAGAGCTTTTCCCACTGGCGCTTCCTGTGATGAGAACAGCTGGTGGGCTGAGGCAGCTCGCCCTGCTTGACAAGAAAAAGGAAGAAAAGAGAGAAATGGGAACACAAGCAACAGTTTGTGGACTACACTTCCACGTTTAGGCACAAATCCCGTTTCTGTGCAAAGCCCCTTGCTCAGCAGCTAGCCCAAGCCAAAGATATCCCTATTGCCTCCAGTATTCCCTACCAGGCACGGGAGGCGCTTCCCTTGTCCCTCGTGTTCCGCAGGGGCCCTGTGACCCATCGGGGCCGTCGGAGGGGCCGTCAGTGCCTGCCCACCAGCTGCATCGGCCCTGCTGCTGCCAGGGCCCGCTGGGCTGTGCACAGCACCCCTAGCCCCGTTACTCACCCAAGGCGCCTCTTCCCTGGCTCCCGCAGCCCCCGAGAGCGCAGATTTGCACCTTACGCAGCAGTCCCGCGTTTTCTTTAATTGTGATACCTTCTAAACTCACTATTATGCGTCTTTGAAAAACTGAACAAATGTAAAAGCACAGGCCAAGCCAATACAATGCAAACTGATTGCAGCAAACCAGAACTAGAAGCAGACCAGAGAGCCCAGAATTAAATGAACAAAAATGGCCAGTTTATTCACTGGAACAGTTATGCATTACACTGTAATTTTAATTTGAACATAAAGATGTAAGAATCAGTATATTGGCTTCTTTTAATTATTTTCTTCAGCACTAGAGTGTTTTTCCCAACCATTTGACTGCATGATCATATTACACATTTACAAGCACAGACTTTATGAATCCCTCACCAGGCATTAACCTAGGATTGCCTACAAGGACAAGGAAGAATTAACATGGGAATTACTTCAATTTTAAAAACAAATGATGCATTTTTTTTGGAAACAAAAGTCATTTAACTTTTTTTTTTCTTCTAGCATAAAGTAGCAACAAGAAGAGTTTCCAATACTCGCTCTTTAGCAAATGAACACATATACTTTCATATTCCTCACCACCTAGAAACACTCCATCATTTCACCCCGGGAAGGCAGAACAACATAATGTCAATTCAACACAGGAGTAGCTGAGTTATTACAGCAGTAAACATACAGTATACAAATTTGTGTTTCTCCACAAACACCACCAATGTGAAAACTCCTCTGAAAGGAACACAGCAACCTGTATGGTTCATTAAATACAGAACATCATGCAAATGGGAACATTCAGTAGATTACAAAAGTCACAAAACATCAGTTTTCCTTGTTTTGAATTGTTTACAAAGGATCAAGTTAATTAACCCTTTAACAGTCAAACCACAGGGCTTAAGTCAAGAGGGCAGTAACTAATAAAGTGGACTTAATTTATCCACTGGCATGGCAAACAAATGGCCAAGCCTGCGAATAGGAAAATGAAAAGCTAGGTTACTCTTATTTCGTCTTCATAGCTGATGAAACAACAACTCGGCTAGCAAACCAGTCGACCTGAAACTTGTTTCAACCTCTTGTGTTCATTATTTTCCAAAATGTTCTTGAAATCAAAACAACTGCAGCTTTTATATATTAAAAAAGTCTATTTAATTCAGTTTACTAATGCTGAGAAAAATACATACACTCTTCTCCACTGTTCCAGCTACAGCTAATAATGATGAGCAAAACCAACACAGACCTTCATAAAAAAAGACACTTTTTGAAACACAAGGCCCTATCACCCAGAGTCTTCCTGCACATTAACTCCAGTCATGGAACAGAGGATTTTTCCCTAACCTCTTGTCAGTCTGTCACTTGGGTGATGCTGGATTTATTAGAGGGGATTTTCAAGAACTCCACAGGAAACAGATTAAAATCCAACATGGATTTAAGCCCTGCATCTCAGAATGAAAGATACAGACTCTGTGTGATAGTCTTCTTGCCTTTCTAACACGAGGAATATGCTTATCACACAATAAATAAGAATTTGCTAGCTTCATCATGGATATGGAAAAGCTACATGATGTTAAGAATCTCATGCACGCATTTTACATTGCATATTTAGATGCATTCGTGCCTTAAGGCGAAAGGCAATCGCTTTTTTGTTTCTTTCCCACAGGTGCTTAACTCTATTTAAAAAAATGGTTAAAAAAAAGTCTGAATGTGGCATATCCCTTTCAGATGCACTGCCCACACAGTGAAAAGGAACTGATCACTGTAACTGCTGAAGAGGTAACTATAGCAGTGGTCATGCTTCAAAAGCAAAACATCAGTCCCTGCTATTTTCAAGCACAGACTTGTGAAGCACAGGCAGAAGCTCACCATACCCACTGGGACGTGCACTGTGCACCCAGGAAATCCGAGGGGCCGACAGGATCTGCCTCTCGTGATGATCTCCACGCTGCCATGCCGGCACGGGCAGCACAGCCCCTGCTGGCTCCTGTGCTGCGCGCTGAGGGCCACGGTGGGTATCAAAGACCTCGTAGGGGGCAGCCCTGTGGGTCCTGCTCTCCTGACAGCTGCACTTAAGCATTTGCAACGTAATTATCATGAGCAGTCTTCATACGTGAGGTCTAGATTGCATTTCACAATATAATCTCCTTTCTGTTTACACTTAAATATGGCAAACGGCTAAAACGATTTCAGAATCCTTTTTAATTGAAAAGAAACTGAAAGTCACCTTGGCATTAAAACTTGCAGTGTTGCCTTAACGAAAGCTTCATTCTATGAACCCTACAGCATAGCTATGATTACATTAATTTACTGGGAAAAATCTAGATGGGGCAAGTGCAGAGATGACATCAGATCAAACAGAAAGAATCAAACTACTGCCTCCATCTAGAAGGCAGAAAATTCCGTATGGTTAGCCTGAGAAATGACAGTATTTCCTCTTTCGGGAAAAGCTACCGTTCACTTTCTAATGGACAAAAAATATATTTTCCATACTATGACATTTTACAATTTCTTGTTCGACCTCTTCTCCCCTCTTACTTCCATCTATCCACTTGTTTTGTTATGTCACACATTTCCTATAAACGTGATTTCCAGAAAGGAATCATTTAAATGAACGTGGAAACCTCATTTTCCCCTGTGTGAGAAAATAAAGCCCCAACCAGAATGCTCCAGATCTGAGCAGACTAATCCAAACCCAAAGAAATTTCATGGCCCTGCTAGAGCACAAAAGCTGCAGTGTAGACATGGCAGCCAGAGCAGGATACGAAAAACACTTTTCCTGTGCAGGACACACTTCAGCATTTTTAAGTAAATCCGACCCTTAGAAAATATATGCATTTATATTTGTTTATTTATTAAGCTTTAAAAATCATAATAGTTATCAACATACTGGAAATGAATTCTAAGTGGGTGAAATACAGTATTTCGCAAGCCTTAAAAAAACATGCTTAACTTGTTCATTTTTCTCTGTATGTGAATACCTCCTAGGAAATCTCTCACAGAGTTGTAAGTTATCAGTCATTAAACAAAAAAGAAGAGTTTATCATCTCAAGTTCAAGATATATATTTTATTTTGTACCGATTAACTGACAAAAGCTGTCCTGGGGACCTACACAGTTTTATAACTTACAATGCAACAACGATAGTCATCTGTACATTGAAGCTGCTTAGTTCTCTTAAATTTCCAACACTTATGTCTTATTATATTAAAAATATAAATTGAAAAATTAGAAATGAAGAGTTTAAAGCTTAAGAGAATAAAAAATGTAATAAACCCAATGATTTCTATAAAACATGGCCACAATCTCTAAACCACTGGATGCTGTTCTATAACTCTTGATCCACATAGATATACCAGCACAACATTTCAATTTCCCAAAGTTATTTTGCAAATCACAATTGCAAACAATATATTACTAAACAAACATTCCAGTACAAGGATTTGTTTTTCCCCAATAAATTTATACATTGAAAGGGTACGTATTTCACTGAACTTCTGGTGAATTTTAACTTTTATATTGAGGGAAAAATGTTTGGTTTGGATATGAAAATAGGTAAAAACATTCCAAGTAAAGCTTGCAGTAACTGTATTCAATGTGCAATGCAAATTCTTTCCCCACTGAACAATACACAGTAGCCGCCTTTGTTGGACCCAGCCATCACCACCGGAGAGTCACAATGCAGCGGGCTGCTAAGGTCGGGAATCCGGAGCCGCTTTTTAAAGGCAACATTTGCCTCAGGCAAAATGTTTCTTTAGTAAAAATCAAAATAGCAGCTAATTTCAGTGCCAAAAATATGATAAGAGCTAGACAAGTTTTACTTGACTTTCCTATGACAATACAACATGTAGATTAAGTATGATACTAAGTAGCTATGTAAATGTACACAAGAACCATGTGAACCACATGGGAACCTAAGCAGAACCACTGCCAAGTGTTATCTTCTTGATCTGATCAGAATTTGATATCAGTTTGCTGCTCTTTTCTCCACCTCTGACTCTGAATACTTCACTACAATAGCTCGGCTGCTTTGCCAAGGTTACACGACACACACTGGTGAGTACATAGAGTATTTCTATTTACAGCACCTTCGTTACTGGTACTATGGTGATAATAATACTTAGGCACACTGATTGGTCACTGATTCTTTCCTCTGCTGATGCTCTGTGTATCACAACATTTGGTTAGCACTGTTAATAACAGACAACTGAGTTTGTTTTCTCAGATAGAGGCAAAAATATGAAGGAATTAGTCCCACTGTCTCTGCAGCAATTTTTTTCCAGCTGCTCTGCCCTTTAGGTCGTACTGTCTTTGGACCTTGTAGATCCTACTTAGGCTGCAGAGAAGGAAGAGTGTGATGTGGAGAAACCTAAGCCTTTCATCTGTAAAGAAATTAAGGCCACCTGACAAAGAGCAAGGAGTTTGCTAACTATCAACAAGAGGGCAGTACTGAGGACTTTGTTTCTATTGGAAAACCATATGGGAAGCCCACAGCTGCTAAAGCACTACACCCTGCTTAGCCGCTTGCCTTGCTGTCAGGAATTGTGCAAAATAAATTCTGCGATCCTTGATTTTGTTCTGAAATCCACGATTAAAAAAAAAAAAAAGTCAGCTTTTGCAGGAAAGAATCTTTAGCTAGGAACACTGTGCACGGTTGCAGTAGGATCTGTGTAGCGTAGATCACCTGAGTATTTGTCATAAACTGACATGAGCTAAGGTTTTGTATCTGACGATTTTTGGCAAGGAAAAAATGCACTACAGTAACTTCCTACTAACGTCGATCCACACCGTTAACCTCACCTGCGGGGGTTATTTCACCACAGAACACTTCACCCTGAATGCACACAGCCTCGCCATTCATACTCGCCTTTCACGGTAAGGCCTCGAGCTAGTATCCTGAATATGGGAGCAGGAGGAAAGAATGTTTTTAGTTAGCACACAACGTTGAACTTGTGTTAAGATATTCTTTCTCAGATACCAAATAGAAAGTAACTCCAAAAAACAGCACCAATTCATCTGCTTGTCTGAAATGCAAAAATATAATTACAATGCAAGCAAACAGTTGAAAACAAATCAATACACCATCCTTTCATCTCCTTCTTAGGCTGAATAATCATCTTTCAGTGAAGAGCTACAACAAAACCAGAAGCTAGCGTAATAAGAATTAGAAAATAAGTGCATAAACAATATCAGTGCAGCAGCAAAATATACAGTCATGTTAACTTTCCAACTCAACCCATCTCCAACATGTTTGTGCAATACAAGTTGGCCACATATGGGCCAATGCCACAAGCTTCTTTTTTTAATATTAACTCAGTCATTCTTCACTTAAGCTATTTCTGCTTGTCTTTTTTAAAAATAAAAGGAATTAAATACAACTCTCTCAAAAAAGACTGTATTTTATAAACACAAAATTATGGTGCAAACAAAGTAAGAAATAAATACCACACCCTTAATGACAAAAGGAAATCTGAACTGGTTCCTATGGCTGAACTTACAGGATGGGAGTGTAGAATTTTTGTAACATACTTTGTTAAATAGTGGCTTAAGTCTCTCAGTATTCCAGAGGTAAAGCCAAGCAGCTGGGAGGAACATTTTTGTCGGGAATTTAAATTTTGCTACACTGTAATCGTGACAGCAAATTTTGGATACAATCAGAGGAACCATAAAAAGTCTTCTTGATAGGTTGGGCTCTGTGCTTTGTGTTCTTCTTCTCAACCTTCCCTCCAATGCCAGAAGAGTGGATTTGAATCCAGGCTTGTCAATGCAGCAACAAGGCAGGATTGTGTGCCGGCTCACTGGAACAACCCGACCCCTTGTTGCACCAACTCCGCTCTGCTCGCGTTTTCTCTTACGTTGCATATGAAGATTAGGGGTAAGGAGGAGGCTTAGAGAGACAGTTGAGAGGGGCACACTGAGAGCTGGAATGTGGCTGCTCTTCTGGAAGAGCATTAGGACTGAAAATTAAAAAGAAAAGAGAAAAAGGCCTTAAAAAAAAAAACAAAGCAAAATTTTCCATATGTGCATGTAAACAGTACATCAATGGAAATAAACTCCAAAGGGTGAGGAAACATCATCTCTACATCTGCATCCTCAGATACCAAGTATAGATAAGGAAAATCCTCAAAGCACAAGTGTTCAGTGACACCCTGGGAGACATATACATGAAAGGCTGCAGCTATCCTGCTTGCCAGTTCATGTATATAACCGCTTTTTGCATGCCTCGATGAAGAATGGAGAAATGAATGCATGTGCAAAATGAGAAAGTGAATTTAAAGGGCAAAGTGCCATTTATAATGCTGAGTATTAAAGATTTTATATATACAACCAGGTAACTGTTCTAAACGAAGAAAAGTCAGATGGGGAAATCGGGTTTCATCACTTTGTGAAAACATGGTCTCTTACTGAATGCAATCTATCAACTATTATGTCCATATAAATATAGGGCAATCATCCTCAGAAGGTACCATAGCCAACCACTATACAGCTTGTAATTCACCACTTCCAAAGTCTCCTCTTTTTTCCTATGTGCTCCATGACTCCTCTTCAACTCCATATTTGATTTTTTTTCCATAAATGCTGCTCTGAAAACAGCCTTCACCCCTTAAACCTCTAAATGTGCATGTATGCATCCATAGGCAGTGCATACCATCATGTAACACAGAGGCCTGCTCTAGCTTTCAGCAGGCTAGATGTGGTATGAATAACAGCCCAATCGTGGCAGCACCAAGATAAGGTTCAGTTGCCATAAGAACACCTCACTTGTTGGTGCAGCAAGGATGGAGATGCATCCCTGGAAAGCTCCAGGATGCTCCTCTAGAAAATGGCATTTGCTCCATTTTGCTCATTTAGAGCTAGCTCAGTCAGCTGCCCTGCACTGTGATTCGCAACCCAAGAGGCCCAGCTTAAGTTCATCCCTGCCATGATTCCTCAGCCACGGGCTGCTCACTTCTACAAGGGTGAGAGTCAGCTCACAGAGCTGATCTGGAGCTGAGCGGCCCCCACTGATCTTTCAAGGAAAGCACGTGGCAAGTCGAAATGCCAAAACAGAATGCAAATAAATACCACTTATAAACAACTGCAGCACTTAAATGTGTCTGGGAAGATTTTTTTATTTTCTTAATGTCTCATATATTTTATAATCTTGGGGTTATTCCAAGCTCAGCAGTGTGTATATGGTGAAGCACAATCATTTACGTTCCTGTCCTCAGGAAAATTGCTTTTTCCATTTTCCAGCCTTTAGAAACTATTCTTTTGCATATTATCTCTCTAGTACAGACTATGGGAATGTTGAAAGGAAAGCAATTAGTCTACTGCTAAAAATGAATTAATCTGAAATGCCAGAGAGATTTGAAAATCTGTAACTGGAAATGCCAGATGTATCACCAACGTCTGTAGTTACACATATGGCTTTTAAAATGAGGAAAACGGAGAAATGACATTGCATTTTTTGAGGAGAGAAACACTGTCTACCATCAGAGTTAAGAAACTAGACTGGAATATCTTTTTTTTTTCTTTTTTTTTTTCTTCAAATCAGAGGAGCTTAATAGATCACAATGACAAATAGGTAGGCATTTATAACTCAGCAGGAGTCCTCGCAGCGCTGACTTATTTGAAGATCATCAAATTGCCTGCCTTAAGGCAGACTGTTTCACATTTATGCTCCCAGAGAGCAGATGGCCAACTGCAAAATGCCTGCTCAGTGTGGGACGCAGCTGCTCTGCTCCTCTGAAGTTTTGCTTTATTCTCAGTCTCTGTGTTGTTCACAAAGTACTTACTGCTTTTTAGGACTATGACTCTTCAGTTTCTATATAGATTTAGAGCACTTACATATAGGTTTTAGACTAAGTCTAAGCACCTAGATATAAATATTTAACACATACTATTTTCTTGAATTTTAGTAGGTGGGCTGGTTTAAACAAATATTGTGAGAGAACATCAAATATACCTATCTTCTCTAATCATTTCTTTCCATGGTTGTAATCTTTCTTTTGTTCTGCTGCATTTCACAACATATAGATTCAGAATCAGCACTCAAAGTGGGATCTGAATGAGACCTTTGCCTACCACGCTCAAATGAGTATGTCAAAAGTCCTAGAGAAGGACCCAAAGATCTTAATTTACTCTAAAAATGTTCCACCCACCAAGAGCCAGCTCCAGGCTTTGGCACTTCTTAGGTTTTCAAGATAGATTTAGGGGTAGCACTAACGTCCTTAAGAGAAATAAAGTGAATTGCAACTTTAACGTTGTCTTAGAGGAGGACGAGCAAGGTGGTGCGTGTGTTACCCTACAAAGGCTGCCCTGCTCCTCCTTGCTGCCCCACCTCTTCCTTCGAAGACTTCTGTGATGCCCAAAAAGGAATGGAAAACTCGATACACATCTTTCATTCGCCTTCCAGGGCTTCCATCCCGACTTTAAAAATAAACAACACAAGATGTTCATGCTTCAGGGGAGAGGACTGGTGAGGAAATGGCCATCATTAGGACTAATTATGTGCAGGAAAGGCCTGAAGCAGGCCCTCTTTGAAAGGTAAGATTCACCTGTATGTATTTATGCCTACTCATATTAATGTTCTGGCATCACCTTCAATACAAAATCAGTGCTGACTGAAGATACTGTAACACAAACTGTCCCACAATATGCTGAGATCAGGAAACACTCTGCTTATCCTCCCATTCATTTTCTCAGTAATTCTGTGTTGCTTCTCACTTTGAAACACAAGCACACTTCTACAGGACACAATAAATAGAAAATTTGGTCTCACCATTCCCTTTTCAACCAATAATAAAGATTAGGGGCATTAGGAAGACAAAAAAAAATCACAAGGTTATCAGTACTGGTACCTTTGCAGCAACATATATATACACTCCACAGAGTATTTATGCTAATACTCCATTGTTAAACCATCCTCTCACCAGGAAAACAATACATCCAGTTCAGTAAGAGGGATTGCTACAGCGGCATAAGAACAGAAAGTGCATCATCCATCAGGCAGAATCAGCGAGTGCCACATTGCCAGCAGCGCAAGTGCTTTTTAGGGTGAGGTGGTAGCAGGTCCTGGAGCTCAGCACACCTGAGGCTGCAGGCCGTAGGGAATGGCAGGTGGAGTGAGAACACGAAACAACATAGAGAGGCAAGGAGGAACCTCAAAGTGCTGGCTATTAACTGGGAATAAGTGAGAATATTATTACTGTCCACACACAGGATGTGCGCTGCTCTTCAAGCACTGGCTTTAATAAACATTTTTGTAAATTTTTGTCTAATGGCTGGCATCATTTGGGAATCTAGGCATTCAGTCGATGAATGAGGTCTGTGTCATTTTTTGTTCATACTGTCTGCTTTCAAGCAGGTTTCCCTCCCGGCTCTCAAAATGCAAACACATATTTTTAAATTCAACTTGACAGAATCATGCAAAGTTCACCAGTGTTAGTAAGTGCACTTTTCTTTCTCAAAAGTATCATTCACATGCAGTATTTTCAAGCAGAGATTGTAGCTGTAACAAGTCAGCATACGGAAATATAAACAAATAAGTGCTATTTTCAGGATGGAAGCATTTTGCATGCAGTAATATTTTACCTTATTTCTACTTTATTTCCTTTTTATATGAAATAAAGGTATTATTTCTTACAAAATTATGAACATTCATTTTATCTACACTATTGGTATTTTTCATAGTTAACTTGCTACTATCTTTTGACTTCTGATAATGAACAAGAGGTCTTCACTAGATTGAACAAAGCCTGAACACGCCTTTAAATTCTGGATTTTGGTTAATATTTTTATCTTGTTCAACGTAGTGCTTCTTTAAATGCCTTTAGATTTTACTCCAGATGTCATTTAAAGCACCCACGAGCTCGTGCCATCATGCTGACTTCTATAGACTCTGTGGCTGTGCTTGACTGCTTTAGGAGGCTCTGCAGCTACGTGGCTGAGACAAGCAAGGCACCACAGGCAGCTCATCAAAGAGCAGTGGCTGTTTTCACTTAACCAGAGGAGCATCAATCTAGTGATAATACTGATAGCTGTTTAAAGGTCAGCAGCTAAACTGAGCATATGGTACATACTGTGTGCAGGATGACTGATCTGCATTTCTAAAGTATTGAACCATACATTTAATTATGATTACTATTTCCTAAGCCATTCTTTTTGGTTTGGAAATGTGGCAAGAAAAGCTTCTTGAATGTGACTCTCTTGTCCCTGAATTCTTAATACTGGTATTGAAGATATTGAATCTTCATACACTCAAAGAACCTATCTAATGCCAATACCAATATCAAAGACTGCCACATCTAAAACACAGCAGAAAACACATTAAAGGAATTTTAAATGGAACTAGTCATTTCTTTCATCATGCTATAACACTCCAAATTGGTAAGTGGTACTAATAGCTTTTAAGGAACTTTCACAAGTTTTTCATTACAAATATTATTCAATATTCATAATGCCTGTATGTAGTGAACAATTTACTAATACTTCTACATTACAAGCAACAAAAGACAGGCACAAACTAAGGGGCTGTCTCAAGGTCACTGAACGGCTACCTGTGACCTAGCAGAATTTGGGCCCACAGTGACTGAACAAAAGCAATACCTCAACCACCACCCAGCCTGCTTACTGCAGACTCATCTAAACCAGAGGTCTATCACTGGGGAGAGGGGGGGAATTTCTTTGTTAAACGTAGGGCTTTAGATACCCTTGGTCTATATGTATGTCAAGCTAAAAACAATACGAGCTATTTCAAAAGAGAAGGTATGCTCATAGATGAGCATATGCACAGAACACATAGAGAACTGATTAAAAAAAATATGTATTATACATATATTTTTTTTCCCCCCTGCTGGGATTTATTCAACAGTCTCAGAAGCCAAATTTGGCCTTTCCACTGCCCATGAACAAGGACTCCAGCAGTTTACTATTAACAAGACTAAGAGCCCACTGCAGTGAGAGGGAGTTCCCTGCACCAGGAGAGCAATCTGCCTGCTAAAATCTCACCAGTGCCCTTAAATAAGTATCTTATAAAATGACAGCCTGTAGCTAACCCTAAAATCAAAAGCCCCTCTACTTAGTAAATTTATCTAGCAAGATAAAAATGACTCTTTTGATATCACTAAGAAATATCTGAATATAAAAAAAAAAGAGTATCGCAAAATTCTATTTTGCATTCTTGTCCAGATTTTCACATGGTTGTAGGTGCCTGAATTTTGTGATTCATGTCTATACTGTCACTGCAGAAATTACCACTGCTCCTCAAGTTGTTGAAAGTTGTCCAGTAGTGAAGACTTGTACAGACAGGAAGAGCTTTTCTACAAGGAAGGCAAGGGGGGGTTGCAGACTTGCTATAACATGCAGCTATGTGCAAAGAGAGAAGAGTTAGTTGAGTTTACCTGACAGTCTGGCAATCTGGCCCCCTGGCTAGTTGTGAGCCGTGTGGCGGTATGGAGGCAGCAGGCTGCTGACAATCTACAAGAAACTGATAAATTAGACATATATACACAGAGATTACAGAGCAAGGGGTTAGTAACAGTCGTACACAGGCTATGCGTCTGATGGAGAGATTTAGTGAGGAATGTTTGCTTGGTTCCTTATCTGACAGAAATACCTTTGGTTTTTTTTTTTCCTGGGAGTAACAACAAGAGTTGTTGGCTTCTTTCTCTCTGCAAGTAGCAGCAAAATCCTCTTTTTCTTTCCTAAAGTTTGGCAAATGTTTAGATTAAACTGACAGCAATAACAGGTCATATTCAGAATCTAGATTCAACCTTTATATCCATCATTCTTCTGCAGGCAAGGTATACAACTGATTGGCTTACACCTAATACAAAATGTCAACAAAGCTATTCCAAATTTCTCCAGGGATCTTCTATCTTACAATTAGTGATGCCCCCTCATTATAGACCTTGAGGAAAAGTTTGCAAGAAATTTACACATTCTAAACAGTGCCCATGAGATTATTTTGTATAGAGAAAGGGGGGAATTAATGCAGCTGGTTTTCACTGCTTTGTCTAGACTATTTTATCAGTTCTCTGCCAAAGCAGTTTTCACAAAAATCACTCACAAAGTCATATTGCAGTCCTTAACTTAATAGAAGTAAAGCCCATTAATCCTTTGCTGCTGTGTTTTTACCATGACATTTCAAATATATCAAAAGAACCCCTTTCAAATACAACACTATTTTAGGAACTTGAAAAAAGTATTTGAACGAGACTCAACCCTCCCTCCTAACTCACTAGTTCTAGTCAGATTTCCAGATCTCAACATTTGCCCAACTTCCCCCACATCAGCCTGGTCCTCCATGATAGAAATTATCTGCACTTCCAATGGCCTTCATGATTCAGCCTGTCAGAGAGCACAGTTGTCAGGGGCCTTTCAGACATTAAAGTCTATGGATGAAATTCTACCCAGCTGGAAAGGACATGGACATTAGTTTTTGGCTCCACCAGCATTTGCAGACCTGGTGACCTCTCTGACTGCTACAGCTTGACTCTTCCTAACTCTTCCTCAGCCTAACTCTTGAGGGGAAAGAACTTACTGTCCTTAAAAATGAGCTGACTAGACCTCACCAACCTGGAAGGAAATAGATTTTGTTTTTCTTTTTTAATTAGCTGCTACTTGAAATTCAACACCAGTGACCTTATTTTCTCTTTCAAGTACATTTGCCTTCGGAAATTCACTTCTCTTCTTTGCATAACTGAAGTGAAGGTGTCTGTAGGGGCATGTAAAGATTTTTGAGATGACATAAGGTGCAATGCTGAGTAAAACACCTTCATAATGACACTGAGCCAGGCCCAGAATGCCGCTTCCTAGGAAGACCTATGCTGACCTCCTGTGGGTGGAAGCAAGTGCATTCAAATCGCTCCTTACTTCCTGCCTCAGCTGGTACATGGGGATTTTGGATCTATTTCCAAGTGCACAGCTATCTACATCACAAACAATATAGGCAAAATTTCTGCTTATACCATTGTGTCGGGAGGCAGAAATGGAAGAAGGAAGGACGCTGCCATTCTTACACACCTTATGATGCTCACTCTTGGTCTTACTATGTCTTCTAGCAGAGAAATACCACAGTTTGCAATGTACCTGGGCCAAAAATAGAGGTCTATCACTTCAGCAAAACATTCATTAAAAGCAAAGGTATCTGATAGAGAGAGAGGCAGCTAACTGCAGAAGGGAACTAGAAGTTAAATCTTTGCTTTGAATTACTGCAAACTAGTTAATTTAGAATTAGAAATTAAAAAGAAAAAAAGATAAAGTCGTCCCTGATGATTTATAGAAAGCAATCAGCAAGAAAGGAAGACCGAAGATTGGCTGATGAAGTGGTGTGGACAGGTTTCATAAATGTAGAGGAAATTGTTCTGACAGGCTCTGCCAGACAAAATGCAAATGTCTGATTTATGATCCTATTCTAATATCTCAGCCACCCTGCAAACACTTTATGATAGGTTTTCATCTGCCAGATTTAGCAGAATGGATGAATAGGGAGCCAGACCCTGCAAACATTATGCAACCTGAATAATAACTATTTGATGTGAGCAAACTCCCTGGGCTTCACATGAAACAGCTCTACTTAGCATCAGCAATACTCGCAATCTGGCTCTGAGTGAGTTGCATCAGTATGAAATTTAACCACCTACATGGCTTTAAATGGCTGAATTTTCCTCCTACATCCTCCAGGATGGAAGGGTGAGGATTATGCTAGGAAGAGCTAAGCACAACACACATGGCTTAAACATATACATTACAAATCCAAGAGACTCAGAGGCTCAGTTCTACTCATATGCAGGCAGACGCGGTGCAACTAAATTTATTCCTTTTATATTTAATCCTTTCAAAGTCTGAAGGATTAGTTCCTATCTTCTCTAATGACATGACATTCATAAAATGATTTCTTGTTATATTGTGTTTAAAGGTGAAAGTCACATTTGGTCTTCCTGCCCTGCTAAGTAAACCTTGCCTCTGTCAAGTGAATGTGTCTTTCTGAAACGCTCTGCTGAAGGTCAAGAGTTTCAAAGAGTCTGTGGCCAATGTCATATACCATCGAAGACACGGAAGGAAAGACACGGTCTCTGGCACTAGAAGAAAATAAAACAATTACACTGGAACAGGCCTGTTCCCAATATTTTCTAACTGAGGGAGTGTCAGTCAAGCTATGAGTGAAAGGACAGTTTGTTATGTGTAGAAGATATCTGGTGAGCAAATATAGACTGTAATTTCTTGAAAGTCTGCAAAGATGAACATCAATAAATTGGTTAATTAAGTTTTCAAAAACGGACTATCCCATTTCTCTCATCTCCAATTGTTGTGAGGAAATAAAATGACCACGGGGCAGGGGATGGCATAACCAATCTCATAAAGAAGCCCTTTATGATTCTGTGAACCTGTATCAGAGATATGAAATTCCACGACCATTGCACCACACAGAGGAGCTATTCTGCAGAGAAGTGCCATATCCCAGGCTTCAGTGCATTCAGCAGGACTCGAAACTGTGCTGAGTCAGGCAGCAGACACCTATGGAAACTTAATGTCACATTTCTGGGGACTTAACTCGCTACGGGGCCTGCTCATATTCTTCAGTTCTTTCCAATTCAGCTAGGGATAGACATGTAAAGGACTCGGAGTTTCCTTCTCTCATAGATTAGCCCATGCTGATTTTGCTTAGGTATGTTGTGTCCAGTCCTAATTCAGTTAATCAGCTCCTAATGTAAGACCATTAAAAACATCAGACTCATTAAAATTACTGAAGCCATATGAGGACAGAATGCACTACTACCATTTTTCTACTTTTCCTGTTCCTCCCTTTGGCTCAGCCTCCAGAACACTGCATTCCCCTAGTGTCACAAGGTGAGCTCTGCCCTCCAGCCTATGAACTGGGCGACTCCAGTCAACGCAGCCTTGCTGGTGTTGGAGAGACGGGCACGCCTGCTGTCGACATCAGCAGTGTTCCCAGTGAAAATCCTATGCACAAGCATTTTTAGTCCCACCTGCTTGACCCAGCATAATACACTGGAACATTTCAGTACGTTTTGGCACTTACACTCGACTCCTGCTCTCCTCTTACAGCTGTCAAAGTCCAAGAGTAGCATGGAGCCCAAGCACACTTTTTACTGGGTCTAGTTACGCTCAGTACAGAGCATTTTCTCTTATCTGAAAGGGTAAAATTGAAAGTCAAACAATAAGCCGAAAATGACTTTTATGGGGATTGTTACATACTTGGTATTGTTGACAACAAATATTGAAAACTGGTTGTTGATTAAAAGAGAAGGGAAAAAAAAGGTCTCAATAAATGTTTATTTAAAAAAAAAAAAAAAAAAGGGCAAGATTAAGGCTTTTTACAAGTCTATTAAACCAAACTTTCCCCAGTATCCCACTGAGTGGCCCAGGCTGACAGAAAGGCCTTCCGCCCTAGCTATAAGTTTTAAGAGTATGTAGAGCAATAACATTTTGTGTCACGCTACCTACTGTAGCTGAATTTGACAAATAAGGTTTAGAAAACTTGATAATATGCTCTATGAAGATTTATTTACAACTTACTTCAATAGAGTAACTGTCTCCAATTACATGGTAATGAATTGCTTTCTTCCTTGAAATGACGAGGCAAAAAATAACAAACATTTAATGAGAAAGAATGAATGGCTAATAAGATGATTCATTTATTGGGCAAAAAATAAATCAGTAGTCTTCTGGTTGTGAAGAAACATGTTGAAAGACACTCTGCAAGTCCTATAAAGACAATCTATCAACCAATTCTCTCTACTAGGACATCAGAAAACATGATATGTCAAGAAGAGCAGGGCAGGTGGTACTAAAACACTTGCCCATTTTGCTGAGATGAGAGAATTTTTTTTAGCCATGCCTTTAGATTGTACTTTGAGAGGCTCACTTCATATGCATGGAAAAAACCTATTATTTTCTATATATATTGTCTTTGTGGGAAAAGAGAATGTTATTATTTGACTAGCTGGTTTAATTTATCATTTTTTATCTTTTTCTAATTAATGCCAGAAAAGCTTTGACCTTTTTAAACATAAAGAGGAACTTAAAGGGGTAACGGTTATCACAGACAGCAGCTGGTGAGAGGGCAGCTGTAGGCTGCCTCAAAAAACCCCTACAAACAATAGTACACACCAAAGATCAGAAATCTCCCTGTTCCTGCCTCCAGGGTCAGCCTAAGTCTGGAGATAACACACAACTCCCGCCTGGGCATAGTCCCATCTAGCAAGTCTCTCAAACGCAACGTTGGGGCAGTTATGTGCTTCTGCAGGATGTTCCTGGAAGGAGCAAATAAGCTGGAGCCACCACACTGGCCATGTCCTCCTCTGGAAGCAGGACTGACTGTGGTTGTCCTAGGAGCAGAGCCAGCAGCACACAGGGAGCATGGTACAAAGCCAGCCACTCTGGTTTGGTGAGCACTCGGCAAGCCAAAAACATCCAGTCCCCTAAAATACCTTAGCCAGGTGCCAGTTAGCTCCAGCACAGGCATTTTTTTTCAGTACTCAGAGTCTATAGGGCTTCTCAACTGTCTGGATTTTAGCTCTGCTCCCCTTAAGCTGAATAATGAGGTGTTGACTGGAACTTGGTTGACAAGCCAGTCTATGCTCCTGGCCTAAAGCTGGCTTACTGTGAAATCTGTGCGCCAAGTCTTGCAAATATCCATATCTTAAACTCGATGTTCTGAGAAATTTGGTTCACTAGATTATCGCAGGTTGCAGTTGTTTCAGGGGTGAGCAGGGGGAAGGATTGCTTCCATGACACCCATCTTAGTCTTCTAAAAAATATTTGAAGAATAAAGGTTAGGAGGTGTGAGCGTGCTGCTGAACTCCCATTTGCACAGACAGCAGAAGGAATCAGCAATACCTATATACTGTACCAATAAGCACTACAGTAACAGAAGGATGTATCTAAGATCTTCTGTCACCTCTGCATGTTCTTTCTTCTTCTTCTAGAGATTGTCCAGGAAAATCCAACTGTCTCTACATTCCCAAGATTTGACACAGGCCTGTCTCTCCTATCAGGTGATTACTTTCAGGAAGAGGCTGCCTACCTAGCTAAGCCCCCCAAAATCTCATATTTTTAGACTGAGCTCTTGGCCTGACCACTTCAAAAGGTCCTTACACCTGACTTTTTTCTTACATCCCTACAGACAACTCCAGCTTTTCAATAGCCCAACCTCCCCCTACTCCATCCTCATGTGGCAGTCTTACAGACAAAGGATTTGAAAGATTATATTCTGGGCAGCTTAGCATATGCCATTATTTCTTTTGAACAAACTTCTCCCTCTCTTTTGTATGAAAAGCTTCACTTCTACCCATTCCAAAATCTTTGCACCGTTCTCATAAAACCTTGCCCATAGAAACACTGTGAATGATCTACCTCCACAGAAATTACTCGTGCAAGCCTTGTTTCTCCTTTCACATCTGTGTCACTATGTCATTTTAATGTCCCCTGCCCCCAACAACTCTTCTCCCATTTTTAACCTACTGCCCTGCAGTGGAGCACAAGACTGATCTTGCTTTATTTTAATTGACTTGATTTGTGCATTTCCTTTCATACCTGAATTGTCCTCAACCTAAATGGCTGTCTCCCTCAGCAGTTCCTGCGCTTCAGTGATAATGTGACTGATAGTTCAAAGTATTGCAACAATGCTATACGTCAACCTTGTCCTTTGCTGTAAGGACAAAACAAAATCCTACTCATTAACAAAATTAGTGAAATACACTTTTACTCCATTATGCACTAAGAACACAAAGTGACTTCTCACTAGCTCTGTAGGTTTTTTCACACTTTTTATATCATGATGCATTTATGTTATTTTCTCAAATGTTTTCTGTGAATGCTTTAAATAATTCCTCATTAAATCCACTTGGAAGCTAAACAATGGGTTAGTAGAAGAGCGGAAATGGGAATGGGTAGAAGCATAGTATACATATATACACACACATTTAGTTCCTTTCTTTCATTATACATTCCACAAAAAGCACACTTAGAAAGGTCTGATGATTCACAAAGTACTAATTCATTAAAAGAAATACACATTTTAAGCATTTCAAAAGAGAAAATGAAAGGTTTTATAAACACAGAAATCATCATACTTCTGTCTTGTGGATTATCCAACTGCAGGAAACGTAAGTGTCTAGGTTACACTCTAGGTGTATTTTGGGCCACAAACATGGCTAAACCAAAAATACTTGCACTATTTCTTGGGTAAAGAAGGGCCTGATCCAAAACCTGAAGAAGTCAGAGGGAATGGCACTTTAGTAGGCTTTGGAACAACCACCATAAGGAACCACTATAACATTTCATAGCCCTACAAAGTGCAGGCAGGGAGATACTTACAATTAGGGACTAAAGAATTGCTGATCAGATTACTCTATAGATCACAAGATCCCAAGGAACTGCTCTATTACAGAGCTAAAATGTCTAATTTAAAGGAGGACTCACTTCTGCTTTGCCTATTTCATGAGATGTAAAGCACGGTATTAAATATTCCTGTACATTTGACAGTAAAATCAGTAAGTCACAAAAAGACATTAAACCTTGTTATAAAAGAAGATAAAGACAGAGAACATTTGGTATCGAGATTTTAAAGGGATTTAAATAGCTGATTTAGTTAATTGAAAATAGTGGATTCCAAAGCCTAAAGTTTTCATAGACGGCAACAAGTGTCTGGTAACACAGTTTAAAGATGTTATGTGTCACCTGTAAATCTATTTTTAGAAACAACCAGAAGGCTAATGGATTTTACTGGAGAACTTCAAAAGATGATGCTTTGCCATTCTATCCAACAATGGGGTAATAACTTGGGTATGCAGAGAAAAAAGGCAATAACTTTTTGATGAATATATCCAACAGTAAGGCATGGATTTCACTGTAGCCTTTTATTTATTTCTTTAAATAAATAGCTTGTGGCTTCCATTAGAAATAAGTTGTATTTTGGAACCGTTTTCTTTACACAATTAAAAGTACAAATAGAAATTAAATGAACCTTCTAGCACTGCAGTGAATTCATGTCATAAGAGCTAAATTATATCATACGAGGCAAATTATATTGATCAGCATGAAATGTATGTTTTTGGTCTCATCTGTGGGAACTGGAAAGCTAAATGTAAAAGAGGAAAAGCGTAGAGTGGAAAGGTCCTATTCACAGTGGCACCAAGAGGTAAAAGTACATTTAGCCAGCTGACTTCTGAATCAGTTACAGCCAACTAATGTCCTTGGCAAGGATACTGCTCTTCAGATTCAAAACGGCCTCCACAAGGACAGTGTACCATGCTTGAAATGGCGTAAATATGTGATGCTCATTAAGCTTCGTTAAATGAGCATACCAGATGCAGGAAATGGCCCCAAGGGCAGGAAGATATATAAACATATCCATATATATGCATTGATACCACTCATTAAACAATGAACATTTATATGCACAGATATGGCATGTTAGAAGAAAACATAGAAAACACAACTATGCAGAACAAAAAGTGAACACGCACAGTATATTGATAGTGATTGAATTACCCTGTTTGGGAAGAGCACCACATTCAGTTAAAATACTCGATTTTAAAAACTCTGCTAAAAACACAATAAAACCCAATTTTCATGAGTATTACAAGACAAATTGTGCCAATATTACACACATCATGCAATTGCCAAAAACCTGCCTGGTTTTACAAACTCAGAGGCCACTTTCATATATAGGTTCATCACCAACACAAGAACATTCTCTTATATATAAACATACAATATAGTCAGATCTGAGCACTCAAAAAAACTAATCCGCGGCTCTCTAATTAGGCAAGTGCATCAGACAGTGAATTTGTCATCCCTATATTATAAAAAATATAGAATTATCAAAAAAAAAGAATATTTATTTTAATAACAGGTGCTGAAATCCTTCATGCTCCAACTGCTTTGTATTACTTGGATGAAGCAAATCAAGCTTATCCACCTCGACAACCAGACAGACTGACAGTCTGTGCTTGAGGCTTACTAAAAATGATTTGGCTGCACATACATGTTATTTAGTAGTGGTGACCGAGTTAACCACCTGCCCTGCTTTTCAAGAATAAACACTCTAATGCACAGATAAATTCACACTGTAAATGAACTGGAATTCTGGCCACAGGACAAAATTACATTTTAACATGAAATCGTCACAAAAAGAGCTATAAATTCCTAGCCACATCAATTTTTTTTTCAACAATCTGCAGGATTTCTTAACAAGGAAGTGAAAAACGTTAAAAACTGTTCATGCCTGCTGTTAAATTCATTCCAACAGATAACTGCAGTGTTATAGTAATAGAGGCTGGATGACTCCGGTGATGATAAAGACCTACAAAGCATCCTCTCTGCAACATTTAGGCCATGGCTGATGATTTTCCTCAAAGGCCTTATCCCATGACTCTTTTTAAAAGACGCTGTGCTTCCTCCAGTGTCCAGATTTCTAATAGGCCTGCACTTTCAAAAGCAAGAGGAGTTGTGCACAGAAAAGCAAGGTTTAGGCACCGCAGTAATGTTCAAAGCTTCAGGATTTAGAAATCTTCGAGCAGTTCTGTGACATTAGCATTAAAGTTCGAAAGCAAACCTGGAACATTTTTAGGCAAAATGCTCTACTAACAAAAATTGTGCACATCTACAGACCTTTGCCATAAAGCACGTTCATCCTATAATGAAGGCAAACCTGCTATGACAAATGCTTTCTCCTACCTTTCCCGTGTTGTAAAGTGCTCAGGCTCACCCCTGGGGTCAGGCTCCAGTGTGGACAGCAGCATCATCAGTCCAAGCCTCCCTTAGTCATTTTCCTAAACTCTTCAGCTGGCAAGGCTTCCTATCCATAACATTCACTCTGAAGATGATTTCTTATCTCTTTCCACTATCTCAACAACATGAAGAAGCCAGAGCAGAAACCAAAGACTTTGTCTCAGGGTATAAGCCCAGGTAGAACATTTTTGTTTTAAGAAAAATGGGAAAAACATATACAAGGAGAAAGACATTTTAGACAGCATTTTTTGGAAAAAAAACCAATCCCACCATAACCACTGCCCTACTGTGCAATAAGCACTGCACTCAGAAGAGCAAAATGAAAAACAGCCACAATGCATGTTCCTGATCACAGCCACCTTGTGCTGGGGGTGACTGAGCATCTAGGAGTTCCCACCAACGACCCTTAAATCAATACCCCCAACAGAAAGAAGCACCCGACTGAGCAGACCCTCTTATTCCATGTCATATTAAGCTGTGATTGAGCTTTGTCAAACAGATGAAGGCATTCCCAGCTAAGTAGACTTCATAGATGACACCTCCTCCAATTTAAAAAGCAATTACCAATTTACTCTGAAGTAATTCCCTCTGAGTCCCAACTTAAAGCATTAATGTGGGTGATGGAGTATTTCAATATCATTTTTCCTGTCAGCTTAAAGAACTAATTTCTACCTACAGATGCTATCTCAGAGACTCCATTAGGAATGCTCTATAGGAATGTCTCTTCAGACAGAATTTCTGCAAATTTTATGGTAAGAATGTAAGTGGGGGAAAAAAAACCCAACAAACAAAAAATAGCTCTGTGGACCTTTCCTAAAAAGAAAAAACACTTTTGTTTGTAACTCTGATTCAAATTTGATTTGCATAGAAGCATAGAGCTATTATAGAAATTAATCTTGGATGATTTTATATTAAGGGTATATAGTATATACTCTTAATTACGTATGTATAGGTGGTAAGCTTAGCGTTCAAGCAGCTGTTGTATTATTAAATGGCTTTCCTTACACTGTCTTTATCTTCCACATTAGTCTCTTTTTCTGAGAGTTATATGCTATTCTGTAAATCAACCTTGAAAGACACCTGAAAAGCAAGCAAACTTTCAGGTTTAATGTGCTTTCAGAAATGAGCAACTACCTCAAACAAATTATTTCTGTAGTTTTTTCTTTTTCCACAAGTTTTAGAGGTATCACTTTATGAAAAGGTCTTGTAATAATAAAATCAAAAAACTACACAATCAGCCTAGCGTTATAGAAGCTATTTGAGCTAGCCTGGGTTATATCAATTACAAAACTGACCTCAACTGGGCTTTGAATTTTAGAGAAATATGTCACTTGTTTCGGTTACTTCTCTTTTTCTTTGTTTAATAAAGTAAAATATGATTGCACAGAATCCTTTAGAAGAAAGGAATTATCCATTATGAGAAATAGGGAATGTTTTATTATTCAAAGTGTTTTCTTGTGTGAGATTTTAAACACTGAAAACTGCCTGGTGGTACATGCTAAAGAAAGCAATGCAGAAAAGAAGTGCCTGCAAGAGTTTGTGTAGGTGTCAAGTCAATCAAGGAGGGAATATACGGCCAGTTGTGGTTGACACTTTAGTCATCAGGGTAAACATCACAGCCATGATTCTCTTTCTCAAAAGCCTCTAACTTCAGCTGCATCACACACACACAAGGATCTTATTTCAGTTAATTCTAAGCTAGAACTAGGTATTCCATACTGAGAATTTCCACGCTAACAGAGAGGACAGTAGATAGAAACAGGTCATCTACAACGGACTGTTTCTGACTCGTTCTTTCCTTGAAGAAGTCAGGAGAAAAATATTTTGTATTCGGGACTGTGGGATATTAAGAAGCAGCTGGTCACTTCATTTTCAGGCCCTGTGTGTGAAACTCTGGAAGGAACTCAAATGCAACTGCAAAGGAGAGGTCACTTTAACACAGTGTGGGGCAGCTGTCCAGCTCAGCCGCACGCTTTCTACAGGCCCCGACTTCCTCATGTGTTTAAGGAAACAGCCACATGCATAACATGGCTGGAAGTGTGCTGGGCAGGTACCGACTCGTCCTGTCTATGGGGAGAATCAAGATACCGTAAAAAATTGCATCAATAACAAAACATGTGAGAAACAGGAAGGACTAAAATCATGGGCCTAAACACAATCCATAAACAGCCATTCCAGCTTAGTGTGCAGCAATACCACAGCAGAACTGAATGTACAGCATTACCTGACTCTGTCTAGAAGGCGTAAGTTCAATCAGAAAGTTATACTGCTGCAGCTTGATGACAAAGGGACACACACGGTGACCAAAAGCTGGGTGGCAGTCAACCAACTTGATTTCAAGAGGAAATCAAGTAAGAAGGAACAATCTCTTTCTTGAGAGGTCTTTAATTCAGCTGGCCTTCACTAGAAAGATTTCACGCCAGGATGCTCCTCTGAAGAGAGCAGTAAACATCAATCCCAGTTTTCCATCTAGCAGGAACCAGCAGCAGTCAAAGCTGGGGCCAAAGAGCGGCCAGGGCAGCTTCTTCCTGGCAGTCCAGGGGAAGGTGTTAAGGAGAAGACAAGCAGAACTAGCCTATTGCCTTGTAGCTTCCCAGCGCAGGGAGCTAATGAAACCATGGGGAAACCGGCACATCACATTGGTGAAGTTTTCACAAGAGGGGAAAAATTTCAGGACTGAAAAAAAAAAGAATGTATTTAATTTAAGCTTGCATCATTCTCCCTCCAATACTGAAGAGACATCTTCAACTCATCAGTGTTAAGAGTTTGGATGCTGTTCTTCTGTTTACACAAAGGTGAGCAAGTCCTTGGACTGCAGATCAATTTTCTTCAGCCTGACACTCTCTTGGGAATTGTACATTAGCAGTACAATTATAATCAGGAGAGTTTTGTAAAATGTATGTTGGAAGATTGCTATGTTTGGGCACGTTCTTTCTATCAGAAAGAAACTGATAGGATGAAGAGGAAAGAATCCAAGAGACACTGCCAATATTTAGGGAACAGATTCCTCTATACAAGGCAGAAATACCCTTCCATTTCTTAGCACAATTCTGCCATCTCCAAATCACAAAAAAAAAAAAAAAAATGCCATAACAACTCATAGAGGCTGCTTCTGAAGTCAAGGGGGTATTGCCAGCATATCTTAGAGAGTTTCCAGAAGAACAGAGGGAATTGCTAGGAAAACATTATTATTTGCTTTATAAATGTTAAAGCCTTTGCTTCCTCCCCATCTCCTTCTTTTTCCCCCTCAGGAGCTGCCATTTGGTTTTCTGATTGCAGAGTTGCTAATAGGAACGTCTCGTTGAGCCTGTCTGCAGTGCTACATTTGTCTGTCATTTCTTCATCCGTGTAGGTGTTACTTGCATGGCATTACTCAAAAGCTGCTGTGATATTGCTGGCACTAACTGGGATATGGCACATTATGGGGTATTACTCAGTTTTCCAGAATAGATATTTACTTCAGCAGAAACTGTTTTCTGGGGTTTAACTTTTATACTTTCGACTTAAGTCTTTTGTGTTTAACAAATTTCCAAACAAAGAACGAAAAAATTTACCACCAGACAAATGTGTGCACGTGTAAAAGATAAAAGTTCTGCTCAAAACCAGATCCTCCCCTACAGTCACTTCTAAAGAAAAAAAAAAAAAGAAAAAAAAGAAAGAAAATGATTAGTTTGTCTGTCAGGAGAAAAAAAGATGTTACCACCTTTGAAATGGCATTCCAGTTTGTATTTCCTTTTTACAGATTGTTCCGGGCAGATACTAAAGTTTGGCAGGAATGGAAGAACAAAAGCTTCCCGACAAGACAAACTTCATGACTCAACTTATTTGAACCAAACCTTTCGTGAGCTAAATATTGCACTTTAGAAAACCTGGACTGAATATTCAGGCATGAGCAGGAGATCATTATCACTTAGGTTCGTGCCAACTGCTGGTTGTTCTGTCACGGTCCTCACACATCTGACTCCTCCGATATGGTATGATTGGTGTTTGCAGCAGGGACTACCAACACAACCACCACACCAAGTACTGCCTGGGCACAGGGGTGCAGCCTCTGTGGATGGCAGCGCACCCACCTACTCCACGCATGGACTTTCCCCACTGCATCTGGAACCAGTTTGGGTCACTGCTGGCACAATGTCAGCTCCTGCCACACATGCCACAGGAGAAGACATTTTGCTTTCCATGTCACAATAAGGTGCCCAAATCAGATTGCATGTGCAGCGTGGGGAAGGTCCCCTGCTAACCACTCAGCACCACATGCACCCAAGGAAAAAATGTTTACCTGGTGTGGCCACGGTTAACCTTTTTTCCTTGCTGAGACGGTGCCCATGGATGAATTCACTCATGGAAGGGGGGCCCCTCAGAAGATATGATTCTGTGGAGGCGGGATGAGGGGGGGCTCTTAATAATTTCTGTAGGTAGGTCCCTGAAGTCCTGGGATGGCTCTGATCACAAAGGGAAGGTGAGAATAGTCTTGCAGGAGATCCAAGAAAAATACATATGGAAACAAAAGAGTTTTACTTTAATTACCTTTCAAAGCCTCATGTATGACAACATTATGTTAATTTGCTTAACAGGTAAAAAAACCAACCGGTGTTGCCACGTCTTGTCATTTCCACAGCAGGACATTTCCACAGCCTGCCTAGGAAATTCTTGTTCACATGAGGGGAGGAGGAGATGAGGCTGACTTATACCTCAGCACTCTGGAGTTGACATATATAAGGCTTCTGGGAAGGGAAGGATTATCTAGGACTTCCTTAGTGGAGAAGTCATCAGAACCATGGAGATTCTCCCAGCTATAGAGCTTTGGCAGGACAGTCACAAGACAAGACGAGAACTCACTGCTTGGACAGCAAAATATTTGCATTATGTTATGCATGGCAGCCATCTCCCTTCAAAAAGTTGTTTGCACAGAAAAATTGATCTGAGTGAACACATCCATATTTTTGTTTTTTGTACTGATGAAGAAAAAGTGAGTATCAGAGCTTAACAAAGAAAGACTATTTCTTTGTTGTTAAGCACTGAAATGCTCATAGGATGCAATCTCTTTTTCTTATTTCTGATGCTCATTTTACCATTTGCAATACCTTAACTTGTTATGGAAAATACATTCACACTAATATTAAAGACATACAAGATGCACTGAGACACTGACAGAGTACAGTTCAAAAGAACTGCATTAAGGAGGAGGAAATAACATTGCGAGTAGGTGAATCAGAACCACATGTTGCCGGGCTTTGAAATCCGGAGTCATATCCTCCCCACCTCCTTCTCCCCAGCCAAAAAAAAAAAAAAGATAAATATATATATATATAAAAAATGTTTACAATTCAGTGAAAGACTTTAATGAAAGTCTGGCCACTGCACTGTACTGTAAAGATCACTGCATGCATACCTTTTCCTCTGAGTGCCACTGCTGACCAGTAAGTTTGGTTGCTGTGGGCCCTGACTATGCAGGAGGAAAGTGTCTACGGTTGGCACGGTGGCTGATGCCTCCTCACTTACTTTAGGGCTGCCGATCTTGCTCTTTCCCAGCTTGCCTTTGCTGCGTCGGGACTGCTCATGGTCGAACTCTAAATCCTCCAGGCGCTGGGTGAGGGCAAGTTTTTGCTGGATAGCCATGCGCAACAGAGAGTTTAGGGTCTTCTTCTCATCCTCTGCAGCTGCTAGCTGCCTTTGCATCTCATCCAGCTGCGTGACGTACTCATCACACCTGGGAAAACAACGAAGCAGAAATCTGGACAGCTGGTCCAAGAACCAACCCTGGCAGGGAAAGCATTTCAAGGCCTCTGTTATGGAGACAGGTTTGGGTCAAACCTTTCTTGAACATAATCCTGGAAGCAGACAGCCTTAATTCTTCTATTTTCATTTTGAACAATTTTGGATTGTTCAAAATCTGGTATCTGGAATACCAGAGTAGCCTATGTCATGTAATGTGTTTCCAGTGCACATAATGAGCAACTGGTGCGTAGGTTTGAGACTGTCTCTACATCAGACCACAATCAACAATTTTAGGAATGGGTTCCTCTAATAACTCACCATGATAACAATATCTACTAACTACATGTTATTTACCATAAACAACAACATCAATTTAAGCAAATATTATACGAAAGATAAAAAAAAAGACTCCTCTGAACACTTGGCACTTTAGACTTGGTGAAATGAGAAGCTCTTAGTTATTTGCCACTGTTAACTGCTTAAAGGCACGGTGTTCAGGCAATGATTTCACAATTGCAAGTTTCTTGGAGATGTTCTTAAGATACTACCAGCTGCTTTTTAATCCAAAGGTCATTAAAACAGTAGTGAAATCAGTAGTGAAATCATTCACAGGTAGGGGTACTGTGTGATCATCAGGCATATCAGATACTCTGCATGAGACTTTTTCACTTAAGACGATGCAGCTTTTGCCAAAGCCTCTCACATGCGATCTCTACAAATTTAAATAATTTTGCAATGGAACTACAATAGTGTATTAAATGACATTTTAGCTTAATCATTATTATTCACAGAAAATACACATCAAAAACTATTTTATATTTCTTTCTCAAAATATGACTCAAGAAACCCTTGAAACTAAATGCCAAGTGATGAAATTTGTCTGTAACTTGGATCTCCTTGAGAAGCTGAAATAAACTTATTCCTAATCATTCTTCACACATAAATCACATATATATATACATATATAGCACTCTTTAATAATGTAAGTACTTTAACTGGAAGCAGAAATGACTAAGCCAGCCATAGGTTTAGCTACAGTTTCAGTAACGATTTCCTTCTGCAGAGCCTTAACAAGCATGACTATTTCAGCTGTGAGGATTAGAGACCTTTCTGAAATGTTCGTTGGCTGAAAATCACACCTCTTTCTGCTCCAAGCTTTACGATGTTTATGGATGTTTTAGCCGGTTTCTTTGACAGAAACCCTAGAATGAAACCATCATCCTGGAGATTAAATTCAATCTGTTTGAAACAGGAATGACTAAGATCTGTGTTAGCAAAGTCTGTAATTCTCTTTCTTGCATGTACTGTACATGTACATACATGTACTGTATGTACTAATTTTTCTCCCCTACTCTTTCCCATTTTCTCTTTTACTTTGTCTAGAAGAAACAGAAACCTTTTTTTTTGCCCAAAAACATTTTCTATTGAAAATTAAAAACAAGTAACATCTGCAGCAACACCTGCAGCAGAGTGCCACTAAAGGAAATGGCTTCCTTGCTCTATTAAGGCCACGAGCCAATTTTCTTCCTGGAAAAAATAAAGGTTTTCCTCAGGCCTCACGATGTGTAGGCAATTAGACATCTATTTGTAAAACAGAGCAGTTGAGCACTGGCCCTAGAACGTGCATGTGCTGGATGCTCTCAGGCTGGCTTCATACTCAAGACAAAGCAAGCTAGTTAATATAACATCTTCCAATTGCTCTGATTAATTATATGCCCTTCCTAGAGGCTTCCCCGCAACAACAATAAAGCATTCTTGGCAGTTTACTGCAGTGTTTGGGTGGTTCCAGCCATCTGACCTCCACCATCACTCAAAGTTTCCTATTATTTTTCACTAACACACAGCCCATTGTGTCTATGTTTTGCTGCTCATGCATATATATTTTTTTGAGAAACTGTTCAGAAAGGTTAAGCCTAAATCTGTCAAGAAAAGACCATAATTAACTTTCGAAACTGCTGAATCAACAGCATCAAAGCTCCTTGAAGCCTGCAGCAGGGAAGGTTATTCTGTATAGTGGGAGGTAGCTGCTGCCTGCAGCCACAGCATTTCCCTTCAGTGAAATATTCCCCACTATGTGGAAGTGTGGGATGAAAAGAGAAGTTTTCCCATTAAAAAAGAAAAAGAAAGCATGATGCACATCCATGTTGTCTTTTGCCCACATGCTTTATAAACGTTCAAGAAGTCTCACAGCATACTGAGGAACAAGAAGGTTAAGAGCTCTTAGGAGAGAGGATGTCTGGCAGGGGGCTGTGGGGGCTGGACTGCATCACACACCAGGGCTCCAAATGGGGGTTTCAGAAGTGCTCAAACACCAAATAACAAAAGTTGTCCTGTTCTGTCCCTGAGCCAGAGCTCTTTCCCAATCTGTCCATAAACATCACTGTTACTCTGCCGTCCGGTGGCCTACTTACTGATTGCCAGAGCAGGAGCCAAGATTTCACCTATTTCTCATTCCTCTTGTCTTGGAAAGGAAGCAGAAAGACAAATAACCTCATTCATTTCATATAAACTGATACAAGAAGCTTACATAGGAGTCTAAGGGATTTCTGGTTCCATCTTACTCTCTTGCTTAGGCATGCAAAAGAGATGCTAAGTCAGGTCTAGGCATAATTTAGGTCACATAAATCAGTGGCAGTGCGTGAACTAAAACCCAGAGACACTGACACGGACAGGTCCCTGCTCCAGCCATAATTCTCTTCTGCTCCAGCAATTCTTTCTCATCTAAGATACCTCCAGGATCTTTACTCACTTCCTAATCCATCTCTTCACTGCATTTTTTTCAGATATTAAGCATAAGAAAACATTTTGATTGATAGAGAAGAAAATCAGTGCATTCAGTGTCAGGACTGTGGCAATATCATAAGTCATATTTCTTGCTTTCTCCTGCCTATCTCTATCTAGACTGGGAAAGCAAACATATTTAGGGACTCAGTAAAGATAGATTTACCTTATGATTCAGCTTTAAAAGTAGTTCCTTCTCTCCTTCAGCACTAGACTTTTCTTCTATCTGAACCTCTATAGCAGATGGGAAAACCAACACTTTAAAGAATGAATTTTTAATTTGTCCTGCAGATGTGTGCTGGCCCTCAGTGTCACCACTTGACACAGCTAAGAGCCTGCCTGGGGTTGGTATGAAGGGAAAGGAGCTCAAAAGGCTCATACCATTTTCCTGATCTGGGACTATGTGAAGCCACACAGGACAGAGTAAGGAGAATTATGACAGGAGTTGAGACCTGAAATTCTGCTGTGCCCATCACATGCACCTCCCCCTTGTGTTCACCTCCCCAGCCAAAGCTGCAGCAGCAGACTTCACACCTCCTCAAAATGCACCAACAAGAGGGCCCTTATGGAAGGGTTCTTGCAGAGCAGCACCCAAAACAGCATCAGCTGTAAAAGACACCATTTTTAAAAATCAGAAAACTTAGAATGCTTGCATATGAACAACTACTGCACTTAGGTTTTCTCTATTGCCAGAAAAATATAATTTTAACCCAACCAAGTGCACCCTGCTGAACTTCTGCTGCTCTCTCAGCTTTATAAATAGCTGTTATGATGAGGAGAGCCTAGGAAATGGATCCTCCTTTGACCAGAAGGTGGACCAGAAAGGATTTTTTCCACAGTTTGAACCGCCAGAGACCATTGATGTGAGAATGCAGAAACCTTCATTTTTTGGTACTGCTTTTTTAATGTAACAAGGCAGCTCTGTCAAGCTTTTGCTCACAGAAAAAAAAGGTTTTATACTATTATGCTGTTTTTGTTCTTCCTACAAACTATAACAAGGACACACTCTTGAGCACTTTTTTAAGTACATTGAGAATGGAAAGAGGGTAAGAAGAAGCTGTAGAATCAGAAGCACAGAGATTTTAGATTGAAAAAAAGACAAAGCGGACAGAGTTTGTACAAGCAGAATGCTCAGAATGCTATTTGAGGGGAAGGACAGAAGAACTGAATGAAGAACTTAAGGAAAGGAGGGATACACAAGCATCGGGGAAAATATAAGTGAAAAAATAAAAGGTTTGCTTGTTCTTGCTTTTTGTATAAGAAGATCTTTGGGGAAAATTTTCATGTTTGCTGTTCAGATCAGAAAGAGGTCTGCTGTGCTGCTGCTCTTACAATGTGAACCAAATGAACACAAAAGAATGGTTTATGAAAGAGAAAGAACATTACCTAATCAAACAATATATGAAACTGTTTTCAGATCTATAACACAATTCTAGTACCAGAGATATGTTCTTCTGATAATACACATTCAGTACTATGAGATGCAGGCTCCCCACAGAAACCAGTGTTGTATTTAACAGAGGACTAAACAATTGTTTTCCTGTGCTGTTCCACTGAACTGTTATTGTATGGCGAATCTTATATTCTTCCATTCCAAACAGATTTCTCTTCTTGAACAGACAATTACAGTATATCAACTATCTGTCATTTAGACAAATGTTATTCCAAATGGAGTACTCGGAATGAGTCAACCATTTGAACGTTTAGGAAAATTGATTTAATTATAAAGGCCATTAGATTCTGGAGTGAAGAAAGGAAAGGAATTTTTCACAACAGGAAAATCAATAAGAGCATACTAATAGGCAAGAAATTGCAGTGACTTTTTGTAAAGAAAATAATGGGCAAAATTCTTATGGGATACTTTTTGTATCTACGGTTAGGCTGTATGTTTTTAATCACTACTGAACAGTGTTTACCAGCAGCAGAAGATGCTATACGTGAAATTTTCATCGACCAACACTAGACATTTGCAAGATAGACACCTATAGCTTACCAAGTCACACAGATTCCCCTCACAGTTCACAGAAATGAAACAAAAACTTTATCGTATCTTACACCTAACATGTCAGATAGGTGAGACGAACGATCCCCCTCATTTTCAAAAAAAGATACTGCCCTTTTCTAGCAACTTTAGCAGATGCCTTAAATCCAAGAGAAGTGTTCACTCAGGATGCCTCAGTCGGGTAAGGACCATTCAGTATGCCAACATGATCCTTAAATAACAACTTTGAAAGCTTCTCCAAACTGGTCTGTGTCACAGCTTGTTGATACATGCTCCACGCAAAGATCCTTTGCTTCACGCTCACGTTAAGACCTCCCTCCTCAGCAAGTAGCAGATATCTTTATAAAATTATCTCATTCATGTATCTACTAGAATAACAATCCTGTAAAAATGCATTTTGAAACGCAGGTATGTATTTCCAAAATACACACTTTGCTTTCCTGAAGACAATTTCTAGGCACAACTGAAATCAATGGAGTTACCATGGTTCACATCATCTGATAAGCTGGTTCTTTATTTCTGCTATGATCCTACTCATACACTTCTGACAATGAAGCTATGATGAATTTGTTCATGGCAGCAATGTCACGGCATATAAATGACCCCTTTTCCTTTTCCTTTCCTCCTACTTCTCTCAGCTGGCACTGCCACTGTCACTAAGCACCCAGGAACTGCAGGAGGCTGGAAGAGGGGAGATGGCACCTGCATCCTAAAGGGAGAGGACTTGAGAGGTGTTGGTATGGGGGCATGAAGGCGGCTCACCACTTACATAATGCAGATTGCTTGCTTGTGTATCACCAAAAGGAAAAAAAAAAAAAAAGACATATCAGAGAAATTTCCTGAGGCTCCTACTTTAGTTATTTGGCAGTTAAGAATTTATTGGTCAAAGTGCTGGACCTTAAAAAAAAAATATTTTTATGTCACCTTTGAAAAAGCTGCTAAAATCTAAAGGTCTTCTGAAAAACGTATGGGAGAAGGAAAGAAGAGATATGATTAATTACTGTCCTCACAGGAAAAACTATGCTGCACAACATATGTGACACTTTTAAATATAATAAGTCAAATACTACAACTATAGAAAATAAGAATTCACAGTGGAGTGGGAAATTGCAGTGGTCTCACAATTATTTGTGCTGCATTACAGCACAGAACAGTTGATGAAACAGTGGTAAGTGGTAAGTAATAAATCTTGTAATAAGGATAACACAGGCTTTTAAAGATTATCATTAACCATATAATAGCTTTATGCGAGGGAATCACTGTGCACTTCTGAATGTGAGCATCAGCCAAATAAATCTAGTATTTGTTTTCCACTTCAAAAAAACCTATAAATGCAAATAAATTGGAAGTTGATATTGGCTTTTATAACACTTTTCTCATGGTTGTATCGACATACCATTCTCCAGCTTCATCTTCCAAGGGCATGCATCTCAGTAGTAGTTCAAAGCTTGCAAGTTTTGCACACTGGGCAGTACAAGACTCTTCACCTTCATTCAGCAAAGCTTTGCCATTGCAGAAAATAATTTCCTTATCTCCTCCTAAGCAGCCAATATGCACAGCTAGGCCTATTCTCCCCTTAGCTCACATATTTCCTTTCACAAAGTTGAGCCAGACTGTGAAACCACTGCCCTTACCTGGTTGCAAACATTGCTCGCAAGGATGAGAAGGTTGCTGCATCTTCCTTCAAAGCCTTCAGCTCATTTCGTAGTTTGGTCATGGTTTCAGTCACCATTGCTTTTTCATTTTCGTATTTATTCTTCAGATTGGCTAACGCCACTTCAGCTGTCTGAAAACACAAAGATATATTCTTATGAGTCAGGTATTTGCTAGCAGCTAAGACGCTGTGTTTGTTTTGCTTCTGGTTTCCTTCTTCATTCATCCAGGAGACGAATATTAGATCTGAGCTCCACTGCACTGTCCCCTTACCTGACTTCTTTTGAATTGCACTCCACAAAGCCAGGGAGAGGAGAAAGCAGGTCAAAGCACAAAGCCCATTTCAATACCCTGGGCAACAAAAGGAAACCCTCCATCTCTCTACAAAACAATGCAGCCCTGCAGTGAGGGCTCAGCCATGGGAGCAATTTCCCGCTGCTTAAGAGCATGCAAACTGCAGCACATTGCCACACGGGCACTCTTACCCCATGGCAAACAGGATATGCAGCACGATAGACTCAGCTTCTGCAGCTGAGCATCGTGACCTGGGCTTGCCGCGAGCTGAGAATCCCTTTACCTTCACTTACCACAGCTGAGCCTGTGCAAGGTAGAGGCTAAGACCTGACACCCTCTTGTCAGGTCTGAGCCCTGGGAATGCACCTAGTGCTGTACAAAATTGCTTTGTCAGTTTTAACCACCACCCAAAAAAAAAAAAAAAAAGGAAAAAAGGACTTGAATCTTTGTATTTTCTGTTCATAAAGTGTAGCATTGTCTTCAATTTATTCAAAATACATATTTTCATAGAGGCTTTATATCTACTGCTGCTATGAGACTTATTTATAATTATTATCATTGAAAGACATTGAGAAAAAAAATACTTCCTTTTACATTTTCTCAGGGGGCTTAATTATTTTTCTGCTGCACAAATGCTGCACAAGAAGTTGCAGCATTTCATATAAATGATCACTTTGCCCTGTTGATTTTGCACATTCTTGAGCCATCGGTAGGGGAGAGAACTGTAGAGCAACGTGATGTTAACACAAGGGACATGACTAACGAGAATAATGACAAACAGCAGGACATCTATTTTCAACTCAGCTTTCTGAAATTCACTAGATTTCACCCTAACAGTGACTCATAATAAAAAGTCATATTAACATCTCCTGCTAAAATATAACTCCATTAGTTTGTCTCTAGCAAAACAGCAGAGTAACAAAATGCATGCTAAAATAAATTGTCTTCAATCGTAAACCCATCACAAAGTTTTTCCTACTTTCACATTACTTTCCATAAAGAGAAGATATTTTGAAATTCAGCACTATCTGTAATTCTAAATAGATGAATTCCCCTGTCAAATTTGAATTCATCAGCAACACATGGTAGAAAAGCACTTAGCATTATACTCAAATAAAAGCAGCTTTTATCAGTCTTAATGACATATGCCTTAATATAATGTAGGATGGGAAACACCGTCCTACGCTTTGACCTGTGTAAAAGAAGAAAAAGAAATCAGCTTCCTATGCGTTTCCAAGCATGAGCAGAAGTGTACACTCACAAAACACCATGGAGACAAGGGATTAATCGTGCTTAATAAAAGAACTTGCTTTAAGGAAATAGCAAGCAAAGGGACAAATCTCTTTCAACAAATAAGACTAAATAAGATTTGAGAATTTTCAGGTCACTAGCCAGGCAAAGATGATTTATGAGAGCACCACAGGACTCTACAGCTCCAGCTAAATTCTGCTTTGGCTCTAAAGTAAGAATCCAAATGCCTTTGTTTTGTAAGAAAAATACAGCCTCCGGTCCCTAAATTCATCGTGCTTAGTTTTTGAATATTTGAGTATTTTTCTTAAAAAAAGCAAATGCAGCTAAATTCATGTGAAATTCTCCCTTAGTTTAAACACTAGAATGAGTTAAGCACATGGACTACCTAATTCCACATTAGAAAAAAAAAAAAGTTTGACTTTTTCGGCAGTGGGATGACACATTCCTTGTAAACCCAGTAAGACACACACGATTAAAATTGCATGCCAGGACTAAATGGAACTAGTTAATTGGTTTTCTTCTTGTCCCTCCTGTTATAACAGAAATTCTCTCCCTGTCTCAAGAGGAAGCGAAGGGCACAATATCCTGTTCTGGAGAATTTCATGATTTATATCTATTTTGCAGAAAGTCATCTTTGTGCTTTGGCTGGGTAGGGTGCTTGAGCAAAACAAACTATCAGTGAACTGACTTGTTTGCTCTGGCTGCTTTGCAGTACCAGACAGGAGTCCTGGAAATTCTGAGCAGCAGATTAAGAACTCGGAAAAGTTTTATCACTGCTTTATTGAATTTTATTTTTTTCTGGAGAAAAAATTAAAACCTGGTCTTGGCATTAGTAATAAAGGATGGAATAATTAGTAATAAAGGATGAAAACAATTCATTACTTCTACTTTCCATGGCTACTGATAACCAGTACCTGAAAATTACTGTCTAAATACAGGATAGCCATCAGACTTTTGTGTTACTACATTAAAGTTACTCAGTGCATATAATTTTAGGACTGAGTAGCTGATTGAAGCAGATGCCTGCCAGCCTCCTTGGCTCTGAGGATGCCAGTTTACAACACAGTCCAATCAATCCATATTGGCTAGCTGCCACCAAAAACAACTACCCAGCACTGCCTTTTTCCTGCCCTTTGCACCCTTTGGACTACGCCCACAGCGAGCCGTGGCCAAATGAACCAAAGGGATAGTTTTATGTTGCCCTTCCTGCAGCAACAGTTCTGGTTTAAACTGTTCATATTTGTTCTCCCTCTCAGCCAACCTCCCAAGCTGTGTCCAGTGAAACATCTCAGCGGCTTTGTCCCATAGCAGTGCAGGGAATAACCTAGCTTTTAAAAACTTCCTTTCTCCTCTCTCTTAAAAAGTAAAAAAAAAAAAGTGTTTGTGTCATCTCAGGTAATTTCAGAGATCTGGTTTACACTGGAGCCACATCAATCCATTTTTTTACTGCTTCTACTGAAGCATTTGATTTTAAGCTGTGGCCAACTACAAAACTGTATCAGATGAACTAAAGAATATTGCTCCAAATGAAAATGCAACATCTGAGCAATAGGCATTGAAATGGAGAGAATTAAAAAAAAAAGGGGAAAACACATTAAAATGTGTGAACACTCTGCAGAGAGGCAGATAATGCAGGAGGTTGGGCAAGGAGCTAATCACATTCCTGAGAAAAGACCAGATCATGCCGAGGCATTGTGAAAAAAAACATACGCAGCCACTCACTGAGACACCTGGAGACAGAATTTATCACTCACATCACGACTAGCATTTACTACGTCAAGGAGCCTCCAAGCCTTGGGTGCCTGAAGAGCATGAACTGCTCGAGAGGAGGACAGCGCTGAGGTGTGCGGTGCTCGGCACCTCCGGCCACGCAGACCCAGCCAGAGAGGACCAGAGGCACTGCCAGACCCAACGACGCTCTTTGCATCATCCTCTCTGTCTTTACAGAGGAGATGCGCACCCAAAGTCAGCGTCTTAAAGGTTGCCACCCTTATCCTGAAATCCAGGTGTAAACCTCATCTCCTCAACAGTGACTTCACCTTCTAAGACAACTTTGTGTCTCATTTACTTTACAGGAGCAGCATGAGAAGCAGACTAAGTAAAATTCTGTTGCTGAAAAAATATATAATCCTAAGTATTTCAATTTTGCAGGCTATAAAAGGAGAGCAGAAGCCCACTACTTTTGTGCAGAAGGTGTACATGGTACTGAGTCCTTCCACCCAACCTCATTTTCCAAGTACTGATTCTGCTGCTTTGGGCTTGTGTAACATCAGGCTTTTTGTTCATAGATTAGGCAGTGAATGGCTGAGGTTCTCCATTGATTTCTCTGAAGACTATTACGGGTATCTCAGAGGTGTAAGCTGGAGTGAAATCATTACTGAACTGATCCTAGAAGTTATTCTAACTTTAATTTGGTATTACTCTACAATATAAAACTGCTGCTTGCTTTTGCTCAAAAGCAGTGTTGGCACAGTAGTTAAAATCATGAATAAATGGGTACACTAATCAAAAAAAATAAGTAAGCAAGCAAGGCAGCAAGATATATGCCAGCTTGAGCATATTAGTGATTTGTTGAATAATCCAACCCCTCACATTTAGGGTTGCAGCTTCTTAAAGCAAACATTGGCCTTTTTTTCCTGCACTACAATGCTCTGTCCATTTTCCTTCTGGCTCAGCTTAGCACTAAGATGCTAAAATCTTACTACAGAAAAAATTGCAGCTAGAACAAAATGAAACACTTAATAATATTTAAAAAAAAGCCAAATGCATTAAAGCCAAATGCAAAGGCTTGTGAGATTCAACAGAAATACACTGTGTGCCCTTAAAAGTTTAAAAGGTATAATTGGACTGCCAGACTGGCAGGCCCATTGCAACAGATGAAACAGACTCCTCGAGTGCTTTCTGCAGGCAGGTAATTTATGGTGAAGTGCTATATGGCATATGATGGTACAAACACAACTCAAGGTTCAGTCTGCTCTTTTTCTTGCAGTGAATCATTTGCCACTGTACCTGGATAACAGAGGATGACAGCACAGGAAGTGAAGTGATTCACATCAGGAACAGTGTAAAAAACTGTGTTTTAAATATGATACTGCAATACTTGGTGTGGGCACTAGACAGCTCCCATGTGTTCCTGGTTAAGGGTGTGACTTCCTTACCTGAAAAAGAGCCCCAAACCAGAGACCCTGGAATTGCTTCTGCTCTTCCTTCTTTCTGCTCTTCCCTTCCTTCCTTCTTTAGACCTGAACAGTGAGATCCCCTAGGCAGGCTGGTTCTCCTCACAGCATCTTCCACCTTCCTCTCTCCACTCCTCCCTCCCTCCCCTTCCATTTTACGGTGCTTCTGATTTTTGCTCTGCATTATTATTCCAAGAACAACAACAAACAAATCAATTGAGGGTGCATGTCAGTCTAGACAGCTAACAATGCAGTTTTTTTCATGAGAATATTTCTGCAAAACACAGGATTTAAAATATGGAGGGGAACTCAGCAAGAACAAAAGGCCCTTCCTCATCACTTGCCAGTGCAAAGTATAAGATTCCCCAAAGGCAGGAATGTTTCCCACCCGGCAGCAAAGGAAGACTATCTTGAATTAAAGTATGAATGAAGAAAGGTTCTTGTTTCATACTAATACCAGCCTTGTTAGGACTTGAGGAAGGTTTCTAACAAATCAAAATCCCAGGTCTTGTGGCTTTACAGAGAATGTGTAAAACCAAACTATTTGCCCTCTACAGCCTCATCTCTCAAGCTAAAATCCACAGAGAAAAAAAACCTACCAGCCTATGGCTGCTTAAATGTCATTATTTTGGAAGGGGAGAATTCAAAGGGTGACTCATGTTTGACTCATACTTTTTTGAACATGAAGTGTGGTTAGGATACACCCTGCAGTTTGGGTTGGCAGTATTGGTGTTAGTGTAATAAAAACGCACCCACCCTCCTGTCTCTGCAACTATTAATTTTTCTTTTCCTTTTATATTATTATGTCTCTTAACTTGAAAGCTTCCAAGGTGTTTGGTTTGCAGGAATGGTATTGCAGGAGTCTATACACAGTTATACATTTCATAATATTTATGCTTTTATCCAATAGATGAAAAGTTTAGTTAATAGCACCTTCTCATGCAACAAATCTTTCTTTTCCATTTAAGTGAACACGCGTTAGATGATGCTTTGTTTCTGTTAGCAATAAAAAATATATAGAAAGAGCAAGAGTGAAACAGATTCTCTTGTAACACTACAAAATGGCTCTATGTTAATGAAAAAAAATCTTTAACTTGGAATCTAAAGTCATATGCTTCAAATACATCTTAATTATATGGCAAATGTACACGCACCTACTCAGAACTATTATCGCTTAGCAAACAGAGTGAGAGAACATTTAATTAAATTAATAATGAATGTGTATAACAGTCAGAGGGAAAAATGCTATAAAATACTCCAATGTGTGTTGAAATAGTACTTCAATTTTTAAATCCTTGGTCTAGAAATCCAGCTGAAGATCCAACAACTAATTTTAATTTAAAACTTAAGACTTTGGATTACTCGACTACTGGGAATTTTAACGCTGGAACAGCATCACTGCCAGCTGTTAACCAAGATTCATGCCCCCATGTGGTGATTACTGCACTCTTTCAAATGAAAAAAATTCCTGGGCAATCTGGATTGATGGCTCTTCCCCTGCAGCTTCTTATATTCGTACTTAATTTAGGACATAAAGAGATGCAACAGAGTAAATACAACCATTTGCATGCTTAAATTTAACTTTTTAAAGTGTGTGCAGTCCTGAATTCTGAAGGATACTGAGGGCCAGAAAGGATATAGAGTGCAAATAAACGCAGTCTGTGCAAATACTACACCGTACAAGTGGGGTTGCCTGCAGCTGCTGAGGTGCTGGGGGGTGCTGGCCTAGCCGGTCTCTTCTGTGCTTGCGTTCCTAACCCTTACAACAGCAGCCCGGGTTCAGGGTACCCCCAAGGAGCCTCTCCAAAGACAAACCCTTTCATTTTCCAGGTTTGGTTTTGGCAATCTTTTCCCTCTGCAGTAAAAATGTTCTGTGCCCCTTTTAGAATGTACTGATGAATCCAGCTATTTAAACACTGTTGACCCTCTGGAAGTAAATCATTTAATCTGCTTAGCAGAAAGCTCTTGCCATGGAAAGGACAGTGAGCTAGTAAGCATCAGACTGGTATGAAGCTCTACCGAAGAACTGGGATGTAATCTCGGGTGTCACTGATAACATTACAACTTTGGACAAATCACTTAACTTTGGATAAACAATTTGAAAATCAAATCTAAAATGGGCAAAGATCCACTTTTGTAGAATGTTTTGAAGTGTCCAGAATAAGAAATAACACATAAATCCGGCATGTCACATTTCAACAGTGGGCACTTGACAGCTGTGCCCCGTCTGGAGCCGATGGCACCTCACGTTCCCACCAAAGCCCCCACATTAGGGTGGATTCTGGATGACCCCTTCCCTGCCCTTCTTCTGATCTTGCATGAGAAGGAAAGCTCCTCTGCCTCTTTCTTTGGGGAATGTTGGGTCAAGCACTCAAAAAGCAACTGGGTGTGAGGGAAGAAATGTCTAGGCTCCCTAAGGCTGAATGAGAGCATAAATAATTCCCAAAATTATTCTGGGAAGGCATGTAAGTTATCAGTAGAAGTAAGAGTAGTTCTTGACCAACTACCTTATCAGCACCTTACCTGCTTGTTGGCTTTCAGCACCGCCCTCAGGGTTGCTATCTGCTCCCGCTTTGTGCTCAGGAGCGATTTCAGTTTCAGTATCTCTTCCATTAAGGCCTCCTTGTCTTTGTCGATCATGGGCGCCAGCTCCCGAGCTGCCGCACGCTGGCGCGACAGCTGCAGCGACCGATCGACAGCCTTCTGCAAGTGCTTGATTTGGTCCCTTATTATGGCATTGAGGTTGTAGATGTTCATCGGCTCTTTGCGAATGTCACTAGTGTCGGAGACTGGGGAGGAAGGAGGGGCTGTGATGACAGGAGAAATTGTAGGTGTTTTTGTCGGGCTCTGTTCCTTGACAGGCTCTGTGGTCTCTTTTGTCGCCTGCTCGGTCGGGGTCCTGGCTTCTACTGGGGATGACATTCCCCTTCTGGCGAGCCGTGGGGAAAGGAGACCTCGAGGGTCATCTGGTCCCTTCAGGCTTCCGCTGCGGGTGACTCTGCTTTGCCTGTAATAGTCCAACATGACCCTGTTCGGTGTCTCGTTGTTGCACAGGCAGACGTGGTGGTAGAGCTGAGCCAGCTCCTCGCTAAAGGTCACCAGCTCATCCTGGGCGGTGTTGAGGGTGTTGTGGTTTTCATTTGCTATACTTGCCATCCTTTGCAATTCATTCTCCATATGGACCATTTTTTCTTGGCTTTCCTTGGTTGATTTCTCCAGGTTTGTCACCTGCTCATTGTATGTCTCGATCCTGCTCTCATATTTGGCCTTCTCTTCAGTGTAGTTTTCCACATAATTATTATATTTCTCCTTTAAGGCTTTGATTTCGGCTTTAAGGTCAATCACCTCAGTAACTGCTACTTTGTATTTACATTCTAGGATCTCCAAGCCATTGATGTCCACTTCATAGTCATGTGCTTCCTCCCCAGGCTCTCGGCCCTTCTCGCAGTCGAGCTCTGCTTTCAGCTCCTTGTTGTTCTGCAGCCCCCTCATGGCATTGACATGCTCCGTGAGCCTGTGGACTCGCTCGTGTTGCTCCGTTAGGGCTCCCTTGGTGTGCTCCAGCTGCGTCTGAGACTCCTGGAGGTTGGCCAGGAGAATGGCCTTCTCTCTTTCCACCTGCAACAGAGCCAAAGTAAGAGATCTCATCCTGCCTGCACTGCTCTGCTGAACACCAAACTCATATCCATCTCCTCCACTCCCCCTCTTCGCATACGCAGTTTGAGGGCTGCAGAGTCTTCAAGGAGATTTTGACGTACTTGTACCTCTCATCCATAAAAGTAAGTCCCAGGGATATCATGATCTTGTAGGGAGTTATACAGTCTCATCCCCGGCTACCATTTGAAAAGTCACACGGTTGTGATTTTTCTACACATTGGCCTGCAAAGAATTATTTGACAACCAAGCAATTCTGACTATTCACCTAAACCAGCATGATAATCCTGAATCCTGACCAGTTATTCCCTGAATTTTAGCAAGGAGAAACCTCAATAATATCAACTATCTCATGTTACAGTGAAATATGCACATTTGTCAATGGACTTGGAATTTACGTTTTCCACTCATTCAAAATCCTTAATTATATATTTGGACTGTTGCAAATACTCCTGAGTGCCTGATTACTGAATGCAAATACAGTAAACAAATGTCTGCAGTAAACAACATTTCTATAGATGAGATTAAATTGCCACCACATGTGAGCACACAGACTGGGACATTGAGCACATGCAGCTCCAAGGACTCCCTTTCTCCAACACGTAACTATATACAAAATCCTCCCTTTGAGGGCAAGGGAGAAAAAGCTGTATTTGGGGTATAACCAAAAAACTAACAAATCACTGTGTTTGACCTGACAAATCCCCACCAAAAACTGAATTTTGCACAGCAGAAGATGCCATGGACAACACCTCTAGCTGTTTAATAAACAGCATCTTAAATCAACTGAGCAAAAACAACTGTTTTAAGCTTGGTCTGTTCAGACACTTAAGACCTTATGACTTGCAGACTCCTAAAAATTTAATGCAATATAATTTTTTTTCTGTATCTTTGACCAGTTCTGAACTGGGAACCACAGGAGGGCAAAAAAATATAGGATCCTTCCTGTTCTCATGGCTTTTGCAGCAGGATTGAGATCCTGAGCCCAGTTTTATTGCTCTCTCTCTCTCCCATGGTTGTAATATCTCAGCCCTAGATTCAAACATGCACTGAAATTGGCAATTCCAAATTCCCTTTATGGGCAACTGAATTACTAATTCACAGAAATCAAAGCTGTCAGTAGAGAAAAACCCTTTAAAAAAATATTTCCTTTGCTATCAGCATCTCCCCAGGTAGTGCTTGGAAGACTCAAATCAGCCATCGTGAAACTTGCCAGAGGGAAGAAAAAAAGGCCTTTTAGAGACCTAAGGGAATATTAATGCATTTCAGAAAATCTTCCAGCAGTAGCTCAAACTCCTGTTATCTCATAACTAGGAATCCAGTGGCTGTTGCTGAAATGTATTACAGTACTAAAGCATACGCTGATCCTCTCATTCTATAGACAGGCTTTCAAAACATAGCTTTTATTAGAACCTTTATCATTTGCAGCCACCAAAGCCTAGGAGCAAAAATAGAAACCATGCTAAAAATCTTTAAAAAATTGGCCTAGTTTTCTTACGTATAGGTGACTGATGACTTAAGAAGAATAAATAGGGTCAAACTTCATCATTATTTAATGATTAAGGAAAAGATTGACTCTTTAGATAGAAAATGCTCTACCTTAGGTCCTACATAACCTGTGCTGCAATGTGGAAGAGGACAGCCAAGGGCCACCAGCATAGTGGTGCCTTCCTCCAACATTATTCCCTGGTTGCTGTCCCAGTTACCCTCCCTTCCCAGTTCCTGCTCATTCGCACCATCACCCCACTCTTTCTGAATTTTATTAACAGAAAGTCCAAAATAGCTTAACCTTCCCCTCTGCCAAGACGATCTTGTCAAAATGTGACTGCTCTCCATAGAACTCCTGTCAGCCCTGTCCCAGGGAGTTGTTCAGCAAAGATTTTTCACTAGCTTTCCCTGTTTTTCAGGTTGGTTGGTCTCCCCCATGTCTACTCTCCATGAAAACTTTCAGCTGAACTATGGTTGTTAGCACTCAGTATAGCAGGCTTAGGTCTTAACTGCATTATTCTCACTGTATTATGCATTATATGAGAGCATTTATTCCCTCAGCCTGGTAAGGTGGGTTAAACCTGAGCAAGAAAATCCAAGTGCCAGTTAATTTAAAGCACCATATCACCTTATGACTGAAGCGACACGTATAATAATGTTCTATTGCACACCAAAGGCAGCAGTTGGATTTCTATTGCAGTGGGTATGCTCAAAGCCTTGGGAGCAGGCAAATAAAAGTTGATTCCACTAGTGTAAAATTAATATAGAGCCAGAGCACTATTCTTGTGTCACTGCAAGCTGGTGTTAAAGAAGCACCAGCTTTCAGTGACTGCTTAAACGGTTGGGCAAAATTGACCCTGACAGATTATTGATCTCAGCTATATCACGAAGGAAAATTCAACAAAACTAACAGGAATCTACATGACGATTTCTTTCACTGCTAAACACAAATGGACTCTGGAACAAATGTTTATTTTCAGTGATTTGGACTGGTATAAGGAGCTTTTAAAAAAAATGATTGTTCCAGAGAAAAGATCGGACAGTTAAAACTCATACAACAACTTGGAGAGCAGATAGATAGAAAGAAATACATATATTTCTGACCTACTTATACTTATCACAGAGTCCAGCAATAACGGATGAAGCTAATCTACTTCTGTTTGGAAGGTATAAATATGTACTTCTACTTTCAAAAGGGAAAAAAAGATCAAACGGAGCCCTGGAGACACTATCTGAATACTAATGATTCTCTGCCGGTTTAAGTACAATAATTATATTTCTTGTTCTAGATAATACTGTGTCTTATTTTCACCCACAGCAAACTTAGGAGAATAATCTGTTATTTTTGGTGTACCCGTCAAGGATATCAGTTTGGTGAGATATCCTTCTCAATATGTTCTATACTTTTCAATTAGGGGAACCAATTTAACCATTGCTATTTATCACACTCCTCCACACCACTTTTATTAATATGAGTCCATCAGCAAATAGGTTCTGCTGAGGAATACTCCAAGTGAGCAGGAAATACTTTGTAAGGACCCTGAATCTCTAGGACCCTGAATCTCAAGGAAATTCACTTCAAGGACCCTTCATGTTTGTTTGTCTGACAACACTAGACCACTGCAGAAGAGAATCTACACTACTTAAAACTTAACTTTTTTAAAGTTAATTTAATCTAACTTTTCCAAATAGGACAGTGAGGTTGTTGGCCTCAAGAATAAGGAAAAAAAAAACATGAAGGGGGAAAGAAAGCTCTAAAAATGAGAGGACCAAGTCTTTCCACTGAACAACAGACACATCTGTACAAAATAGCAAAGTTTTCTTCTCTCTCTCTCTCTCTCAAAAAGAAAAGGAATCTATAAACATAAAAATATTTCCTGAGAGATACACAGTTTCTTCAACAATTCTGCTACAGTCTCTGCAAATAAAACTGGAGAATATATAACAGCTGTTGAGAGGTAACAAATACATGGCAAAAACATCACTAAAGAGAGAAAATCCAAATTTGCTGAAGAATTACTTTCTGTTAGCCCAAACCCAATTACATCCCCAAATCTACTATGCAGAGAAATCCTGGAGGAAATTTTTGCATTGAATTTGTGTGACCCTAGGTGAGCTGATATGGCTGAACAGAGATGCCCACTTAAAAAAGCTGCACATCAGTGTTTTGCAGCAAACTTTTTCAGTATCTAAAGAAAAAATATTTCTTACTTGGGTCTACTCTTTCTTATTTAGATCTTTTACCATGACTTGCACACTAAGCAATGGTACCAGCCATTTGTGTGACGTTGTCATGGCCTGGAAAACTTCCTCTGATTTACAGGGAGGTCGTAACTGAATCTGTCTATGTGTCAGTGCTTTTTTGAGACAGTTTTGGTCACGCTGATTAATGCTCTGCTCCATTTGCAATCTCAGGACATTTTCTGTTATGACACCAGGAAAATGACACGAAAATCCCACCACTGGCAACTACAGTATCTCAGTTTCTTTCTCTTTTTCCCACTAAACATTAGCTCAGATCATACTGTCTTCACGCACAGATATTCTCTTTCTAGAGGTATTTCAAGCAATATCAAGACATGAAGAAACATCAGAGAGCAGAGAACAGAACACATATGGTCAAGTACATCACTGGGCGCAATCCAAGTAATGGCAAAAGATGGTAATAGACTCCATGAGATGTGTGTCTCATCAGGATATCAAATTAATCTCTTACCTGCATGAGCTGCTGCTTCAGCTTCTGTATTTCTGATATGTTGAGCTCACTGAAGAGGTCTGATACCGGGTGCAGAGATTCCCCTTTCCTAACCGCGGGAGTTCGGAAGTCACCGTTGAGTTTCACGAGCGGCCCGTGGATATGTCCGTTCATTTTGTCATCATTGTTGGGCTCACTCCCATCCTCTGCAAACTTCAATCCATCTACTGATATATTAATATGGTTATTATACATACTATCATTGAGGTTGATATACTGGGAGAGTTCCTTCCTCAGATTGTTCTTTTGCTCCCTTTCATTTTTTAAAGTCTCCAGGGCTTCCTCCAGCTGATGCTCAGCAATCTCCTTCAACCGGATGGCATCTTCTAGCTGACTATTAAGCAACACTGTCTCCTCCTCAAAGCGTTTAATCTCATGCTTTAAGCCTTCATATTCAACCTGAATTAGACAAGACAAAGAACATTCATAATACTAAAACTTGAGTCATGAAAACCTGCCGTTCACTAGCCATATTGAAAGAGGTGTTATAAAAATATCAGGAAAAAAAAAAAATACCAAGCCTATGACTGTGAAAACGGGCCACACAGAAAATGCAAGTGGTTGAATACTGCTCTGCTTATTATTCCAGGAGATGAGAACCAAGGAATAAAACTCCTTTTCCAACTAGTTTATCAGAATAAACAATACATTTCATGGAAAGAAGGCTATTTAGAAGCAAGTGTCCTGGTAATCAGAGATTAACTGCAAGTTGCCACACGCAGTGTTGGTATATCATTATATGTAGTGTTGGTATATTGTTATATATCTTGATCTTAACACAGTTTGAGCCAGCATTCTCAAGATGACTGTAATCTATATTCTTATAGGATGTAAGTCACTCACTCATGGATACTCTTAAGTATCTTGGTGTCTTCGTAGTGTTGAAATCTACAGATGGAAGATATAAAAGTCTTAGAAGAACCCAACTTCTCTGTATATACCACAGAAGCTTCTCCATCATTTGAAAAACATTTAATTTGAAAATGGAAACAGCAGAGTAATCACACAACTAATTTAAACTACAAGATCTTTGCCTATATGGTTATGTGTCCATTCTTGACCAGATCTTCCAGGATAAATGATTACACTTTGATTTTTAATCTAATTCTATCCATGTAACTTAACCATATTATAATTTCTAAATGGAAAATGTGTCACTATCAGAAGAATCTTTGCAGCAATTCAGTGAAAGAGAAAATAAAATGCTGAAAGAGAAAACAAAATGCTGGTTTTCCATGCTTTTATAAAGATCTTCTAATTCTACATTTGTAATAAATTCATATGCATTACTATCTGCAATTTTAAACCATAGTCTCTTATATTTTTCAATTGACATTGGTGTATATTTTAAACAAACTATAATAAGGTTTTGATAATAACAGAAAGATCAACTATTCCTTTTGGAGTAGAATGTTTATCAACATGTCAAAAGTGTTTTACTTGTTTGGAAAGCAAACTTAAAAACTGAAGCACTAATCTTCAGATTAAGAGAAAAGAATCAAACAACAAAGAAAGAAAGAAAACTCATAAGCCATACTGGGAAGTCTTAAAAAAAAAAGAAGGAAAAATAAATGGTATTTTAAATTCTTTGTTTAGAAACTTGAAATCTTTTTTTTGTCTGGAGATGTCCATCTAAAACATTACAAAATTCAATCTTGTAGCTACATTTATAACTCGAGGGCACAAAAACACCTAACTTCTTCCACTTAAATTCTGCATGAAAACAAGAGGTCAGTACCATCTATATGGTAACCATCTCGTGAATTCTTGCTTCCAAAAGTTAAAAGAAAAAATGTAACAGAAAAGCCTAATCATAGCTTATCATTAGGACTTATAAATACATAATATAATTAACAAAAATCATAGCTTTATTATTTAAAGTATTAGCAAATAAAATGCTCTTTAAATTTTCTCTTGTAGATCAACACTATTTTAGGAATTACAAGAATACAGAAATGGCATAGAAAATTACTGATTTTTTAAGTGATTCAAAATGTGACAATGCTTCTTTTTCCTACACACAGCTGGTGTCCAGATGCATTATGAATGAAACACTATCATAGACAGTGGTGCAAACACTTGCAACAGATTTTCTCCAGGTAGACACTAGGACAGTCCAAAAAGAAGACTTTAAATTTTTTTCCGGATGATGTGAAAATGCCCCCTGTGAGGCTGGTGAGGAAAAAACACATACCTCAAAGGCAGAATTTGCTGGCTTGATAAACAGCTCTGACACAAAGTGATACGCTAGAAATTCGCTTTCTGTGATGCAAAAGCCTTGACATCTTTACAAGCAAATACATGATGAGCCAGTTTCTACCACCTGTATGTTCCCCTACTGCACTGCTTCATGGTTCTAAATGGTTCAATCTCATTTGTGCTGGAAGCATAAAATATAAGCAAAGAAAGATAAAAGAGCACTGCACATTCCTACAGGAATAAGATATGTTTTGTTAGCAGGCTCCCATTAGAAACCGTGACAATCTTAGATATTTATTTTTATGTTATAAATATTTATTACATTTATTTTTGATAAAAGACCTAACTGAGCCATTCAGTAGCTCAGGACATAAGACAGGGACTACAAAGCAGTGCTACAGTCTGTTAGAAGTGCAGGAATTGGTGTTATGCAGTATAATCTCACAGGGGCATCTAGAAAGATAAGGCTGCTTTCGTCATCCAGCTCGGATACTTACTTCTTTATCCCGGCAAATCAACTTTTCTGACATGGGAACAAATCCCTTCTGTTCAGTTTAAAAGGCGACTTGTGTTCTTGCCGACTTCCTCGGCAGCATTTATGTCCAGGGGCAAAGGAAGCCGTGCTTTTGCAGAGGAGGAGAGCACAGAGCCAGCTACTACATCGGGGTTCCCTGGGGCACGTCCTGTGCAGGATGGGGCTTGTTCCCAGCCACAAACTGCTGCGGTGCAGGAAAGTTAAGTGACAACCCTTCTGTTTTCAAAGCGTGCCAAACGTGCAGGTTAGCCTTGCTGCATGGAGAGCAATACTGCGAGGAGGGGAAAGGCAGAGGAAACGGTGCAGGGAACAAAACCAGCCAGCTAAACTCCGGGCTTAGGCACTGAATTTGGTGTGTAAGGAGCGGAAAAACAGAAAGCAAAAAGCTACAGAGCATTACTCTGCTCTTCTAGATTTCTGCATAGATATATGCCATCAGGATTGTCCTAAAACTAAGGAAATGCCTCTCCTTTTCTCAAAAACAGCCAATAACATTGTTACAGAATAAGTGTTTATAAAAAAAAAAGAACTGAAAAAATAAAAACTTCTATGAAAGTGCTCTGCTAGATCATGCTATGGAAATTTGAGAAAATGTTCTTATTTTTCAGCATAGCCCCCAGATTCTTTTGATGCTTACTTGATTCTGTTTCAGCGTGGAAACCAGCTTCTGTAAAGTGATATTTTCTTCTTCAAGTTCGGTGTAGTCCTGCAGGAGTCTCGCCTCCCGAAACTTGTACTCTCGAATTTCATCTTTCATCCGTATCCTCTGCAGTTCCACCATTTCGTTATTCTGAGGAGAGAAAATGCAAAAACGTCACCATTCAATCAGGGCCACTTCAGTGAGAAGCACTTTCTGAAGAAAAGGCCACAAAAATGAATCCTGAAATTGAAATGATTTAACAGTACATGATGAAACAGTCTCATCTTTTCATTTCAGGCAAAACTGTAACTTTGGCTGTACACAGGCAATGCAAAATGAGAACATATGATAAGGAAGTTCCAGTTCCAAGATCTGATACGTATCGAAACAGAAAACCCGGCAAGGCTTTATCACCTCATTAGTTTTATTTGCTATATGATGTGGTTGCATCCAAACACAGTTACCTCCTGTTTTGCACACTAGCTACATCCACCCCAAGAGTAGTGACTAACGGCACCTGTTCTGCAGCGACATTTGTTACGGAGCAGGGCACACTCACATGCCTTGACCAGCCAGTATTAAAGAGAAATATCGGGGTGTGCGGGGGGGGGGGGGAACCTGGCCATGCAGACTGCTGTAAAGCACCCTTCAAAAAACCAGGAAAACTCATAGCTCTCTGGATCTCACCAGCTGGTAAAGACACAGAAAATGTAAACCCATGGTGGCTGACAATACAAGAGGTCACTGCCTGAATTTGCCCTTTCGCAAACACAGCTCCTGCATAACCTTACGAGAAAAGTCACAAGGGATGAATTTCACCCCAAATTGCTTCCATCACATTCCTGGTGTGTCTGATTTTTTTGCATGAAGATTCTGGCCATTCCAGAAAGACCCACGTCTTCCTGGAAGCTCTAAAGATAAGACGCTGAACTAAAACACTGGACATGAACATGGAACACAGCTGGGATAAGTGTTGGTCGGTAGGGCCAATGAGTGTCCCTACCCCTGCTTTGAGCAGAAGCCCAGGTTTTCCTGGTCAGAAGGAAGTGGTGTAATGGTCACATCTCTCTCTGGCTTCCAGGAAGAACACGAGCATCGCAGCAGCTCCACTGACAGGGAGATGACGGAGCCTAACATGGAGAGACAACTCCGGAGCCTCCAGCGATGGGGCCGGCCCTCAGCACCGCCGGCACATCAGGCAGAGCTGCAGGGGACTTCTGCGAGGAAGGACAGCTCCACATCTACCTGAGAAGGCACCTACTGAAGACAGCAGTACTGAGCACTGCTGAAGCCCCAGTCAGCGAGTTTTAACCAGCTCCACCCGTAAAACTTGCCTTCTAGCGTCCAAAAGCTAAAATGATGCTCTCCGACCCGAGGATACACAGTCTTGTGCTTAGCATCAGGTTAAACAACAACAAAATCCCAGAAAATGACACTGCAGAACACGAAAAATACATGTATGTGTTGACCCATGAGTTACGATGGGTGGCAAACCAGCGGCGTTTGAAACGCTCGGCGGTGCGGGTGAGGTGTGGATGCGCCCCGGCTCCCGCCACAGGCTGCCCCCGCGGAGCCGCCTTGCGCCTGCCCTTCGGTTCCCTGCGGTGGGAGCACAGCAAGGCTGCTGCCCCGCGGGCCCGCCACCAAAGCGAGCCTCTGCTCCTCTTCCAAACGGGCTCTTCCACCACCAGCAAGACCCTGGAGGAACGGGAGGAAATAAAAACGGGGGGCCGGAAGGGAGGACTTGGCTGAAAAACTTCTACTGCATTTTTACATGCTACTGTAGTATATTACCTCCCTGATGGACTACTAGGCACACTACTTCAAAAAAAACCCTCTGAAATTAACCCTGCCAGCTTGCAGTACTCTTTTCTAGTGTTGCAAACAGCAAGAGAAAACTCGAGCTATCCTCTTGCTGGGCTGGATCGCCACTGCTTTAAGGAGACACAAGACACATTCCTGCGTCATTCGTAACCGCTTCTCCCACATGGTCTTGGAAGTATAAACAGGACCATTTATAGCACTTCTGTCACACACAGAAACTTATTTCTGCAGAGCAACTTCTCTGTCTCATTATTCACGGTGTTCAGTCAAACACACAAATTGGAAAAGCGGATGGAAAGGGAAGCATTGCCAGCCAAAGCAGTCCATCCACCAAGCCTGCAAAGCTCTGCCCCAAAGTGATCCCTCTGCCCACACCCAAAGGGTCCAGCGCAGGTGGAAGCAATCCCACCGCCCTGCCACAAGGGCAAAACAAACCTGGCAGCATGAAAACAGGACACAAAATTTATCTCGTGTAAAATGTGCACTTCTCCACTGAAAATGCCATAGCTTTATTCTCCATGCTCTGGGCTCTCCTATTTATGACAGTCTGCATTACGTTGGCAAATACCCAGCCCTACAAGGCTCTCTTGCTTTCATGGCTTTATATGAGAGGCAGGACTTTAACAGCAATGCAAAACCTCAGGATTATCAAGCCTTACAAGTGAGCAAGCACAGGACGTGCCTGAGTGCTACTCTCTTTCCATTCCCGTGAGATCCCTGTTCTTTTTTGGAAGAAAACTACATTTCAAAAAAAATTCATGAAATTTTCACATCATCAGATGCTCTTATTAAAGACAGTATCTTCTAAAAAATGTCTCTTGTTAATTGGAATTGTCTAAAATACACATTTACTCAGCACAAACCATATGCTTAGAGAGACTATACATATATATGTATGAGACACTATATAGCTATAGGACAGAGCTTGTACTGACATATTGGCAGTATGATGCAAACTTCGTATTTGGTCATTGCACCAGTCCCCTCTGGAGGTGACTTGTATGAAAACCAAACAAGATGATAAAAAAACACAAGGCAAAAGGAGCCTGCCAGGAGGGCAGTTGTCTACACGAGCCACTAGAGGACAACGCAACACGAATTATTATCCAATTAGCAAAATGATTCATAATTAAACTGTACTGGCAATTAAGTATTGAACATTAAACTTCCAGGATACAGCCACCGGCCCAGATACTTTAACATCAATAATATTTTGCATCTCCAGAGAGGATTCCCCTCTGAACTACTGCATCTGTAAAAACCAGCTTAATCCAAGAGGTGGAGCTAACGATACATGAAAATATTTTAAGGGCTAGAAGCTATTTTCAGTGTCAGTCACTAGAAGAACATGGTGCCACGGTTTTAATGGATTTGTGCCAAAAAAGACGGAATAGGCCTTTCTGGCGAAACTATCACAGACAAGGGAGTCCTTGTCAGCACTGCATCTAATTATACACGAGCACTAATTGTGGTAGATGTCAGTCACGTTGTTCAATGCACTTCTAACGAACCTATGCACAACAGAATAGATCATGAGAAATGGAAAACAGAAGGCCCCAGTTGTGATTGAGTTTGTTTAGGCCACCTATCCAGAGATACTTAGACGTGTTCTCAAAATTTGCCATGTATGAAGACAGAAAGACATCTCCAGAGAAATGTCTTTATCACACACGCAGCACTTCAATCCTCACAGGTCTCTGAGCACCAGTAAAATATAAATATTAAATTATAAGCTTCTGAGTTCTCACAGAATTTAATACAATATATTTGAGTTCATTTCTGATTCAACTTAGACTTTCTAAGTGCTGCATGCTTGCTGTATTAACTGTGTGTGAAGACACACTGTAAGGGATGGTCACGGCTCAGAGAATTCGAAGCGAGAACAACCGCAGCAGTCGGAGTGCAAAGCAGCCAAGGGACTGGGTGTCCCCAAGGTTCAGCGCTGGGTGTTCTCCGTTCCAGGATGAGAAGTCAGCTGTAGTCAGAGAACGACAGACCCACAGACCAAGACCTACGAACTTCTTTAAACCTGGTGCTGCTTTGAAGCTTTATTTCTAAAGTGAATGCCTTTCCGTCAGCTGGTTTTCAATTTCCCTAGGTCTCCAGGAAGGACCTCTTCCAGTTTAGCTCCCCTTTTTCTCTCTTGGTTCTTCTCTCCTCAAAAAAAAATACTGAATTAGTGATTGGGCTTTTCTTCCTTACATTTTTTTCCATGTAAATTTTAATGAAAAGACTTTCAGTCCTTACTGCAATAAAACATACTATTTTCCACACTGCAGAACAGCCTTGCAATCAGAAACTAATTAGACAGATGTTTCAAACAACCCTGATTTAATCACAAGCTATCTGCTAGAAAATTCAGGCAATATCATGATGCTGTATGTGATTTTGTAATCTTTATAATTCATGAATAAGGAGAACAGTGGAAAAATTATATACTTCAGATTTAATGGTACTATATTATGGCTGATGGAGTACAAAATCCTATTTGATCTGGTGACAGTTTTATTGCAGTAGTAGTAAATTGAATGTACTCAGAAATTTATGCTTAGACTAATATCCATGACCTCGTGTGTTTGCAGACATGTCTTTCTGTAAAATCAGTGTGTCTTCATGCTACAGAGATAAACACAAAGTGCATCTTTTATTAATAGCAATAATGAGCAGAAATAATAGAATAGAAATTAAATAGAAATTAAATAGAAATTAAAAGTGGGTACAAATTTAATTACAAATAGGCTAATTTTGCATGTGGGAGGTCCTAGAGCACTGTGAGCATACTAATACCTTTGGCCAAAAGCAAGCTAGCTCCTCCTTTAGGACCATCCCAAAGCAGAATTAACCGTAATCATAAATAATTCTGGTTCCTTTTTAAATTTATGGGCTCTATCTGCTTGGCTTCATGACAGTATAAATAAATTCCTGAAAAATTAATGAGGAAGAAATAACAAAACCCTAAAGCATCTTTAATTCATTGGCTTTAGAAAATAAGGGTATATGCTTACAAAATTTATAGCCTAATTATACGTTGTAGGGCTAGCCCAGAGGGCTATTGTATAAGGAGTTAGTGATCCACAGAATGGCCAGCCCAAGTATATGCCTATTGTGAACGCTGCATGCCTCGATAGAAACGCATGTGATTTTTTTAGGCACCTGTGCTATGTGTTGTTCTACCTGAAACATTATGCAACCTTGTTCACTATACATTCCACTCCCAGGCCTTGCAGGATTAATAATGTGATAAGGGCAACAGGACATAGAGCCCACAGGATTTTTTTAAGCTAATGCTACCATCCAAACCCGCTTTGCTACCAGCATCTGATGAATCTCCGTTGTGAACAAGGCTCTAAGAGAGCACAAGTGAATGGGGAACTGGTGAACCTCCGAACAGAGGGGATCTGTGCACGGTGCTGTGTCATCCCTACTGTGTCACCTCAGAGTTCCCAGTGTAAGAAGGGCTGCAAGATTTTCTAATTTGCCATCACCTTTTCTGCGATAGCAATAAATACTTGTCTGTCTTGAAAATATTTGTACCTGTCTAGTTATGATTTGATAAGAACTCTCAATGGGAGTTGTGGGCTTATTTCTGTTCTCCATAAAAGAAAAAGTCAAAGCATAAAAGAAAAACTACTTTTGCATCACATGGAAAATTTTTCTGCCCAGCACAAGGTAGGAAGTAATACAGATCACTGAAAAAACATGTTCCTGCCTTCCTGCTGATGGAAACGTGGAACCACTACAATGAAAAGGCCTGTAGTCTTTTACCCCCCATCCTCTTCCTCTCCATCTAGAAAGAGAAGAAAGAGGACAGACAGCACAGACCTTCATCCCCTCTAAGGACAACAGGCTTTCAAAGAAGCAGGGGAATGAACTCAGCTCTCCATTATCTGGGAGGAAGAGGAGGCCAGGGATATCCTGGAAGATCTGCTTCTGCAGAGAAGCAGAGCACAGAGATACCCACCTGCATGGCTCCATGACCTGGGAACCTCATGAAGATGCCATGGCTCATTGGGAAGAGTTGTCTTCATCCTTTCTCTTAAACCCTTCCAACCATATCACAAGGTTCAACAAGTTTGGTTTTTTTCCTCCTCTCGACTCTTATTTCTAACCCAATACACAACTGTGGGCAGCCTGAGCCTCCACCAAGACAGAAGGACATCTAGTCAAGGCGAAAACATGGGGGAGAAGACAGACAAGATTTCATCTGGAACAGACAGTGGGTGAGAAATCGCTCACAAATCTCTGCCTCCCAAAAGACAGTATTTCAAAGATTTTTTTTCCTCGTTGTTAAGTTTGCATCCTTCTTTTTAAACTGAATTTATCTAGTTTCAGCTTTAACAAGGTTTTATCCAGATGGCATCATTAGGGTCAATGAGGGCGTACTACCTTAGGAGCAAGAATGGTGCTCATATTGTCAAAAACCAGAAATCACTAACTTCTGAAATTTTATTCTGACATCAAAACCACACCAAAAAACTCCTTAGTTTTTGATGTGTCATTCACTACAACTCAACAACAGGAAAAAAAAAAAAAGCAGACATGCAGTGAGTGCACAAAGTATTTAGATTTTTGAAAATATAGCTGTAAAATAATGAGTATCTATAAACTTTCCCTCACACAGATTTACTTAGAAAATGATGGCACTATCACAGACAAGGTTGAAAAGAGCCACATCTTTGCTAGCTACAGTATACAGAATAGAAGCCAAATGAAGATAATGGGCATATATTTCAAGTTCCTTTGCTTGCAGCCGTTCTTGAATAAAGCATTCACAGTACATCGAATAAGTGCATCGTGTTAGGTTTTCAAGACATTTAATTAGAAGGTGAACTTCAACCAAAGGCAATTAAATGTTCAATATATGTATTTATTACCAAGTTTAAAACTCAAAGTATTTAATGTTGTAAATCCTGCTACATGCAAATCTCATATCAAGTTTATTAAATTTTTCATTTTTCAATTTATATGTAAGGATATATAAAAAGACAGAATTAAAGACTGTTCTGGTTAGGGAGATATTTAATTTTTTTTTCTGCTGACTATCACAGTCACATAATATTATGAGCACTGTTTCTTTTTATTAACTGACTAGGAAGTATCAGCCTTTAATGCTGTATTTATACGCAACTGTCTGGGGAGCACATGTAAACTAATGGCTAGGTCTTGACTGCACTAACTGCAAAGGATACTTCATATCAGATGCCTGTAACAAACATTGCTGTCATATTCCTCACATATTCACTTCAAACAAAAACCACTCTGAGCTAAGCTGTACTAAAAAAGCACGAGAAGAAATTCAGACTTAAGCCATGTAGCAGAGTTTGGCTGACGTGATCCTTAAGGCATTCCTGCACATTCGGAATCAGGTCCCACATTACAGTACGGTCATGCAAAAGTGTGAAAATTTCTGTATCAACTGGCTGGAAGACGTTTTACCCAGGGGAGAGCATTGTAGAAGTCATTTTGTTTAAGCTTAAAATTCTGCTGCTCATCTGCCTCTTGCACCTCCAGTGGCATTAAACATTTCTAAGTGGGAAGATTTATTCCAAAATGCCACAGTGATCGGGTAGAAGACGGATAATGAAAAGATGGGTACCCTGGGGCAAGCTGATAACAACACATTGCAAAAGAAGAGCAGAAAATGTAGCACTCCTCGCAAGGAGTCTTGAGGGGAAGGATGCGGCCATGACACATGTGGAAGAGACCACGCTGTGCTCCTCACTGCTCTTTGCTCGAGATCTCATCACGACACAACTCACGGGTGCTGTACTAAAACCAACAGTACGGAAACCACCGGCTGCAGCCTGACACCATCACCCACTCATCCAGGCCCACGTTTTCAGCTTTGTTTGATCGTTTTCTCTGTTCTGCTGTAGCTGCTACACTCATGTGCCAATCGAGCCTAAATTACACAGAAGGCCTCCTTCTTTAATGTTATCCTTTCTCGCAGTGCTCATGCTCTGAAAATGCTACCATTTCCCTCTGGGCACTTCCCTTCTCAGCCTCCTCAAACACTCCATTTGCTTCCCCTTTTTCCCCTTTTGAAAAAGGCACAGTCCCAATACGCAGGCCTGACACGGCATCTGCATGGTGGCTGCCACCTCAGCTCACCCGCTGGCTCCCCCATGCCCTGTCCCCACCATGGGCTGCCAGGCCCATGCTGCTCTTGACCTTCCTGCAGGCACACACGGACCACGCTACGTCCCCACGGCAGCTGGCCACCAGCCCAAAGGCCAGGGCCACCCCGCTTCGCCCAGCACAAGAACAGATGGGGACGGCCATCATGCTCAGGTCCAGCCACCTAGGCACACCCTCGCTGCCCCCTCCTGCGTGGCTCATTTAGGTGACATCAAACTCGGGCAGGTGACATTAAACACAGGTGGCAACAAGTGCTGAAGACACAGGAGACTGTTGCCCCTCTGTACATCACTCACTATTCCAGGCTTGGCTGCAACTCCTAGGTCCTAAGCATAAAGACGTTAAAAACAAATTACCCGCACCAAATTAGCTCAGGAAAAAAAGGGGGCTTTTGGAGCATTTTTGAACCGAACTGCATTTTTTACTCCCTGTCCAATTACAACCTCCCTTCCGAAGGGTGTCAATGCCTAACCACTATTTAACAAGCTCACAGCAGCGATTCTGCATGACAATGCCTCAAGGCAGGCTTTTTTTTTTTTTTTTTTTTTTTTTTTTGGATGGAGGATTCATGCAGGCCTTTTCAAGCTCATCAAGAAACCAGAAGCTGCTTTTAAGGCCTAACTGATCACTTGGGGGAGACATCTGCCAGCCCTGTGCATCTCTTTGAGAGGCCATCTGTCTGGTGCAAAGTGCCAGATTCCTCCCTAGACCCGCAGGGGCACCGGGCGGCCGGCAGAAGGAGCGTCGTGGTGACAGTGCGCGGCTTTTGCCATCAGTCGAGGCTGAGCGGTAGGAGAGCTGCTGCTCCCAGGTCCCCGGCCCTCCCTCGGGCCAGCACCGGCTTTCTTCACACAACCCCTTCTGAGACGGTGCAGTCCGCCCCAGAAGAAAAATAACAGCAAAGGCAAAAGTCAGCTTTTAAGAAACAAGGTTAGCCTGTGGTGGTACTTTCTGATACTGCTGAGGAGGTGGGCACTGGCACTACTGGAAGGTAGGTAACAGCAACACGTCATTTCTCTTTTGGATAGTCTCGCTGCTCAGCACAAAACCCATGATCTACTCTAAGCTCCTGAGGCGAAGTTCCCAGCAACTAGGTCTCTCCTTAGGACTCAAAGCTATTTTAATTACATCTCTTTGCTAGCATGATCCTACATTCTGTATTTCAGCAATCAGGTTGTTCTGCCAAGGGATGCAAGGGACAGGATGGGGGCTCCCAGCTCGGCCTCACCATCCTGCCCTGGCTGGCAATACCGTCCAAGCTCTGCAGCTTTCGATTTGCCTGCTGACCAACCTTCAGCCATAAACACAAGCTCACCAACGCCAGCTGAAAGTCGCAATGTGTGTGTACAAGTCCCTCCGCCTTCTCCAGTTCAGCAGAACCGCTTGTAGCGGGACGGCACCACTGCAGAGCCGCATTAGAGTTCAGGAAAACTAGCTAGCAATACGCTAACACAGACCCAGGCTGCACAGCTGCCCTAGGCGGGTCCTCAGGACAGTACGGCTGAAGGGGCATGGGGACAAGCTCAAGTTAATCACAGCGGTAGTTAACCCTGATCCTCAGCTCTCATCAGACCACAGAGATCACAGAAAGATCTCAGAGAGGCCCTAGAGGAGTATCAAGACCAGTGTTCTTTCCCAAGAGAGAAGCAACTATATCTATGTCATTCCTGGGTATCTGCCTTCTTGAACACTTCTAATGACAGATTTTCATCACCTTTCCCCTAAGCTTGTTTCCCTGCTTTACTTCTTTCTCACTTTGAGAGAAACCTCTTCTGCGTGTCTCATGTGAACCTGAGCCTTTCCCACCGCAATTGGAAAACAGTATTCATCTTCTACCCACAAAAAACATTAAAACAAACGTATCTGTTCCTCCCTGCAGGAGTCTGCTATTTACCTACCATCTCTTTCTTAAAGAAAAGAGAAGCATGGGAGAAGCGAGGACTCCAGATAGTTTAGACAATAAGAGAAATCTTGCAGGAGATGGGGTGGAGAAGTGGCGAGCTGGCTGATGCCGACAATGGTAACTCGATGATCAGAAAAATAAGACAACGACCCCAGTTAGCACTGCCCATTCCTTTCAACACATGGTTCTTCACAGTGGACAGAGAAGAACTTAAAAACACAACTCAATACATATTAGAAAGCACTGTGAATAAATAATTAAGGATACCGTCTATTCACTGGTAAAAATATATTTCAACAGCCATCTAGTGGGAGAGTCTCTCATACCGCAGGGAAGCCGCAAGAGCTCCACATCAAAGGAGCTCTGTAAAAGCACACGCTCGTACAAAGCTTCCCTTGCTAATTACTCTTGCAGATTGCCAGGTGCAGAGATGTTTTAAAAACTCTTTGGGAATCTGCTCATGCTACCCTCTCAATGACAACAGCCTGTAGAGAGTTCTCCTTGAAAACTATCAGGGAGGTAAAAAAGGTTGCTAGGAAAGGAGGAACAACATGGAAGTAAAATTTCAGTCATTCTGCTTCTCCAGAAGGACACAGAGGCACAGTATCTTCAAACAAACACACCTGTGCTACAAAATCCAAATGTTACCTTGTGGCCAATTCTGTCATTACTAAGGCACAATATTTCCTCAAAGTCCGGAGTAATTTCAGTAATTAAAATCCATGTAATTTTATATATCTGCTGCAGGAATAAGCATTCTGCAGTTTATTTGACCTTACATGCAAAATAGCCCACACATATTTTTCTATGACATGATCAGAAACATCAATTCAGAAATATTTCTTGATTAATATTAAAAAGATGAAAATGACTTGATGACTAATGCCTTTTCCTCACAGACTTGGCATTTTTATTTTAGGTAATATATTTGAATGACTGAGGTGGTGAGTATAAGCAAAGATAGGTTTCTGTCTGTAAACTATATCTTTCAGGACTCAATTTTATGCATAATTTTTATTCATTAGAGCACACATGTTAATTCATTAATACAAATGCCTACTTTGATAAGGTAAACTACACTAAAAGTTGCTTTTCTCAATAGAAGATGGTGTAAATACCTGCACTGAAATGTCTCTGTAACATGGTACTATTCTTGACAGTTCAACAGGAAATACTTACAAACCTTATCTTAGCTACTATAATTCGCCCCTTCCTTTATATTAATATGGGCCACATTTCATGGATTTACTTTATATCTATTAAACTCAATTTTTGTATATATTTCATCCCTAAAAGGCTGAAGAAACAAGACTCCTGCTTTTTTGGCACACCAGAGAGAAATACAAATGCAAAGCTTTTCATAGCAACACAATGTGAGGGCTGAATACTAATGATATCATCTCTGTGAGAGATACTCAACCATGTTGTTCATGGCAGCACAGCTTTAGGATTAAATTATCCTCCTGGAAATTAAATAAACACTGAATATTATTCACTGCCTGCAATGCATCAAGACAAAACACTGGATTTACTTGAGGAGCAAAATAATAGTCAAGCTATTGGATTGCTGAACTGTAGATTTTAAATTTTTTTTTTTTTGATTTACATCACTTCGAAAACATTGCTGCTTTGCCTTCTGCTGGGCTTCCATACAAGCTTATTATGGGTGTGGGTCTGATAACGGGAGTCTTCTGGTGAATAAGATTACTGGATCCTAAGAAAATACAGTTAAAAGAACTGAATTGGGAATTCTCCCCAAACCTTAAAACATTCCTTTAATTATATATAGATATTATTTATTACAGCACTGATTATTTTATAGAAACTCCTCATGGCATGAACAGGAGAATACCCTATGGCAAATACTGACTCTATGAGTATGAAAGCACTTGTGAGCAAAGGGACACAGCAGCTCTTGGAGTTGGACAGTGAAGCCACTCGTTGGGCAAGACAGCAGAGCAGTTCGCTGAAACTGGGCTCAAGAATCTTGATGAACGAAAAACTATTATTTTTTCCAGATTTATGGAAATCCAGAAAGATTTCTGTATCATTACAGAGAAAGACATGCTCAGATGAGAAACAGAGAGGAAAATACTTTTTGAAAGGTAGGTATACCTGGGCCTTCCAGGGTCAGGGCTTCCAGTGCCTTTGCCCATGCTTGGCATGACAGAGGCTCCTGCCACACGCAAGGGTGGGTAAAGCTGGACGGTGAGTCACCCAAGCACCGACCTACAGCTCCAGAGACAGGGCAGTAAAGGATTGCATGCCACAGTTTTAATTGCTCCCTCTCCTTATTTTAACTTGGACTGATTTTAATAGCAAATATAGCAAAATATTAGGAGACTGTTGCAAGTTCATTGCAATGTTTGTGAATTTTCTCTGAGATTTTAAAGTATCTAACCAAGACCTCAGTGTAACAATATTACTGATTAATTCCAATGATAGTTTCAGCAAATAACTATCTAAAATCAGATTTTTTAACTCTTATTGTATGTGCTTCAAGGTTGGATACAGTTCACCTGAATTTAGTTACACATCACAAAAACAAACAAACCAACAAAACCCACAGCAGAATAATCAATCTAAAGTGGCTGCCTTCCTCAGGAGAGAAAGAACATCATCGTGCTTCAACTAGGTCATGATTCAGACAAGACACAGGAAAAAGATGAGTCTCACGAACTTCCATTTCTTTACCGATCAATACTGATCAATACATATTCCCTGTCATATAGCTTCAGAGCTATGGATCACTGCTTCCCCCTACACACACATGGTTGAAATATTGCTACGGTGCCAATAGGGAAAACAATCCCACCTGCTGACAATCCCTTGGATTTTTAATTATTACACAGAGGTTTCGTTTACTTAGCAACGTGAACAGAGATTTAGCTTTTCATATTACTGAATAATTGCATATTAACATTTTGTACCTACATAAAAATATATATTAGCAATACACATATCTACATACTTTCACCATGCTCTTTGTGCAATGTAAAGTGTGACACTTCCAAAAACAACAGCATAAGAATAAAACCCTCCAAACAGAAACCAATGCATAACATGCTACCCCTCTTAGAAACTGCACCTCTTTCATAGCCTCTGCCTTTTGCTTTTGATCAAATGCAAATTTCTGTGGCACAAGAATTTTGCTGCAGCTTGGAAAGCATGAGGGGATACCTGCTATGAACTACCATAACGACAAACAGGAAAAAACAACCCTGGAAGAGTAATTCTTCCCCAAACACATCTCCACTGTGGAAACAGGTTACCGTCTTTTAACGAAGAGGCCAAACTGCCAAGATGTCAGTGCACAAAATTAAACTGGTATCCATCTTGGCATTCTGTAACAGATCAGACATCAATCCCTAGCAATTTGGCATCTGCTAAGCTCCAGCACACACAGGGATGACAGCTGAGCTAGTTGAGGAAAACATCAGTCCTGCTTACGAGTTGGAGACCTTCCTGGTGCATGAGGCATTAAGGCAAAAGCCCTGGCTTTCCATAATGTGTGGGTTTCTTTCTAGGCACAATCCAACGGCTTAAGTTAAAGTTGTAAGCCCATGCCTGACTTCGGTCCGAGAAAGGTAAAAACTGACCTTGATTTCCTTTCTTCATACGCCCTCGGACAAGTGGCGTTGGAGACTCAAGGAAAATCTCATGGGACTTCGCCAACCACTTTGTCCTAATGAAAATGTCCCACTGAAGGCTTCTCCTGCTCTGAACTCGTTTTAAGCTCAGAAAAAAACTCTCCTGTCCTGTCTATAAACCTCAACACTGCCAAGTTTCCAAAAAGACTACTACCTCCCCATACCATCTGTGGTCCCTTTTCTCCTGACTGAAGCCAAATTCATCTTTTCTCTACTCCAAACCTGTCTACTTTTTGTCCAGTTCCTCAGTCAAGACAACAAGGGTGCTCAGCATGGAACAGAGATCAGTTTCTCAAGTATCTGTCACTTGATCGTATATAGGGACTATTGAAAGACATACAAACAACATGTGTAGGAGCTAAATTTAAAGATGCTAGAGAAAAAAAAAATCTTGCAAGCTGGTATGAGATGTCACCTCTCATGTGAGTTAGGAGAAAGGCAGCAGGCAAACTTGCTCAGTTAACTCAGATACCTGTTGACTCAGGATTGCTCCCATGTGTGAAAAATATGCTTTTCTTTTTCTTTTTTAGGTCAGGTAATTCTTTCCTAGGTCACCTGCCACAAGCCCTAACAGCAGCCCTCTTCCGCTCTAGATTTCATCCAAATCCAACACAGTTGGTGGAAGAACGTGGACGGGACATATTAAGATTTTGAGCTTCGAACACATTTTGGGCAGCGGCAGCACTGGGAGGGAGCAGTACGGCAGCAGCAGAGTGCAAGGCACGGCTGTTTGCTAGCACTGATTTTGGAGGCTAAGCTTCAGCAAAGGCCAGTGGCTCCCCTTGTCCCCGCCCTGGGACACGTCACGTCACTGTGGGTGCTGGGAGTGCATGCATCTATCCAGAGGCACCTCAGAGGTCTCAACAAAGCATCCGCGGGCTCCCTGCAGCTCCCCAAGGCCAGTGAAACACCACAGTGTTTTCCTTCATCCCGGAACTCTGCTCTGTTCTCAACAGGGAAGAGGGGACTGCTTTGTAGCAGGCAGGCCCCACTAACGTGGCCTTTCAGAGCAGAACAAAAACCCGTGATGCAATTTTGCCTGCTCAGAATCTCAATTAGAGAATTAGAAACTTGGATGTGGCAACTGTAGACAGCTTTGAGAGCAACCAGGAAGTGGGAAACGGGCGACGCAGGAGACAGGATTTTCTTAAAAGGAAACTACCCCACCAAAACAAACAAAAAAGCCTTAGAATTTGAGCTTTGGGATTCAACACAAACTTCCTCCATCATCTCATATAGATCACTAGACACCAAGGGCACCTAAAATTCGATATGCCTCAGTTATTAAAAATGGGAGTATTAGATTTGGTGCCTCAACTTCCCATTTGGTGAAAAAAAAAATAATGACAGTGCAAATTATACAGCTTAAGTACTTGACATATGAGCAGAGAAATAAGAACAGCACACCATTTTAATTATTAGGTAAGCAATACGTAATTCTATATAAAGAGATGTTCAATTTTTTAAAACAATCTTGTTTTTAAAAAGTCTTACTGCAAATAGAAGTTATTTCCATAGTAACTTATCTCTCACATGAATAAGATGAACGTGTGCTATAAGAACAGACTGGTTGAATTATCTGTCCTAGTACGCAGGGAGCTGAACAGATGGCAGCAACACTGAGGTAGCAGCAGTAATCTAATCTTTGCTTATCCGTATAATCTTTATCACTTCCGTAAGATGAGAAAATGATTCACCTATGAAATAGAACATTCGATGGTTGAGGCAGAAAAGTCGATTTTTTTTTCTTCTAGAAGTCTTTTGCATTGCAACTTTTAAAAACAAATTACAAAGAGAGGTACCTCTTTCTGTTAATTAGTGGTCATCCCTTTTTTAAAATTAGTTAAGAGATATGTTCTAAATAAGCAGTCTTTCCATAAATCAGTAGTTATCTCTTTTTTTGTGTGTCTGTTTCTGTGCTAAGATTACCTTGAATGCAAAGGAGAGGAACAGATACTGAAGATGCACCTTTATCTTGCACTTACGGAAGACTTGGGAAGCATGAGCTGCCAGAACATATGAGAGGCAAATATATACTAGCTATTGCTCAGCTGAGGTCAACAGTGAGGCAACAGGAATTAACCTTGGCCAAGATCTATAAACATGCTATGTAGGTAAACAGGTCTGATGCATCTTGGTACCTAGATGAAATTGGTTTCCAAAAAACGCATCGGGGAGAGGGAAAGCACTTAAGGTTTCAACCCGTCCATCATGCAAGAAACTGAAGAGAGTAAACCAGACTAAGCCACAGACTGGAACAAAGCTACAAAGCTTCATAGCATCACCAAGAAAGATGCTTCTTGCATCCAGCTGTCTGTGTCTTATTAAAAACAAAATAAAGTCTCCTAGAGCAACTTTCTTGCAGAAATAGGGATAGGAGGTACAAAACATTCTGTGTGCCACAAAACTTTGTTCCAATATGGATCCTGCTTTGATTTTTCACAGTAACTATACAGTTTATTGTCTTGATCCAGGGACAAAATTGCACAAAGCTGAGAGATCATGACCCTTCTGTAGTGCCACAGTGCTGGAGAGTAGAAACACCACATTTCCTTAACCTAACAAGGCATTCCTCAAGTTGACTCTTTCTCTATATATATTTTTATATATATATGCATATATGATACACCAAATGGTAGTTCTGCCATTCTTAGGGGCCTGGAAAGGCTGGGCAGTGAGGAACCTCATAAAGCTCAGCAAAAGCAAGTGCAGGATCCTGCACCTAGGGAAGAATAAGACCATGCACTAGTACTGGCTGAGGGCTGACCTGCAGGCTGTTGTCAGCCTATTTTTGACACTGAGGATAATTCAAATCATGGGTGTCTAGGCTGAGTATGGCAAAAAGTTATATACAAAAAAAAAAAGACTACCAAATATACCAGAAGAAAATAATGCACAGGTAAGGCAAGAAAACAGTCTTTCTGGGAAGAAATGCAAGGAAAAGATGCATGAGTTCACCTGAGGAGAACATACCAGCACTTCTCCCCTTTTCTCAAAAAGGGAGCCATTTTTCCAGCTGAAAAAAAAAATGGTGGTATTAGCTCTACATATTTTTTTCCTCCTTATTTGCTGTTATTTAAAAAGCAAACACTAGTTCTGTTTATCTTAAATAGCAGATGGTGATACTGACAAACAAATGAGACTACCGATGCACCAGTACCTACACAAGCACATCTGCAGAAGACTCGGATGCAACCCGGTCATGCTCATTATTTTACAGAGGGAATTTAAACTTGCAGTACCTCTGTTGTTCTTTCATACGTACACATATATCCCTGAGTAACCTGACTGCTGTCCCACTTCTCTGCTCCTAGAAAAGCCACCCTGGAGACACAGGACATCCATCATTTCCGCTACGAGAAAAAAACATCTTCAAGCAAACCGTGAGTACTGATCCCAGCTTCCAGCCAAATACCTGGCAATGGAAAATCTCCAAAGACCCTTTTATTGTGGCTGACAAAATACTGGTTCATTGGTTATCGTGGTCTGAAATCCCATCGAGACAAAAGAGAACTCAACATCCACTGAACTGCACTCACCTCCACTAGGTCAAACTAATTTAAAACAGACTAGTGAGGAACCGTGTTATCTGACGTTAAGCTAAAGGCGACCCCGCGGTCATCAAAAACAGGCAGGTCTCCATCATCACTTTTAAACTCCTCAATACATCTTAAATCCTGCCTGAGAAGACCTGACTCTCAGTCAGTATTCCACAGTAACGCGTGAAAAATATTTCCTTTTAAAAGAGGAGTAAGACCTCTATATGAAAGAATAAAGTAAATAAATAAATAAAGTAAAAATAAAGTAAAAAAAAGTAAAACACCTTCATTTTCCAGAGAAGCTTTTCACTTCCAGGAGTGACTGGACTTGCTGCTCAGCTGGCCACTGGAGAGACAGGATATACACAGATGTAGCCCATGTAGTACAAGTTGCATCACTGAGGAAAGCTGGGAGAGAGTGCCTCCGGATTACAGATGTGTTTTGCTGAAAGGCCAGTTTAACACTAGCGCTTGCTGTTCATATCTCCTTCCCTATCCCCCTCCTTTTTTTTTTTTTTAATGAAAGGTGTTCTGAAGATTTTTTTTCCCCAAACAATT
>PTEX01000321.1:468252-571324 GCA_003342815.1 Eudromia elegans
AAAGAAAAACCAAAAAAGAAAAAAAAAAAAAAAAAAAAAAAAAAAAAAAAAAAAAAAAAAAAAAATAAAAAAAAAAAACCAAAAAAAACCAAAAACAAAAACACCAAACACCCTACACTACGGAACAAGATTTAGAGCAACAAAATAAAAGTCCGAATCTTGCCAGAGAATAGCTGAAAACATTTCTGCATTCATGAGCAGTCAGCCTATGATAAGTCAGTTTAAAAATCAGCCCTGCTCACACCAAGATAATAATATTTTTAAGAGATTACAAAAGGAGATGGAGTGCAGAAAGCCAGAGGGAAAGCACAAGTCTCCAAATACTGACCCAAACAGGTCCTGAATTACGTGCTTCACTGGAGGAAGTGACATGTGTTTATTTTACTACGGTTCTCACAACCCATTTTACCACACCATTGTATTATCAGGCCCCACTGTAGGGCCTGAGCTGTTTTTCAACTGCAGCAGCAGCTCTGAAAAATGTGACCTTTCAAAACCCGGAGGGGAATGATGCTTGATGCTGCTTCCACCACTTCAAGGCACAAGTAAAGGGTAGCGTTCTTTAGAGAGAGCCTGCAGCACACAAAACTATTAAAAAGAGTTGCTTAAATGCCTTTAACAAAAACTCACTGAGATTTTCACTAGTTCAGTACCATGCAAGCTTTGATACTGCAAACATGGAAAGATCCTGCTAGAATTTTGCTGCACCAGAGGCCAGGGAAGCAGCAGCCACGGCCAAGTTCCCTGAAGCCCTGAGATGTAATGGAGAAGAAACCAGAGAGTTTGGGTTTTACTCTCCTGGGCTTGCTACCAGCCACCTGGGAAAAGGTCCATGCAATATGATATGAAAAACACAAAGATAATCCAGTCTTTGCATTTGGCTCTTGAGGGAAAGAAAGGTTAACTCCCAGGCTTATGAATTCATCATCTCCCTAAGTTTTTGCCATGATTTTTAATGAAATTATAACAGAGCTTCAAATAATGCCTAATTAAGTTGCTCACCTTGGAAGCAAGGAGCGTTTTAGTCAAAGAGCAAATTCTTTGTGAACTGTTCTTTAAATAGATGATCACAGCTCTTCCTGCCCCAAGGCACCCCGTCTGTAGCACTGTCGTTATGAATACACAACCAACCTGCATCTCTGACACTTCACAGCACAACCAAGAAAAACACCACCACCACAGACTGTGTTAGGGGAACTCAAGAGCTTGCATTTTTGGCAAATCTGGGTCGAGTGTGGAAAGAAAACAGGGCCCCAAATTCAAAACAAAGATTAATCCATATTCAAAAGTGTTGCTGAAGTAGAGCTGGCAGCTGCATCATTATTTCCTTCTAATTGCTGCAATGTGAAGCCAGGTAATAGTATTCATTGAATTCCTGCAAACTAGTCCTTAGGTCACTCAGGCAATTCCCAGCCTGCATCAGTAAGAGGCAGGTGGTGCACCTGCCCTATATTAGCACCCATGATACATGAAGAATTTATTGCTAACATGCTAAATGGCAAAGGATTTCCTATACAGAAACACCAGGAAGAGCTTATTTTATGTTTCACTTTTATGTTTCCCCTTCCCACTGGTCTGAAGCCTTTTTAGTATTCAGAACACATCATTTTTTCCTTGAAGATGTTAATAATATTTCAAGTAGAATAACAATAAAATTATATTTTTCAGTCCTTTCAGCAATTTTACATTCATTTTCATTTATGTCATATAAAGTGGTTTTAAAACAAGCTCCAGTATGTAGCCCCATCTCATAACAAAGTTGGTAGAAAGAAATTATGGAGTCAGGTTAGCAGAGTCATTCAATATTTTTAGAGGGCAAGAGAAGTGGTAATAGAAAATTCTTTTTTTTTTAAAGTGTTTGTGGGCGATAAAACATAAAACAAAGCGAAAAGCTAATACACAAAAGTTGTCAACAAACTGGCTGCTCAAATTACCACAAAGATATATACTCCAGGGGCAAATTAAATTGCTTAAGTACCTTCTAGCCTTCAAAACAAAAGCATTTTGATGGTACCTCAGAGATCTGCAATAAAGTGCATTCCAAAAACACACTAACCTGGTATATCTACATTTCTGTTTCTTACCTGACTAACAGTTTACTGTCATATGCATTTACAACTGCATATTTGAATTGCTGCCAAACAAGGCAGCTACCAGTTCCACAAGGCACCCACTGCCTGGCTGCAGGTATCAATAAGCCTGTGCATATGCTTCCTTGGACCTTCTTCATGCTTCTGTTTAAAGTCTGCTTAGATGTCTTCACGTGTCGGAACTTCTAACACCGTGTCGAGATCTGCAGATGGGGTTCCTCTTCCTGACCGTGGGTATTTGTAGAATTGTGGATAAACAGACAAATCTCTCAGGTCATTAGAGCCAACCAAATCAGATTGAGTTGTGGAACCTTGATGTTGACTTGATATAAGCCAAAAGACTGAAGTTCTTTCACCCTAAATTGAACTGAATATTCTTTAAATATTTTTCTTTCATTTTGTGGCTTTTCTTATATCCGTGAATGTCTGGTTTGAGACATGCAGATATTCACCACTTGGGAAAAGCCATTTGGAAAAGTATCACTTTGCTCTCTTCACACTGTCCAGAATGTTGTCCTTGCCTTTTTAATCAAAAGCAGCTACTAAGCACAAAACCAAAATCCGGTATCTTCTCACAAGGAAGCAACAAAACAGCAGGGAAGTGAGAAACGAGGGAATTAGAGCAACACACGTTAACTACTCTGGATCATTACGCCAAAACTCACCATATTGCACCAGCAAACAATATCTTTAATGGGACTCCAAAGCCTTTGAGTCCTGTTTTTGCAGCTAGGCCCGCAAGACTGCTGGGAAGTGGCCCATTTCTAACTGACCTCAGTCTAAACTGACACCGTAATGCCACAGAGATTTTGTGCATGCAGCTCACAGCCTGCATCAGCACAGACATCCCGACTGTTTCTCTGTAGAGGAAAAAAAAAAAAAAACCCACACCTCTCAAAAATGCCTTCAAGACACTTTGTCTGAAAGGGCTGACGTACTGTGCCTCAAAAGGAGCAGAAAAGCTGGAGAAAGCGAATGAATGAGCGCTGAAGATAAAAATTGCATTTACATCCATTTCTACCTACTTGGTGCATTGTGAAACAATAACATTACAGAAGCGGGCAAGCTGCAGTTACGTATGAGCATCTGCACGTACACATCCAAAGCCTTTGCCAACAAAAGCGCGTCTCTCTCAATCCTGAAGCTTAGAAGCGGATTTGAGCATCACAATGAAAGGGTGATGACACTGTCTGACCTCTGCCTGACTCGCTGCCCTCTTCCTGCGTGCTGACTGGCAACGGCTGCCATGAGTGACTAAAAATAACCAGCTTGTCTCAAACACCGCAATAAGGGCAAGGGGAGAAAAAGAAGTTGCACACTTGAGTTTCTTGCTGTTCATCCCCTCTGTCATCTTCCTCCTGTATTTTTCCCCTTGAGAAAAGAGTTTGTTACAGAAAGCACAATTAGAATGGATTATGAGAGCCAAGAACTTATTAACAATTTCATAGCAGTGCCAAACTGGTAATGAGCTTTGGGTTTTCAGGCAGAAGATGGAATTAAGTAGCAGAACCTCCCCTATAGAGGACCGTGCGTACAGGGGGCATCACACTGCCACCCGGAGTAAGCTTCACTTTCGTAAGCTGCACACTGCCCGAATCCAAGATAGAGGACATCACCACATACAGCACAAAAAATAAGCCCCAAATACATTTCAATTTTTAAATATTTTTGGGGAGGGAAGGGAGGGATTCAGGAGTTATAGTTCCACATGATTTCTTTTTTGTTTGTTTTGTTTTATTAGCTTTTTGGCCAAGGATATTATTAGTAGCTGTTCACTATCCAAAAGATAAGATTTGCCATTCTCTGCCTCCACCTTACGGACCATTGTATCTAACAAATCAACCCATCCTGGGGTCAGGTCACCAGTGATGCTTCTCCATATCCTGGTATCCAAGACATTTCCTTGGTATCCAAGACATTTCCCTGAAACTCAGCTGTTAAATCCCAGGAGAGACTTTTGCAAATAAATCAGTATTGATTAAAGGACAAGAAAAAAAAATATATTTAAATTGTTTTGTATTTGATCGATTAAAAAAAAAAAGAAAAAAAAAAAAAACAGAAAAAAACCACCACCAGATTAGAGCAGATGCAGAGCATCTAATCTGAAGCTCAAGCACCTTGGCTGATAGTTTTTACTTATATGTGATCAACACACATGAGTTTCTCTCAGGCCCAAGCACTAACCACAGCACCAAGCGCTGTCTGTTTCTTTTTTGTTTTCCTAGGAGGATGTCATCACTGAATCAATGACTCCTCAATGCAGTCACTTCTGCACTGCTTAATCACGAGCAATGTCAAAAGCTAGGCAGGTAGCAGGTGAGGAAAGAAGGCAATGATGCACATATGGATATATAACTGTCAGCAACAGAAAGCAAAGCCACGCAGAGCTGCAGTGCGCATGCAGACTCCCAGGAGAACAGAAATATGATTGAATGGTTTGGGTACTGACTATTGGGAATACATCAAGTTTGCTGTTCTGTAACCCCAAAGAGTCCTTAAGGGATAAAACAGCTGATAATTGCCAGGCACATCCTGATATCGAATGACTTCAGAACAGCATCAGTCTTATAGAAGTCATCACCTTTTTTTTTTTTTTTAAATTGGAAACTCTTAGGGTATTTTGAGTGCCAATCAAAGAGTATTTATTGGAACAGAGTAAAACAAACTTACGTTCCTTCTTTAATTAATATTCTTTATCAGTGGCACATGTCACAGAGAATCCATCTGCTTATGCACTCAGGGCAAACATTTATCTTCCTCCTGTTGCTCTTCTACTTTATCTCAAGCAATGCTTAAGCTGTTGGACCGGAGCTTCAGAATTTCTGGCAACCAGGGTATTTCCTCCTTTCCCAATTAATCCCAGGCAAATGAATGAGGTCACGAGGCACAAGTCAGCATAGCTCCTGGGCTACAGCTCATGAAGAGTCCAGATCATATTGCAAGGCTTCTTTAAAAACTGGCAACACGGCTAACCCAAGCGCTGCCAACAACTGCCTTATTCCACACCACTTGAAGAGACAAAAGCCCAAGTTATTCTTAACCAGCAAATTAATAGTGAAAAGAACGAATCAGCACTAGCAGTTGTTATGAGGGCTTTCTCATCTAGAAATAAAAACATGTCGCCAAACTTACACATTAAGAAAGAAAACAGAGGAGACACAAAACTAACATTTCCACAGTTCAGAGAGTTGCTAGTTCAATCTGCTGCTTCTGACAGTGGCCACTCACACATGTGCAAGCCATGAGAAACAGGACTGCTAACGTCACGATCCTTTCCCTGGTGCCCTCTCCCATCTCCTGCAGCACGGAGTGAGGAATTTTCCAAGCTGGATGCTGGCTCTGGATCTTCAGGTTTAATAAGCACTGATGGGCCCATAGTCCATGAAGTTTGTCCAATTCTTTTTCCAAACCATTGATATTTGGCCTCTATAGCTCTCCTCTCAGTATGTACTTACAGCGATGTACATACCACAACACGCATAACAGGCAATTATTTCACCAGAACCTTATAAGAGTGTCCCCTGTCACACCCTGACTGGACTAAGCAGCGCCTAAAGGAGCGAAGCTGAAAGCACGTGCTCCTTCAATCTGAATTTGAGGCCCTGCAAATGACCCGTTCAGAAAAAAAAGAAGCTGTGAACTTGCGTGTTTATAATAAGGCACTCTGCATTTATGCAACGGTCTCTTGGTCATCCCCATTATCCCGCCTGGCCTTTTTTTGACCTCCCTACTGTCCATTGTCTGACGTTTATTCACAGCAGAGCTAATGCCTGAACACTGCCATGGATATGCCAGATCCTAAGTTCACAACCCGAGTCATTGTTCCAGGTTCATTATCAGGAAACAAGACTGGCCAAATCTTTTTTGGAGAGCTGGCAGGTATATCTGAGCACTACAGCAGCCAAAATACCAGCTGATGATCATCCTTAGTGAAATAAGGATGTCACAACAAAATATATTTATCCTGCACTGTTGCTGTTTTTATTCTACTATACTCTCTGCTTATGAGGAGTAGGTGTTTTGAAACAAAATAATTTTATGAGCAACTGTAGGATTACAAACCATATTTTAGCAAAGTAATTTAGTTTCTTTTCACAAATAAAGCTGTGTGAACCACTGTGTAAATGCATAGAACTAAAACGTACCTTTCACAGGCATCAATATTTAGCCTTAAAAATAAGGCCTGCATAAAACCTCCATACAGACTTGGTCAAAGTCAGCAAAAAGAGTTTTGTCATCAAACACTCTCGAGAAAGACCTCTAGTTTTATACCTTCCAGACTGCCTTGCACAGCCCAGGCTGGTCTTACACTTCAGCATGGTCTACTACCATCTTTTCCCATTGAAGCCTGTGGCTACAGCTGTCTTGCAGACCTCCATTTACTGCCCACAAGAGAAACATTACAGCAGACCTCTTTCTTTTAGAGGGATTACATCTTGGTTCACATCAGTCTGGATTGAGCAGATGTAGAGACTCACCCAGAGATTGGGGCTGGTATGAATGAACAGCAATGTGTAAGTATCAGAAAGCAGAAGCAGAACAAGGGTTAAAGAAACGGTCTGCACCGACAGTGAAGGACAGGATTCGCAGTCAAACCTAGGAACACATCATTTCTGTCAAGCCCAGAAGACCTGCACTCTAGCAAGACCCAATGCAGGCAGCTTCAACAAGAAGCCGCTGACATACAGAGGGATGTCAACAACATCACAGCACATCTGAGGAGCCATTCCCTTTTTTGTTAGTTCATCAAGAAAATACACTGCATCACGGGGCCACACTTAAAGCAATTGTTGACTCCCAAAATGCATAACGGTCTATCCATAAATGAGTTGGTTTGGCTGTCATCAGTCAAGAACTAAGGGACATGAGGATGAAACAACAATACCTGCCCTTCTGATGCTCTGATCTGTTACCTAACCTGCCCACAGTGTGAGGCTGCTCTCACCTTCCCCAAAGCAAGGACAACCACAGAAAAGGCCCTCCTTGCTGGAAGGTCTCAGACTTCAGGCAAATGGAAAGACTACTTTGCCATCTGCATTGAGGAGACCTGGATTTTATTCCATGCCTGTTGATTACATTAACTCACCAACACATGCTGCTGATTTTCCAGAGGACAGGAATGTAGAGCAAGCACAGGCTCAATCCCTGTCCTGTTCAGCCTAACACCTTGAAAGGCCATGGAGCGCGCTCACGTCCAGACTGCAGACAAGCAAGTGCCATTAACAGGAGAAGTTTTAACACCTGACTACTTACAGAAGCTATTATGGGGCTTAAAGAGGTCCAGACAAGACACAAGTGTCCACTGGAGTTTGATTTTAAGCATGTCCATAACATTTAATAACAATTCCAGTGTTACATAGCACTCTGCTACTATATAAGAATTAGGAATTTATATTAAGGTTGATGTGAAAAGGTTTCCTAAAGCAGATGGAAACAACATATTTTTACCAAAGTTTTCAATCTTGTTTAAAACAGAAAAACATTAGCATTGTTAGCAAAGAAAGGAGGAAAATTTATGAGGGTAGTTAGGATACCTCCCTTCAGCACGCTTTTTTAAGAAGAGTAGAGAGAAAAGGAAAACACCTCCCAGTGGGCAAAGGAATGCATTTATATTCTACCCCCAATTTAGAGCTGGTTTTAAATTGAAGTCAGAGAAAACTTCCAAACAAAGGAATGTAAATACAGTCAGAGTGACTATGCTAATAACACCCTAAATTATGATGAGAAAGCTCTCTTAACCCACACAAACACAGTTCTGCTTTCTCTCTACGGCTCCTCAGCTGCACCTCCTTTCTCAGCCAGCTGGGATCTCTAGAGTAATCTCCATAGGCTACCCTGGCATCACATTAATACAGTTTCTTTTTTTCCAGAAAGCAGTGTCTGCAGAAAGAAAGGCACATTAAGATGGAGAAACCATTAGTGAGAGCTTGAAGGCTTCGCCACATTTCCTTTCTTTCTGTTCCTCCAGAAATGAACCCATTCCTGCAAGTAGGTGCACCATGGCAGTAATAAGACAGACACATTTACAACGCAGTCTTGATTTCAGCAGTTCAAAGGCCAAAATAAATTCTTCTGTGTAGACTGGGCAGGATGGTTCATTGACGTGACCACACAAGACATCAGGGAGCAAGGAGAGATCACAGAAGGACCACTGACCTTGAAACCATCGCTCCAGTCACTGCTGCAGTAACTTGAACCTCTGCACTGTCAAATCATGTTCCCAGGGTTCCTATCCGGAATGCTAGGCATCAAGGAGCAGGAGCGAGCCAACGCCGTTGCAGACAGTGTGGCTCTCCACCCATGAGAGCTACGTGATGACCGCCAGGCTGCTTCTCACAACACTCAGTCTGTGGCACCAATCAGCCTCCTAGACTCATCCATCGCATTCAGTTCTTCCTTCATCACGGAGTCGCAGGAAGCTATTTCACCTAGTGGCATGGACTTTCCTCACCAGTGGTTAAGAGGACTCAGTAGTTAAGCTCCTAGTGGTGGGCATGGGGTTCAGGACCCAAGGTCTTACTCTGCCTGAGGGATGAGACAGGAAGCCTCTGCAGAGGACTGTCACCTCGCAGAGAAGAGCCTGGGGTTCAAGTTGCTGCTCCAATTAATATTTAAGTACTTCTTATTAAACATTAATTGAAATAGGGACTAGAACTAGTTCCCTATTCCCAGCTGAGTGCCTCAGCCCTTAGGCTACAGAGCCTTTCTTATGGGCTTGCTCACTCTCGCCTCTCTCCGACCCACAAAACACCCAGTGATCCCCCAGCACAGTGGAACTGCTCCAGCTGAAGGAATGAAGGAGCCTCGCCCCAAAACAGCCTCCTGGCCGACTCTCAGGGCACCTTCCTCAGAGGAAGAAGGGGATTAGCATGCCCTCAGGAAGGCAAGGGACCTAAGGCCCAAGTTCCTTGCCATGACCAACAGAACCAGAGGGAAGTCACCAGCACCCACTCCTCCTTCAGTGGGCTTGCTCAGGAAACACAGACAAGTTCAGCTGGGGAAACAGCCCCAGTGAGATCAGCTGTGAAAACAGCTCCTTGGAGCATCCCAGTGGCACTGACACCAGTGCTCCATGTACCAGCAGACCACAGTGCAAGCAAGAGGTGTTCCCAGGCATGCCTACGAACAGACCACTGGATGGGAGAAAAGTCTCACAGGTAAAGACTTGCTGACTGTAGCAACTTTCAGGAATAGACAGCAATTGAATGAATCTTCTACGCATCACAGTTTTGGACCCAACTACATCCTAAATTAGTTAGGAAGCACTCAAATATTCAGATTCTCTTATAGGCCTAACCCCAGGGCAACCAAACAAGACCCTGAAACTGAGGCAGGTATTTTCTAGAGGTATGCTTGCATTTAAAGAATTTTAGGTTTTACTTTGCATTGTCACAAATGAGAATTAACTCTTTTACTTTTTGAATGGAAAAGGTACCATTTCTAAATAGGAAATAGCCCAGTAGGACTTTGTTCCTTTGCCCCTAAGCACTTTTTCCTTGCTTACATCCCATCTTTCTTCTGCTCCCCAGAAGCCCAGGTGTGCAGCGTGGCTATGGCGCATCAACATTAGCATCACATAAACCTCACTACTCATCTGTTATCTCCTGCACTGCAGGTACTCAGAGGCTGATTTCTTTCCGCAAGCCCAGCAGCTGCTACAGTGACATTGAGTTACACAGACCACGTGTGTTTTAACCTTTTGCTTCCCAACATTGAGAGTTTATTCATCTTCTGTTTCTCTAGTCCTGTTTCATATATGCAAGAGGGCAGGGAATAAAGAGTTGACCAAACCTGACATTTTCTTTGGCTGCATTTACCTGCCCTGCACCGACCTCTAAGCCCAGTCTTGAAACACCTACAAAACGCTAACTGTACTGACATATTTCAACTCCGCTTTCTACAATAGCTTCCTTTTTTCAGGCTTTTTTCTCTTTAGGTGCCACATGTTTTGAGGCAGATGTACAGATCCAAGACATTTAGCTTCCTTGTGAAGATGATCCCATCAAAATATCTTTTTGCTCCAGCTTATGACCTGATTTATTTGTGCTTCCATAACCAAAGCCCTCAATAGGTTATCCACTTCTCAGGACAGTGATTTTATCCCTTTATCCTTCTATAAATTGTGGTTATGGTTACCATACATAAAGATATTTCAAAGGACAAATGGAAGAACCACTCAGTTCCCCATTATAAATAAATAGGACATTTTAAATAGGAGCACAACATAATCACTGGAGAATTAGAAAAACAAAAAGTATTGCATATTTTAAAATATGAATTTCAAAGAGTTTCTCTCTTTAACACCAATAATAAAAGTAGGCAGTTCATAAGCACTTACAAATAATTAAGTGAGCTGATAACCATAATGGTCTCTCCAGATGAAGAGGCCAGCTACCATAAGCTCTCTGATTCGTAAAATATATGAATGTGACCTCTGACTATTAAAAATGCCCTCTTTGGCCTCATTTATGAAATCACTACAATTTCTGGTTCATATTACAGTAGTTTCAAAAATAATATTCCATGTCCTGTGGCAGGCATCTTGGTGAGCATCTACTCCCTTTCTAAAATGTGTATTTTATCTAGTTAAATGATAATAATATTCCTATTAAAAGCTCTGTGGTCTCTTATTGCATCATAAGCAATAGTGCTGGTGCTTCAATTATTTTAACACAAACCTAGAAAACCACCCAGTTACAGAGATTTCTGGTCCATTCTTCACCATCAGGGCTACAGAAATGCTCAATATGCTTCAAAAACATTTATTTTCCTGGCAACAGGCATTGAAATCAGTTTTATTTGCTTTCCCAGATTGAGATGCACAATCTCTAGAGACCTGAGCCTGATACATTCTCTTTCATAACAAGAGAGATCCAGGTCAAGCTGCTCTGCAGCCCTCAGCTCTGATAACATGGCACCTGTTTGCAAAAAGGCATCAATTTTTAAGCTCTAGGACTACTGAATTCCTACGGTTCAGAGAAGTCATCCGTATGCAGCCAAGTGCATTCTGATGGTTCATAAAATGCTCGCATTCACAGACTATGGGTTTCTGTGCAAACTCAGAAAACAGAATCTATTCAGAAATGGCCTCTCAGGACAGATTAGAGAACACAGCAGCACTGACTGTTATTTAGGGATGTGGTACCTATAACACAGGCCATATTTTTAAAGCCTGACAGACTGCCTTCATTATCATAGAGCACTAGCTCAGTGCATGACTAAAATATACCAGTTTCTGTTCTCTATGCAAAAATGCTATTTCCAGATTCACTGTTTTAATGTCTTTTAAATCAAGTATGAAGGTGAAAAGAGTGATTTGTTTTAGGTTTCGTTAGATGTTTTAGTAAGTTTCAAAAAACAACTATGAAATATCATCTGTTTGGGGAGGGGCAGGGAGAGACAGAGGACAGTCACTCAAAACCAGAATCTACTTGTACATCACACTCAGTCTGGCTGCGCACCTAAAGATCATCCTTTCTTCTTCCAACCTTAACTAGATTGTCAAAATATCATTGGTTAAAGAGCCGAGTTTCCCATTTCAGCAATTCACCTATGGCAGCCTCTAATGACTACCTTCAGCCCCAAAATGTGTTAGACATTTTGTACACAAATACTTTCCTCCCCTAAAATACCACTTCAGTAGTTTAAGATTTGTAGTAAGATAAGTCTATCTTTTCCTATTAGCAGGAGACAGAATTAAGCAAAGTTCATACCCACAGTAGAGGAGCACCCTATTTCTGCACATACTCAGATATTACTGTCTTGGGATTGATATAGCTGGTCCAATACTGAGCTGAGTACAAGAATGAGACTTGTTTATACAAAAGGTGAAATGGCTGTATAATTGAGTGTGACAAGATCCCTAAGAACCTTGGGAAAGTCTCAATCAACCTATCTCTATTATTATTTTCAAGTAATTAATCATAAGAGTGTCTGGTGTGTCAGCTCAATAATGAACTGAATACCCTAATCCCATTTATGTTTAAATACATTGATCGTGGTTACATAAAGTTCAACATACTGAAAGACTTTATACTCAGGTTCCAACACCACCTGAGAAACAAAGCACACTTCATTAGCCATTTTTTATTCAGGCAAATTCTTTTCTCATATTTTAATTAACTTCTAGGGCTTGTTTCTGTTTAGCATTAGAATGGGAAATAACTGCAGCTGGTCTCACACTAAGGGCTACTATTACCTCCAAAGAAGTGAGGACAATCAATATTCTAGGGAGGATGGGTATTGAAATTTTCTCCTGAATAACTTGGAGATCAATAATCATGACAGAAAACGGAAGGGAGACTTGCATTTGAAGGAATCCCAAGGAGGCCCCTGAGGAAAGAACTGAGCACAAAGATAAAACGTGTCTCCTCTAACTCAGTTCTTCTGTGACTGAAGTCCAGGTCATAGGGATTTTTGCTCTCAGGCAAGCTTTAACTACATGGTTAGGTAGGTGTTTCAGCACCTTATTGACCACATAGAGGAGACTGAGAGAAGCTTTTAGGATATGGTGTTAGGGTAAGTGGATACAAACTTGTTTTTATTTCTGTTAAGCATCAGTATTTATAACAACATAACTTAGATTTGGATCATGTAAATAATATACTTCTTATTCAAAGATGACTTGCATTAAGGTCAAGCTCAGTACAACTACTACACAAGAATTTCCCAACCTTCTATATACAGCAATCATTATAACCAAAGTAAAGAACCACATGCATGGAGCCTGATGATCTGAGGATTTTCTCAGGCATTTCTATAGAGTAAGAGGATGTGATTCCACTCAGCTACAGGGGGAAAAAAAAGGGTTTTTTTAAAATTGTTAAGTTTTCATGAAAAAAAATAAGCCTTTCATAATCATCTAGGTCAACTCTTCGCCAGTAGCTGGACAATGGGGAGCCCAAGTATGCCTGGAGAATGAGGCAAGAATGGAAATATGTGTATGTATAGCTATTTAAAGAAAGATAAGGATAAAAAGAACAGTGTGTATGGATGGCGCCTCGATGAGCAGGCCATCAAGATCACAGTGCACTGATGTGCAACTTCTGCCCTCAGTTAGGCTGTTTTTCCAACCTGACAGTCTGAGAGTAAAGAACAAAGATTAAATCAGCAGTGTCACAAAACAACTCACAGAACTGGGACAAGTTGATGAGGTAAAAGATCTCAATATACATCAACTCTTAAAAGGCATATCCAAAACGAGGACATGGTCACTCAGGAGCCCAGAACAGGTGATGAGGACTTGATGCTCAACATCCCTTATTCTCCACGCCATCACAGTTAATGCTGACCAGATAGACTGGACACACATGGACACATCTTAGTGCTAATATAAGAATAAGAGCCAGGGCCAATCTGCTAGTAAGGCTAAATGAAATAAAATCACCTTTCTTTCTTGCATGTTCTCCCATTGAGCGTTGACATGTAAGCCATACTATTGAATCATCAATAGAAAAAGATTAAATAAGTAAAAAATAGATCAGTTCTCCTCCTCTAACCCATATATGGATGCAGTAGTAAGCAAATTTCTGCCTAAACTTTCAAATTTATGGGAACAGCAACAAATTATTAAAACTTCCTAATATTTGAATTGAAAATAATCCACAACTCTTGTTAGCCACATTCAGCTTCTTCATTATTGTACATTTTCTAAACATGAGCATGCCTTCAAATTTTATTCCAGAGCAGGAGAAAACTGGTGAAAACTTTAGCTAACCCTAGCCAATCCAAAATACCTGAAAAAATGACGTGAAACGAGAAGGTGTGACAGATATGCTCCTTCCCCAGTATTTCTCAGCCATGGTCCCATTCAAGTATTAACAATTCCACAAATAGCAGACCTTGGTGTCTGGTTCGCTCCGACATCAAAACAGACTTCGGAGATTGTCTCCCTGATGCCTGCGTGTCAACGGGGAGATAAGGCTAACTGGGCATAACAGCAAATGACTGTGAGTCATTCATCTTATCCCATAAATATGGGGACTGTCCTAGAGCCCGTTGAGCTCTCTTTGCACAGCACAGGGCTGCACGCCAGGATCTCCCCTTGAGCAGGGACGTCTCTCAAGGATACTCCTCAGGGTTGAGAGATGCTTCCCACAACAGACTCACGGTAAGTGAACTGTAGCGCGCTCTCTTTCTGAGCTTGTTATCTTTACTCTGTAACTGTGCACAAAATCCCTTAGCCCTAAACCGTTGACCAGGTCCGGGACTAGGATCGGATCCAGCCACACCCAGATTCCTCTCAAAAGGAGTTTAGAAAGCAAGGGGGTCCAATGTGAACCTCGTGGCTCCACGGGAGGGTATCCTTAATAATTCCAAAACTCCATGCAGTAAATAAGAAGTGACCTTGCCATAGAATCTGATGAAACCACTGTCCATATCAATAAAATCTACTGCAGTTTCTTTCACTCGAGTGAAGTGCATTGTGTCACTCACTCCTCCCTACTACTTGTTTCATGACAGAAGGATTCAGAAGGATTTACAGGATTGAGAAGAAAAAAAAGAAAAAAAAAAAAAAACAAAAAAAAAGGGTATTTCTGTAAAATGCACCTATGTGTAGGAACTGTACAATAAAATACCAAGCCTAAAACTACTTTGAAACTTCCTGAAGTGAGCTCTAAGGTATTCAAAAATTGTTTTGGTATTAGGTGGAGATTATTGAGTTGCTTTTTTCCCTTTCTAAATCCCAAACTTCTCAGACCATAAAGTCTCCACGATAATCACCAACTGACAGCTGGTTTTTTTAGCTTGCTGTAGTATTTCATAACTGCCGTGCCACCCACCATACTCCAAGAAAATCTACTCCATTATTCCATCCAGCAACCCCGTTACCTCTTTCAAATCCTGGACAATAGCAGTGAGTCTCTCGTTCTCGGCCTGCACGTTGGTGACCACTGCTCTGCTCTGTTTCAGCTCATTCTGCATCTCCAGAATCTTCCCTAGGTAATAGGCTTCCTTGGATGCCGACTCCTGGAGCAGAGTCTCTTCACGTGTTTCACCATCTTCAGCCACTTTGCGGTGAATTGAGAAGGACTGTCCAAACGCCTGCAGCAGAAAAAGAACAGGTACACTGTAAAACCACTGAAAAATATCAGTCCTAGAAAAATATCAGTAGTAATAAGCACCTAAATAACAAGAGGGAATGGACTAAATCCAAGAGTCCCAAATTCTGATCCAATAAACATTGTTTTCACATCTTCCTAGCAGCAGAGGGTCACCACCTCATTCAGCTGAAATGAGGCATCTTGAAGCTGTTCTCATTTACGGTACTGAAATATGGCCCATATCCAGGCAGCCTCCACTGAGATCAAGATGGTGCGTTGCTAACTATCCATTAATTAGTGCCTGTGGTTAAATCTCCTGAATGAGGCGAAGCGATATTCATCAGTTCCTTTATTCTCTACAAACTGTGCTCCTTTTTGCCTTTTTTTTTAAAAAAACATAATAATATAAATATTATATAAATAGCTTGCAAATCTCTCCAAATTGCTTTCCTGAATAACATTATTTAATGCTATTTTATGCTGAGAGTTGGCCTCATAGAAATGTGAAAAAGCTTCCCATAATTTGAAAGAAAGATAAATGTACCAAGCAGTAGCCATCTACATTACTGGTAGCCTAAACATGGAGTTTGATAGGTTTTTTTCTTTCATTCCTTTCATTTATACTTAAATGTTCTCTGCTTATGCTTTTGTTCCTTTTTCTTTTGGGCAAATTACCAAGATATTTAAGTATTCAGGAAGTTCATGAGTAAGTAGGGAATTCTCAGTCATTCTCTTACTTTTCTTGTCACTGGCTTACAGCGACCAGCTTAATAAGGCAGTAATTCTCAGGGACAGTGTCTGAAGGGATGTTAATCTGGACTGCTTGGAATCAACTTGAAAGAGAGCAAAGTACAAGCCATGACAGTAGAAATGATGGAGATATCATTTGGCTATCAAAGACAGAAGAAAAAAAAATGTAAGTACAGAAAAGCAAAATCTTTTTGTCTGAATTTTTTATCTTTAAAAACAGATACCTGGTCACAAATCATATAGCCTTACTCAGGAGAAAGCTTAACGAAGTAAGCCAACATTAAGAAGACCTAACACAGGAAAAACCTCTCTCATATCTTAACTGAGAGAACATATGTCCACTGAAAGACTGTGATTTTATTTTTCCAATTTAGAAAAGAGATATAGGCATGATAGTATCTGTTCTTTCAGTGGGGAATTGTTTTCTGCTCAAACCTACAAACCACACAGTACATAATGTGTTCTCACTGTTAACACTGGTCTCCTTTGCCTTTCCATCAAGGAGAACCACTTGCCAAATGGAATTCTTTGGTTTACTGTCGGTATTTATAGCCTTTCAGAACACATTCAAAGTTTTACTGGCACCAGAACTGAAACTTTCCCTTAAAAACTTCAAAGCAAAACCCTGCTCAGAACTTTGCAGCTTTTAAGTCTACTCGGAAAATTCTGTGAACTCAGCATTAAAGGATTCTAAAAATATTCAATAATGTATTAACCCAGCTGTCTTCTTGAAAGACTGCAAATTACCAAAATAGCAAGCATCAGCAACTTGCTGGATAGGATTTTCCAAATAACAAGAAATTCAATTTAACGAAACTGTTATCCACTGATTCAGTCAGTACACCTACGAACCTAAGGCGACTGTTTCTGAAACATTGCTAATAAATTACATCTCACAATTTATCCCTACATTAAGTGTCTCACTGTGCCTAATTTGAAATCTAAGCAAAAAGCACTAACCTATTAAAGATGAAGACAGATATCTAAGACAAACGTAATGGGCCACAAATCCAAGGGAAAATCAAAACACAGAACCAAATAGCATGCGTGACAAATGGCCAGAGCACCTCATCACCCTTGAAGAAATGGGACCTGGAGCCCTTTCTTTCACAGGACTGGACAGGTAAAATCCCATAGATAAATAAAAGTACATAGCAACAATGGGTTTCTAGGTACATACTATGTTTTCCTGAAATAAGTTCTCTTTACTTAGAGCCATGCTCCCTTTCAATTTACAAAAAAAGCAAACCAATATAAATCCTATGTTCTATTCATTAAACTGCTCTGTGAACAGAATTTAAGAAAATGACTCATCCAAACAACTCTGTAATTATTATTTCTACATCATATCTAATGTGTCTTTTTGTTTAACTCAACAGCACTGAGGATGTTTTCCAGAACCATTGCAACATATGGCGCCAAAGTAAAAAGGAAACCTCACTACAGATCAGACATTTCTCTCGATTTCATTTCTCCTCATAATCTCAGGAACAACTATGTATTTCTGAAATGAGAGGATGACAATGAATTGCCAAAGATATCTCAATTTCTTAGAAGATGAGTGAAGTCATTGAATTCTAGTTGCACCAAACCAGAGCATCCCTATAGTCTTTTACTTTCTTATAAATATTTTTTAAAAGCAATTATGAACTGTGTTGATTCTGTTTCAGATTTCTGTGCTAATCCTCAATATTGTAAAATACTTTCCATGCTATATACTTGCTCTTGCACAATATAACTTCACTCCGTGGTTTAAATCCTCATCTTTGAGGAACATGAGTGCTGTATAGGAAGGAAAAGGAAAAATGCCAATTTGATACACATACAGTGCATAAAAGCATAACCAAATTGCCAAGTTTTTAAAAAGAATTTTTCCATTACAAAGTTTGACAGAAAATTACTGTGTACTTAACATTCCTTTGTACTGCAGAATATAACTGAAAATCATTCAGGATTTATTTCCTAGGAAATCAAATTTTACTACTACTATATATCATTTGACTTGTTCCTTAAACTCCTATCAACATGTTAAAGTTTGAGGAAGAAAAGAACGGAAGCCTATGCATGGAAATCATGCAGCTCCATGCCTCACAGGGAGGAACACACGGCATACTGTCTTTTAGTAGAAATGGAAGCAAAAACTCCAGCCCTTGCTTTTAAAGGTCTCTTTGGAAGGTCGAAGAGTTACCAGTTTCCAGAAATATCCATTTAAGGACTTCCCAGGCACTACTTGCTTTTATACTAAACTATCCAGCAATATTTTTAAGCTTGTGGAGACATATTTATTCCACTCTAAGTTCACATTTCAGTAACTGGCAAAGCGTGTTTACCAATCTACAAACCCTCATAGCCCTGGTATGATACAGGTACGCGTGGACGTTTCAAACAGCCACTTACACCTACCTCACTGACTCCATCCCCGCAGGGGGACAAGCCAGCCGCCCTCACAACTGTGCAGATCAACAAACCCGGCAACTGACCCACCTTCCTCCCAGCATCTCCCCCTTTCCAGCCTGGATGTGACCATGTAACTACACCAGCATTTTACACGTCTGGCGCTCAACAAAAAACATGGGCAGGCTGCAGCCTAAGCCAACCATGCTCCACTCTGCACAGTCTTCACAAGTACCTTATGAATCTGTCAGCCAGGAAAGAGCCACAGGGCAACAAGAAGCTTATATATTCACATATTCATATTGCAGTGAGGACCAGCAATGGGTAAGATCTGAACTTGGGTGAATTCAGTACCGGGAGAAGCATTTACTGAGGTGACCTGGATGCAAATGGCATCTGCACCAGGCACGGAAGGAAGACCAAGCGGATGAAGCTCTTTCAAAATCTGATAAGGTTGTGACTGGGACTGCAGACTAACGAAAAGTTCAGCTGGGTTTAAGTCAAATATGGGATACAAACCAGCCTGCTGAACATATCTGAGGCTATTCTACATGGGAGCATACCATCACGTTACAGAAATCTGACTAGGGAAGTAGTTTTGCTCCGATATTACACGATATAGCAGGCAAGGCTGAAGTACCACACAAACATATATCGGGTGCTCCCTGTTCTCACCATTGAATAAAATGTCAATATTTTTGTCAGATATTTACAGTGAGGGCACATCTTCACAGCCAGGTTGGCTTCTTGTGAGACGCTATTTCTGCCTAGATGTACTGTGTCAGCTGCATTGCTACCACAGCTGTCTATATGGGTGTTCCTCCTAAAGCAAATTCCAGGAATTGCTGGGGTAGCAAGAATGGGACCACACTCTTCCATGCTTTTCCATCACCTCGGGTAGATTAGAACAAGTGCATTAACACAGTCCATAGAGCTCCCTGAGCTAGCGCTGAAGAAGTTACCTGCAGAAGCAAAGCACTCTGTGGCAACCACAGGAACGGTGCCCAGGCTAACTGGCTTGTATCCTTTCTGCAATAGTGTCTCCGATTGGCACTGTACTGTCCCTTGGAGATATATTACTTAATTACCTCAGTTATCTTTAGTATGATGCTGCCTTGCTTGCTGTCTATCTATACTGGCACTTGTGATTACTCATGGAAATCTCTTCGAATTCTCTATTGGTCCCATGGTGGCCTTTAGTTCCAGCACTCATATTGCAGAGTATTTTTGACAAGCGCATCATCTTCCAAATTCAAATCCGGACTCAGACATGACTGTATGACTTCTATCAGCCATGAACACCGAGACAGATTAAACATTTTGACAAGGACTATCACAACAGTGACCAATCCAAACTTCACTTTACATGATATGATATCTCAAGTCAGCTTGAAAGATGCTGTTGACTGAGGTAGGAGGTTTGGGTTTTTCTTTGTTCTTTTTTAGCTGATCACAGAGGCTGAGTTACATGATACCACTAAGCATTATATATGTATATACATATATCAAGAATCGATAACCTTATAACAGCATGATGACTTTTTAATGTCTTAAAATTTAAAGCTTGAAAACTAAGAAATAATGAGCATTAAACAATGATAAATATTAGTTTGAATGCATCACAAAGGATAGCAACAGTGTCACATACAAGAAAATGGGCCAATTTGATCACAGAAAGGGGTATAAGTTTCAGGTGAAGGCCCTTTGTCACTGAACTCAGAATAACCCCCGAGGGAAACTTTAACCTGGGAATAAAACTGATATGAAATAAATAATGAATAAAAGCGACACAGATTTTTGAAAGTGCAATTGAAAAATATGACTGATCCAAACACTATTTGTATGAGTATTTATACATGAAATATAAACAGCAACAAAAAGCTAGTATGCACTGACATGAATAACCTTTGTAAAGTGAAAATTATATTTAACACTTAAAAAAAAGAGAGAAACAAAGCTAAAAGCCTAATTTCAGTGTAGAAAACAGCACATACACAAAAGATCATCTAAAAACAGAAACAGGTAATGAAGGATGTTATTTCTGAATTTCAATTTTATTTTTATAGCCACCTACTGGGGCTGGAATTCTTAAGTATTTGCATAGAAACCTACTCTTCTAGACTGCGATGATTAATAAGCAACGCAACATGACTTGACTGCTACCAAGACGAGCGGGCAAACAATTAGTTTACCTTTATGACACTTACTGTGCTTCCCCAATGCATAATGCAACAGCACCCACCTTGTTCACATGATTGCCCGCTCCAGCTGTGGACCTGCTGCAAGGCAGCATGCATTATGCATTAGCTACCTCCACACTGCTAGCACAGGGGCAAGGAAGAAGCAGGCTGGGGTTATCCGAGAGAGCGGCGTAGATCTTAGCCAGTAGCTCACCGATATGGAAATCTTTGCCAGAGGGGCTTCCCTAGAGTTAATCACAGGGGCAGGCCTTATTTTTGGCACATCTTGGATCCCCCGTTATGCCCAGGCACTCGCTTTTGTTTACCTGGCTGATTGTTCTCGCTGTGCCCTCACCCTTTAGATACTTGGATTATCCAAGGATCATGATTTATTCCTGAAGAATAGAGCAAGTAACCCAAAGGGCTCCAAATCTGACCAGTGTTCCATGGCACTACTGCAAAGCAAACAGAAATGCCCTTGCAGAAAGGACTGGTGGTTTCAAGTGATAGTAATATATGTGGGGGTTTTGTTTGTTTGATTTCTTAAAAGATGGGAAAACTTAGGACTCTAAAAGACTCTTAGGTTATACCTTCATGTAACTGGCATGTCCTGATGTTGTTCATTTAGGATTATTAGGAGAGGTCAAGAGACTTTCTTTTGAAAGCTGATATTAAGAAAGAGGAGGCCCCGAATAACAGATCACAAGCATATTGCCAGGAAAACAAAGACAGATGTATGTTTAGTCAGAATGGTGCAAGAAGAGAGAGATTTATTAGGTATTGACTAGATAGTGCATGTGAGACAGACAATCCATGCAGAGAAACAGATTGAAAACTGAGAAACAGCTTGAGAATACAAGCTGAATCAGCATGTGCAGGCATACAAGAAAACTAGACAGTGAACTGTGGGGGTTTCAGGCTAGCTGATAATGGCTCGGTGTGGTAGCTACACACAGGTCCCATTTGTCCAATTCCTCTCGAGTTCAAGAAAGCAGGATGCTGAACCTTCCTACAGATGGAGAGAAAATAAAAGATGCTGAACCCTATCTCAGATTTCCCTTTCAACTCGGAATAGCGAACAAGATTTCTAGACTTAACTAGTCGCTGGCCAACAGAAATACTAGAGAAGGGATCAAAATGCACTTACACCCAAGCAAATGTCTAAGCACAGGTCATTTCATAATTTCCAGAATCAAGATGATCAATTTTGCTGTTAAGTTACACTACTTCAATAAGGCTTTTCTTGTTTTTGTTTAATTTAAAAACATATATTTTACTCAGTTTACTCCATTGCTGGAGAAAGCTGCTAGACGTATTGCAAAAAAAGCCAGAAATAAACTGAAATAAAGTGGTATTTCCTTCATTGTTCTCTGTTCTCGTGAGATTAGACAGCTTTAGGAAAACAGCAAAAGCTAAACTTTGAAGGATGGTTTCAATTTCTTCTTTGCTTCAGGCATTCAATATGACCCTAAGCAAATTATTCCTCGATTTCCCATTTGGGAATGTAGATGACGAGCTACTCTACAAACAAGGGCTGTTAAGATACAGGCAGTCGTGACCCAAGATACTGTGGTTACAAGTACAGTATAAGTAAATGAGATAAAGCTGTAAACATTACCTGGATACGTGCTTTTAATACCTTACAAAGACAAAAGAAAAGCTCATTTCCAAATACCAGCATACTTAATCTATGCCATCAGCAATGGAGTCAGTACAACGGTAAAGTCATGTAATTCAGTATCTGCATATGAAGTACTGAACTTGCTAGTAAGACTTGCATACCAATGTACTAGAGGTTTTATTTATGTCAGAAATACTGAGGATATGCATGGAAAACATACATAACATGCAGACTGTTTACAGACACAGAACTGTAGCACAAGACACAAACAAGTCATAGTATTTTCCCCAAGGAAGCTCTGGATAAAAGTGTGCACAGCGTGGACATCTTCTGTTTGTTCTCAATAGATCCCCACAGTGTCTATAAGCCCTGTCGAAATTCATATATCAGATGCTAATCAACAAAGCCTTCCCAAAGTCCTGGGGAAACGGGCATTTACATTCAACTCAGCTCCAGACACTGCCATGCTTCTGCAGCCCGGGTATATATTGTGCTGATTTCCATCAATATGTCATGGTGTGAGGCTCTAGGCAGCCATGCAGCATTTCCAGCTTCTTTTTTTTTTTAATAAAGAACAAAAACATATTCCTAAATGTGTCAGTCAGAAAACATTTACAGACAACAAAAGGAAAGCACAGGCACTTGAATGTTCATTTTCACGGTATCTCCATTGTTCATCAGCAATCCCATAAATGGGGAGTGAATAAGAATCTCCATTTAATTGCCTTTAACAGCACTCAAGATGAGGATATAAATTCTCTTCCTGAGAAATCCCTCTAGGCATAGAGAACACAAGAAAGGGAAAGCTTGCAACAAAGAAAGCCACTTATCTACAGCACAACTAATCAGGTTTATGATTGTTATTTTAAAGCAGCTCCATTTAAAATGAATATGGTCAATAATAAAGCTATTTCTATAAACAACATGATTCACACATTAATAAACCATAAAATGATTTGAAAATCTGCACCAATGTCTAGGCTGGTTCTTATAGTTCACACCATCATCCTGCCAATTTTATCCCCAGCTATTAAAAACATGCCAATTTAAACCAGTAGAAGCATTGCCTGAATAAAAATAACCGTAACAATCTTCCATTTTTAACCAAATGTGCCTGAAATAGGAGATGGAGCATGACTTTCATGGAAGCCCTATTACCTTTGTCATACATGGCAAAGTCCCAACTTGAACTGAAGCTTAATACTTTTCTACTTCGTTTGCTGTTTTCCAGCTTATGGAATGGCCAAGGTAATAGCACTTCCTTCCCTCATTTGTTTGAATATGGTTTCAAGGAAAGTATGCTGAAGTTCAAATCCTTATGAGTTATGGAAACACCAGCTATTTCACACTAGCTCCCCGCATGTAAAGTTGTAGTCTACATTAAAAGCTTTTTCTTTCTCTCATCCATTTTGGATATGTATTAAGTCGTGTTGCTAGAGAATAGCAAGAGCGACCTGTGAAGAACAGTAATTGCATTCCACATTGTTGCTGCTCACGTTGCATTATTTCTTTTTCTGGAGAGGATTTTAAGGACACACTTAATACAGCGAAAGATCATTTCCAGCAAAGGCAGAAAAGCAAAGTTGGATGCTGCAAGGAAACGGAAAGCTGCTGCTTAAAGAAGAAAGAGAATGCCCTTTGGGGCACAGAATAAGGAAAGGCACAGAGGAATCCTGTTCCAAAGCCCAGGACAGATATAAGGAATATGCTTCAACACATAGACAAAAAACTCATAAGAAAATTGCAGTTTTATTATCATAATATTATGTTTGTATTATCTACCCATTGTATTCATAGAAATTAAATAACTATAGTTACTTTCTAATACATCCTTCTCTGGAGGACAGAACTGCTTGCACACCTGCAGCTTACCTGCTTGCTGAATCACCTGAACCATGTAAGTCAGTTGTGCCTCACACTAGGAGGGATTCTGGCATTCGGACTCCGATTTTGAGGGTAAGTGTATTTTTGCACGACAGATCTGCAGAGCTCTCTGCATTCAGAAGGGCTTACACTGTAGAGATGTCCAGCAGCATATCGCTCAGGATGCTAAAGATTTAAGTCTGACTGTGAAAAGCTGCAGAAGGCTTCTGCAGCTCAAGTGATAAAATAGAAAGTTAAAAGCAACATTGATAAATGCAAAGCAGCACATTGGAGGAGTGGGGAGCAGACCTAACCCAATTGTAGGCTCATGGCCGAGGTGAGTGTTGACAGTCCTCGAGACTCTGAACAACAGCTTCCTCTGAAAGTAGCCCTAATTCAAGCTGGGGGGTGGTCAAGACAAGCTTCAGAAACCTCTTTGAAACTACATTATGACTAACTGCGCAATTTTGTGTGTCGGAAGGACTGACAAGCACTGCCCTTCTCCTGGGTCATACATTTGAAAGAGCCGTGACTCATAGGTCATGTTTTAAAATATCCTCAACACCTATCTAAAAATGAAGAACAAGACTGTTGTGATTCTGTTGCATAAACAAATCTGATCATTTAAATAAAATGAAGTGTATAAAGACAGGAAATGCCAGCACTGGGAAAGTTGATTTCAAACGTAAATGACCCTTTGTTTTATTTTGTTTTAACTTGGAGCGCCAACATTATCAAACAGTTTTATTGCAGCCATCAAAAATGAGTTCCCAAGAAAGGGGCTCCATCCGAGCCAAACTCCCAGTAACTAAGCAAACCTTAGATCAAGTTGATAGCAACTGAAATAGCAAACAAAGATCTTTCAAACTGCTAAAACATCCCAAGTAACGCACGTTTCTGTTATAAATGTAGCAGGCACAAGCACTTTAGTTAAAGTCTTGATTTAACTGTTGCTATTTGCACTCCTATTGCCTCTAATTCTTCCTCCTAATTGATGGCACAGCAGTTCTGGCGACTCCGAGGGCGATTTATAGGAACTTATAGGAAGGCACTTTCTCCGAGTGACCACACACAACGTGCTTAATGCCAGCATGGGCGACTGCAGCCAGGCTGGGGCACGAGCAGCCTGTATAATGGAGGGCAAGGAAAAAGCTCCGCGATCTAGTTCTTTAAGTCATAGCAGCTAAGCTGTTGTAGGGGGCACACCACAACTTTTAGAGTAGTAATACTCTAAAGTAATAAAGAAGTAGTAATAGTAATAATTAGTATAGTAGTAGAATAGTCATAGTAAAGAATAGTAATAGTAGTAATAAAGAAGCTTAAAAGGAGAGAGATGGGATAGATAGGTAGATAGATGGATAGAAAGATAGATAGACAGACAGATAGACAGACAGACACATCTTTCAGGCATTTCTGCTAGATCAGAGGATTGCAAAATCTTTAAAAAAGAAAATCTAAGTTAGAAAAAAATCTAAATAAAAGCATGCCTTGGAGAGGAGAGACCCGAATGACAGACTTTGCACTTGTTTGCAAAGCAAGGTGTACTTCAAGTGCTGCCAGGTACAGAGTTGCTCGGGGGAACTCTGTGCCTCCACTAGCCTGTGTCAATGCAGCACACCCCTGTTTTATGCGGTCTTGTTGCAGCTGGGGGCTTACTGCAAATGCTGGATAATCTCATGCCTCTAGAGCCAAGGAGATTTAAAGGCATGTGGTGATTTTGCTAATCATGTTTCAGCACAACTTGCCTACTTAACACAAAAAGAAGAGCATGTATCAAAGGATGGGCTTGCAGAAGGTAGTCCGCAATGTAAACCTTAGAGGTGTTCACTCAGGGTGAAAAAGCCTTGCCATTTTAGTCATCCAAAGCCAAGATGGTGAGGAAAGGAGTTTGCTATACACTGCTGATCCATGGATCTGCTAACAAGGAAAAAGGAATGGGATTCGTCTGACATATGACATTGCAGGAGAAGGCAGGGAGCCTGGACTCCTCTCAGTATTACTGTATTTGCGCTGCATGTTCCCATCTAAAGCTAACCTGACACTGAATCGATGAAGACTGACCATGCCTCACACTCTCCATTGGTATATCCGTGTGGCGGGGGGAGCGCTCAGGCTCCAGCGGGTCACTCAGCACGAGCAGGAGAGAGCAGACTGACCAAGCTTTACGAGCAAGAGGCAAGAAAAGTCTAAGCCATTTCTCCTGGCGTAGCTGACCCTGTGCTTTTGCCTAGAGACTCAGCTGTCCCAAGCACTAGTTTCCTTTTACTGCGGGAACAGGGAGAAAGGGGGCTGTAGTGATGATGTGCTTTAAAACAACAAAAGCAGCCTGAGGAGACCACAATTCAGCAGGCAGCTTCTTGGGTTACAAGCACACCTATAGCATAGGTCCATCTCACCTCTGTCAAAACCTGAATCTGAAATATTTCTCAGCCTTGTTCTCTGACACGGTGTTAGATGTGTGATACTGACTAGTTATAATACTGCCTAGTTATAAAATTTCCCATTTGTGAAATGAATCGTCTCCCAGTAAGCAATTTGCAAGGGATAACAAATTTAAAAGGATCATATTCTTTTGCTTTGCCAGCAGCTTTGTTTCAAGGTGACCTGTCTTTCAGATTGTAAAATAATTGCATTAGAATATGCAAACCAAGCACCCATGACTTATCCCCTTCTACTGAGAAAATACCGGAGCTTCCATTGGCGTCAACAGAGCCAAGATTTCACCCCTAGGTATTTATTTTTGGATAGTATACAATATTCTGGTTCATGATTTACTCTATTTGATCATGCAAAAGACAAAGCAGAATCTGTAAGTAGCTTAAGCAACTGTAATATCTTTAGAAATAATAAAATCAACTTCACAAGCCCCAGATTTTTTCTTTCAGATCCTTCCTTCCCACAGCAGCGGTTTTCGCGGAACGCAAGGTCTTCTTTCCTGGCTTACCCCACGCCCTGGGGAGCGATGCCCACACTCCTGCTGAACAGCAGATCAGCAACACAGACAGGAAAACACCATCCTCAGCAGCTTGCAAGAGAGTGCTTAGCTTGCAAGATAAATGTGTTGTGAGACCGGACATCAGAGCTTTCCTTTTCCCTTTCGGAAAGGAAGCTTTCACTTGCCTCCAGACTCAATACTTAGAAAACAGCAGCAGTAACGTACCCAGGCAAAGTCGCAAGGCCCCTTGCACAGTGGCAATGGCAGAATGCAAGTTTCAATGACGTCCACAAATACTCCAGGTGAATTCTCTTTCTACCTTTTGGCAAAAAAATATGTAGCAGAAACACTGAGATTGGCTTGAATTAAATCTTAACAGAAATGTATTTGCGTATGCATGAGGACACTGTCAGTAACAGCAGACTACGGGTTAAAGGCAAGACAGGGATTACTTGCTGCAGAGCACCTTATGTGTGATTTCATGCAAATGGAAAGGAAGAACAAGCTGACCTGAAAATAAGGTGTCCAGTGATGAAGAACAGAACTAGGGCCATAAAATATCCAGACAAGGAAAACAAGAGAACTGTAAAATTTTGTGTCTAGAATGTATAAGGGGTAAAATAAAATAATGAGGCACAATGTTAAAGCTAGTATCCACCCCTAACACATACAGCCAAACAACAGTTTGTCATTATCAGTCAAGAAGAACCCAAGAACATGATGTGGCTCAGTATCTGGTGTCCCCTGTCTCACGTCACACACAGATGATCCTAGACCGACTACTTGGGCATGCATTCCTGTCTCGGTCCTTGTAACAAAGTGGTGAGAGAATGGGTAAAAAAAATCAGCCACTTTAGAGATTTTGTAATATAAATACTACTTTTCCCTTCCAGAAGTCACCAGCAGTTTGCCTACCCTCGAGATAGCATTTTTTGGAGTAAATCTCTCAAATTAAAATCTCATTGCAAGACCTCTTCATACCACCTACAACTGGCTCTAGTTTGCCCAGTGAAGCCGAAAACATCTGCTAATTTGCTGAAATGCATTTACCACAATTCACCAGTGTCAACCCACCCTTTTCAGGCAAATGCCATTTATTGTCAGCTTCTTACAATGCAAATTTCTTAGCCGAGTGTATGAAGAGCATTTCATATTTGATTCATTAAACAGAGTAATCCTATCACTACATGACATCAGAAAGAGTTGAAGCAGAATTACAGAGATGCTTGTTTTCCATTCATTATTTTATGGACAGAGAGCCTTTGAAGGCTGTCAGACAAATCCATGTCGGGAAGATTTCTAAGTCAATTGAGGCATTTGTAACATCAGAAGGAGACGAAGCTCTTCCTCTTGACTCCCTCTTTTAGGCAACTCCTGGGAAGGCTGACGGTTCCTTTTCTTAAACCACCACGCACACGAAACATCTTGAACAATCTGATCTTCTGAACTACAACATATCTACAACTGTATCTGTTGGAAAAACACCCATGGAAAAGGATGCACAAGATGATAAATGTATCGGGGGAAAAACACATTTCTTCTGCAGGGAGTTCAGAGATAAGATTAGTTCAGATTCTTCTGCCAGGATAAGGATATTTATGACTCTTTAATTATTTTGGCTGGGAATCGAGCAACGAGTCTTTCAAAGGCAGCAGTGACTCCACATAAAAGCCATACAGATAAAGCTCAAGCCAAGCTTCATGACTGGGAAGGACATGGCCATAGTGAACCGGAATGAGCCCTACTAGTCCTGTCCGCTGCAGCTCCAGGAGGCCAAGTCTGCACCACATTTCAGTTCTTAGCACTCCGGGTTTTCCTCGGGTTGATTAGTTATGCAAAAAGGATGTGGAAGGTCCATGAAGCATGAACATTCTTTATAAATCATGGCTTGGAGGGAGGGGGAAAAATGTGAAAGAAAGAATATTTTTATTAAATTTTCAATATTAAGCTACATACCTACCTACTCTACAAATAAGAAAGGCTAGCAATATACAGAACCCAAATGTTTAGAACACTATATATCTTTAGGGAAATATTTTAGGTCAAATTCAAATAATAATAATAATAAAAAAGGACTAATAACTAACTCATCATGTCATTGCCTCTTTTTAAAAAAATCACACAGAGGATCAGGACATGGTGCGTGGTGTGCATGCACAAGCACATAATTGCAGAACCATACTGAAACTGATCCCAGAGACATCAGAAAAAAAACGAAGGGTGAGCAAACAAGTATCTGGAACATCATCATGGCAAGATCTGGGTGAAATCCACCACTCACACAGCCCTGGTTGCACATGTAGCACATTTATTCACCTATGCCAGTACAGAGAGGTGATAAAGGTAAATAAAAATGGAATAAAATAACTAACAATCCAGTCTAACAGAATATATTTTAATCTGTGCCATTGAACAGTTCTTCTAGAAATGAGCTAGCATGCCATAATTCATTAAGGTAATATAGATGCCATGCAAGACTCAAAAGTCTTACATATACGTGGCTTTTCAGAGCTGTGTAACAAGAGATCATGGGGGAGAAGAAAGTGAAGTGCAAAATGTTAAATATTTAAGACATTTGGCCAAGAATATTTCAACAATTGAGACAGACCTGCTGCAACAGCAGAGTATTTATTAGGAGGCCAGTCCCAACAGGTCAAAAGGTTAAATGTCTGAACCACCGGGAGAATTACAGAAGGCAGAAAACTATTTCATTAGATCCCAAGACAATCATGTTTCACTGCTGAGCTTGCCAAAACAATGCAGAATACCAATAATATCAGAATGACAGCACACAGCAACAAGGTTCTGAAAAGCCTAGAGTACAAAGATGACCCATATTCCATTAAAAAAAAAAAAAAAAAAAGCAATATTCGATGGGTCCAGATTTCATCTCTAGATACCATCGTAACCTCAGTCTGAACAACAGTAAATATTACATGTTCAACATAACTCAAGGTCTGGGAAATTTGATAAAATTGTTGCAAAAATATTAAAGCTGGTGAATTAGTTATAACATGAAGTGATGGAAACGTGAAAGAGTTTAAATGGTAGCAGAGAGGCATACACCTCAAACAGACGCCTTTTCATGAAACAATCACTTTTTAGCTCATCTATGACTGACGGCCTAATTTGAGGAACATGGATTTCTTGCTGTGCAAAGCAGCAGAGTTAAGGCCTGGGAAGCACATTACCCACCTGACGTCTTTCTGCTGGAGCAGCTCCGCTCGTGAGCTCCAGCCTGACCTGACAAGGCTCCTCCAGGACGCTGAGGACCACTCAGGTCCAGTGACCCACAGCGGGAAGAAACCAACGCTGCAGTGCTATGGACTCCTTTTGGTTATGCTGTGATCGCACCCCTGTCTTGAGTAGCGGGGGACACCAAACACCAATTTTCTGTTCTATTAAGTAAAACTGAACTGAAACTACCCGTCAAATTGCACGAGGGGAACACATTTCAGCCCCTTCATTTCTGTCTGTAGGAATGGCCACTCATAACCTATTTCCGTTTTAAAGAGTCTAGTTTTTCTATCAAAAAACGAGATGTCATTTAACAAAAGTTGAAGACCCATTTCAGGCGTAGAAAATGTCATGCAATAAAAACTCCTTAGTCTGAAAGAGAAACCTAAGTAAATGAGAAATAAGGTGCATATTTTAAAAAGCAGTGGTAGAACAAATCACTAGCAAAACCAGTAGTTTCATCACTATTTCCAAGACCTTATTTAAAACCTCTCCCCTCCCCAAAAGCAGGAAGTCACTAAATTATAACCTGAAAATAGCAAAGCATAAGCCATGTAAACCTATGCCAGTATCTGGACAGAAGTCACTAACAAATTGTTAGAAAGAATAATTTTCTTTGTACATATAGGTATATGTATCTCTAGTTACATATATCTGTCTTTATACTGTGGTGTAACATAAATTTCCAGAGGCAACTGAGAAATCTGGGAATCCAGAAGGAAGAATGTATATGTGACCAAAAAGGTATTACGAATATCTGGAACCAAGCACAGAAAAGCATCAGGTAGTACCACCCCTCAAAGCAATGCTAACGTGCATCTCAAGAAAGTGAGCTATGTTATCTTAGCTATGTTATCTTGATTAGCAAATACATCTGAAGAGAACAGAAATAGCTGCCTTTCCAGATCTGTAATAGAAATACTAAGACTGGTATGAATGAGGTATGAATAAAAGTATGTGTGCAAGCACCATAAGTGGACAAAGAATTAGAAGAACGGCCTGTACTGATAAGCAGAAACTCAGATCACAGCAGGAAAATTGAGGAACATGTTTTCATCAGGCCCAGAAGACTTGCTGTCTCATGAGGCCACAGCACATCATTGGTCTGGTTACCTATCTTGGAAGAGCAGCTGTGAAGCCTGCATGCAACACTGAGAGTGAAACACACCTATTCTGCACAATATTCTGCACCATAGGGACTGCTGAAAATCTTGGGAGGGGAGGAAAATGCTTGTTCTGTTGTCTCAGCCTCCCTGCTGTGGTGTCAACAGCCTAAGCATTTAACAGGAGGGAAGTTGCTTCCCTTTCACCTTTTATCCGCAAGGCAGTTTCGGATATCTGAATAACCTACATGAGTGAGAATTACTGTATTACCCAAGGGGCAGTGAAGAGTAATAGAGGGAAACTGAAGAGACTGCTTAAAAGCACCGTTGTCTTGTCATCTCACAAACAGGGTAAAAACAAATCTTCACCTAGAGGCACAGGGCTCTTAGACGGGTCCCAGGTCATGGACGGATAATATTGTCTAAGAGCAGCTAGGAAGCGCAGGGTGAATTTTTGATGTTAACATCAAGTGGAGAATTAAGCCAGGAGCATAGAAAGAGCCTAAGACCATGTCGTTGGACACTGTGGTGCATGAGAAAGAGACAAAAATAGAAGGAGCTAAAAAAAATAGAATAAAAAAAGGCTGAAGCAGCATAAGAGGCAGCAAAAATAGGACACAAGCCGTAGAAGCTGAACTGTGGATGTTGAAACAGAAGGTAATAGAATATATGCCGAAAAGTGTAATACAATAGCAGAAAGATCATGGAAAATGGCTATGCTAAAAGATTTCTACAAAAAGAAGGTGTAAGTAACCATCTTTTTTAAAGAGAGGACAAGAATTAAATAGAAAATAAAGTGAAGCAGAGGTTGCTGCTTGAGTTATGTCGGAGATGAAGAGCAATCTAAGGAAGAATGATGATTTCATACTGGTAACAAGCAAAAACATGTTTAAAAAGCAAGCTAGAAGCAAAAACAGCTACTGTAGCAAAAAAAAGCTTTATAACCAAACCCTACAAAGTGTTTTACTAACACAGAGACAGCAGATGATCATGTGCAAAGCAGAAGTGAGCAAGTTATTACTCATGTGAAATTAGGTGCCAGTCAAGTCAGGACTCCAGCAAAAGATGCTAGATTTTTAAACAGGGAGACATGAATGATTTGCAATGCAGAGGTAGGATGCAGATCAAAATCAAATTGCTCAAGCAACCACAATAGCAGATGACAGAGCTGTGCTCAATTCAGCGATGCAGACTAATCCAATGACTAAAAATGAGCTAATAAGATGGACTTGACGCCTTGCGGTGCTTCAAAGCTTTGCTGCGTTATCAGGATTGCTTTAATGTGCATCCTCCAGAGCTCTCATTTTCTTTTTGCTCTTCACAGTGAAGCAACTACCAGGGGCTGCAGCCCAGTTTGTGCTCAAGGACAAGAGCAAGTATAATTATAAATGATTGTGGTTTCAAAAGAGCAGCACATGAAGGATTAAGTTACCTCTTAAAGGTGATTATAGGCCTAGGAAACCCAGCAGAAATTAGGTTGGGTGAGCTTGTAGACACTATCTGAAGGGCTGAAAAAAATTACAGAAAACTTTTTTTTTTTAAAAAAAAAAAGAGGATGTATTATGCTCTTTTATAAAGAGGATAAAGAAAAGCCCATTTATGTGGCAACATATTGAAATTAAGGACTAGAAGAGTCAAACAAAATTGATGGATACCTGGTAGCTAAACACTGACCCCCAGAATCAGAGTAAATAGCCTTTACGCAGACTTCAGTACCAAGGGGAATCAGAGGGATTGCACAAATAGCATATTTAGTAGCATGCGTGGGGGCAAATGTAAAAGATTTTTAAAAAGTAATTAGCAAGGAAAATTACTATTTTCCAAATGAAGATGGACCCAAAGAAGCACAGCAAGCTAAAGTAGACAGCATGTTTTTAAAGAAGAGGGTTAGTGTTAGATTTAGCTAATGAATGTCTATAGAGTAACTTGACTAGGGCCAGTGATAATTGGATTTCCGTGGTTCACTTGCATTAGCCTGCAAGATTGCCTAGCCCAGAAGCAATCCAAATTGCAGGGATAGCTGAAAGTACTTACTACAGGGTCATTCCAACACCAAAGCACCAATACAAATGTCTCTGGGAAGCTGAAGGGGCACCGACCTATCACTGATGATTTAGATGAGTAACGGGTACGTGTGTAGTATGTATGTATGCTATATTAGTGTACAGCAACCATACAGCATACACAGCTCTCCAGTTTGGCCACTGCTGAAGAACAGACAAACGGTCTCCTAAAGCAGGAATACGTCCTGAATCCAACAGGATGAGCCATAAATCTTTTACCTCCCAACAGCTCCAGCTGTAGGCACAAGGCCAGGTGTTTGCTACAACAGTTGGAGGGGCAAAATGGTATTCAGCAATATATGGAGTGTTTATATTTTTGCAGTCTCTTCAGCAGAATAATGCTGCTTTAAGTTTACTTTTATGTTCCAAGAGAAGCAGTGCAGCTTTCACTAACACGTCCCAGGGGCTCCATAAAGCACCTGCTCCTCATCTATCTGCCGTGCAGCCATTATCCTCCCGCCAACAGCTTTTTGTTTAAGTGATTCCTGTCCATAATACCTGCCGGAAAAATGCCGAGTTGGTTAAAGACAGAAGTATCAGCAAATTAACTGCACCACAGAAACTGGTAAGAGAACCTTGCAAATTCTGATTCCATCTGAATGCAGAAAGCAAAATCTGGGCAGTGAACGGTCCCCACTGTTGGTGTTACAAAACAATAATTGGGTTATTTGGAACTGATCATCAAGGCAAGCCCAGAGCATTCAAAATAGACTGCCCCATCAAGAGGCCGGTGGTAATAACCAATGCTTATGTAACTCAATGTGTCCCCTTCAAGGAGAAGCTTGATTTAACTTGAAAAGAAACAAGTTTAAACCAAGGCCAGCAACATTGCTGTAATTGGATAGGTGTTAATAACAAACCAGGAGAGGGAAATTATTTTCTTTTGTCATGGTTATGCAACATGGATTTCTGGCCATCTAGGAAAAATAACACTCCGGAAACATAACTCTAATACCTCATCATGTGTATCTTGAACATTTGTGGGACGGAGAAAAAACAAACACCTCACACATCTCAACCATTCTGATAGAAGAGACAAAGCTGCCTCGAGACCATCAGTGTAAGACTACAAAATCAAAAGGGACCATCATGATTTTGCCCCTTTTCATCAGAACTGGATATGTGGACTTGATCACTTGATATTCTAGCCTGTCTAACTAACTACATATGAGAGCACTGCCCTAAAATCATAAAGGGAAAATAAATTTCTGGTATTTAGCCTATGTTTGCCTCTGAGGACTAGCTGTAAAGTTTGGATTCATGGAGCACAAGCTCTTGGTCTCAATAGAAAAATAACTATGAAATTTTATAGCCTTTTTAAACATCAAATTAAGCAAGTTATTATAATGGTCTTTTCTGGCCTTCAAATTTACTCTTAATAGTCTCAATCTCTTTAAAACACATTGAAAAGAAGCTCTTTAGCCTTTCTCTTGTCATAAAATTCATATGGAAAATACTGCAAACTAGTGACCTCAGTTAACTGAAAACAGTGTTTAATATCACAGCTATGACAAACATCCTCAGAGCTTACATTTTAACTTCAAGTACTCTCTACTTGCTGAGTGTTGAGAATATCCAGGAGTAGGAGTTAGGAATCCTCGACAAGTTTCACAGAAGGACACTGGAAAGGAGTTACAAGTTCAGCATACAAGAGCATACGTCTGCTAAACCCAGGACAGCTTCCTACGTGACCACGGTCATCTCACATGACACCTCTGTGCATCGTCCTCCCTTCTTCATTATTTCGCTCAGGTAATTAGTTATCAACTAATGCAGATGATCATTGTCCTAGATAGGTGGAACACTTCCATATAGACAAATACTCGACTAATGGCCAATAATGTTTCTTACCTCTGTCCGAATTTCATCTGAACTTCATTTACAATATATATAAATCATTGGGTGATGCTACAGATGTGTATTTTTACAGACTAGTCAGACTGCTTCAGAAAACACATGCAAGTGCTTAAGGCAAATCCTGTAGCAGAAGGGATAGAAATAGTATCACCTTTCTGCTGTTAAAACAATTGTGGTCCAAGTAAACAAAACCATAACATTGAAATTACAGAGCCAATTTCAGCACTGCTGAAATAACCTCCACCTGATTTGACACATTTTTCACCCTAGGTAGCGTGGATGTCAACTGTGACTATTACCCAGATCATAAAGGTTAGTGCATTTCTCTACACAGAATTTAAATTGGCAAATTCCTATTACAAAGAGCAGTTTTGAGATAAACTAATTTGATTTTGAGCTGTTAAAACACTGACAGTGAGTGAGTGCCTGGCTGCCTACCTCGTTATTTCTGCTGAACCAGAAAGAAACCCTTACATTAATAACAGCACATTACTAGAAGCATTTTAAGATAAAACATTACCTATGAGAAGGAACATGCATTAGCACAATCTGAAAGCACTTTACAATCATCACCGACAGATCAGCGGACAGTGGTGCAATAAAAACCACTGCTGGTGACATTCAAGATGAGGTTTACTGTAAAGGACACTGTTAAAGGAGCAAGGCTACTTTTTTAAATACAAAAATATGTTCAATCACAACCAACGTTATTGGTACAAAAGTCCAAATGTGAAACAATCACGTGCTTGAAAAGGGCAGACTGGACATGTATCTGCTCCTCCTTTTCAAGATGGTCCACTTGCTCTTACACAACTATTATTCGCAGATAAATACTTATCCCACAAACCATATATTGAAGGATCAGGCAGTTTCCCTAAAACTTAAGCTAAAGGAGCAATCTGTGGCTTGCACCATGCCTTTTTTTTTTTTTTTTTTTAAAGATAGGACAGTTCTCCATTTATCAGTGGAGTTTTCCCATAACACTGAAACATTGGGCATTATTCTTCAAGTTATGGGCAGGTGGGGTTTTTTCCCCCTAAATTTCTCTAGGATAAAACTTCTTTAAAAAAAATTCAAGAGTTTCACTTAGAAAAAGATACGAGGTAGCAGTCACTAGGAAAGCCGAATCAGGATAAACCAACTGCATCTTACACCTGAGTATGACACCACAAGCCATTGCCACTACTTTAAAGAGGTCATAAAATCATACACTACATTTTCAAAATTAGCTTATTCTGAATCATATATAGAAAGATACGTAAGCTACATTTACAGAAGCAGAAATTGAGTCACAAAAAGATCAGGGCCAAAAGCCTGAATCCATCAAGAAGACTGAGTTCCAGAGGGGCCAACCTTAGATCCAGGATCACTTTCTTCACTGGGACTGTGGTAACTAAAAAGTAGCTTATCCATATACATTTTAACTGTTGGTCTCTATCTCTTTATAGTCAAGATCAACAGCACTGGCCAAAATTTCTTGCAATGGACAATATGGAAGAAAAATGAACACACACACACACACACGTTTCCTGGTTCTAATGAAATGATCTGGTGGTATGGTTGGATCTCGTGGTTGGACAGATACCACCCAGATGTCCGACAAAAACATAAGAAGTGCTACGGGTGATGGGAAAGAGGAGCAGGACATTAGCATGGTAAGACAGGTATAGCAGAGCTCCTTCCACATCCTTTCCCACCACTCACTAATGGCGTACCCAATACTCATTTTATGAGAAGACAGAACTGCCTACTCAGAAGCTATAGATTTTAATGCTGCAATTATAATTCATCCAACAGCATGACAAATAGCAGCCTATCTGTGCATCTTTAACAGCCTGATCCAAGGGTGATACCACTCCAAAAGCCTCTAAAAGAAACATCCTTTATCACTTCTTTTATATAAGTTCAATCAATGCTGAATATGTCAGAATCCTCTTCAGAACGGATTTTTCATCATCTTTGAAGTGGAAGAAAGGGGGTGAAGCTTAAATATTTAGTTGTATTTCTTCACTAAAACATGGTTGGATTTTTCAGAAAGACAAAGAGTTAGGCAGCTTCTTAAAAGCATCTGAGGTAATGGCACAGGCAATTAGAGGGAAATTCACTTTCAAGGCCAGTCAGATTTTAACTTAAAGCCTACTTAAAAGAACTCAAGAGCCACATTCCTAACGACATGTGAAAGGAAAAGCAAATGGAGAAAAAAAAAAATCACCACCACCACCAACAAAAAAAAAACCACCCATGCAATTTTAGCTGCAGTTCCTACAAGTGCAGAGTTATTTTCTGCTTTCAGCTTTGAAAACTGAGCTTTGAACTCCCTGTAACTCAGAGTATTTTTTGTGTAGCTGTAAGCTACACTTAGATTCTCAAAATATACCAGATAAAATGAAAAGAATCTACAGAAGATTATCCCTTCCTACATGAAAACTTCATTAGGTATCTGGGTCAGTTGAAAAACCATCACATAGAACATATGCTCACAAGGTCCGTGTGGTGGGCAAAGGAGCCTGCAATCTGTCTTTTTCACACTAACAAATCTCTCATTGCTGTAAAAAGTTTCAGTAACTCAGTTCTCTATTTACTGTCTCTTTTTTCCTATCTAAGAGCTAATTAGAGAGCCATCAATTATGTTTTCAAGATGCTTTACAGCACATCCACATCTAGTTATGCTATTTACTCTATGAGGTAGAAAACATCTCATTTATTTTCACAGGTGCCCTCTAGTTTCACTCACAACATGTCCTATAAAGATCTGCAATAGAAATCACCTTCTCCGAATAAATAAGCTATTTTCCATCACCTATCATTTTCTACATACTATTTCAGAAGATCTGTGCTATTACTCTATAGACATTTTCATGCCTGCTCAGCTTCTATTTTCGTAACAATATCAAATACTGCATTATTTACTTTTCCTTACATACACCTATTTCCTCCTAGGAAGACCATCAGAGGTAGTTGTTTTATTACAATGGTAAGGAATGTTTTTTAATACTTTTGAAATCTAACATATGCAAATATATCCATATGTGAAATAAAGAACAGGAATATTTATGGCAATGAAAGCATGAAAATATTTACATTGTTGCATCTTCCATTCTAATGAGCTTCAGTTTTTGAGGGGGGTTAAGAGTGGTGGGGGCGTGGGATAGACTGACACAGGGACTGTTTATTAGAATGGCTGCCTTCTCTGGGCTGGATTTTGTCCAAGGTGACAGCCTGCAACACAGAGTACCCTAACAAAATACTGAAGATTATTCTCCACGCATATATTATGGATTTCTTTTAATTTCTTTGAAAAAATGTATACTTTATCTGCAAAACAATCTTATTCTGAATTTACAAAATTGTACATTATAGACTGATTTTATAGCTGATGCTGCCCACTTTTAGAGTTGATTTTCTTCACTTTCTCTTTTAGAGAAAACAATTTTCATTAAAGAGAAAAAAAAAAAGGAGAAGGAACATTTAGAAGGAACGTTTTTCTTCCCACTCACTCCCACACACATTTTATTCATTGAACAGTCCTGAAAATTCAGCAGGGAGTTTGTCAGCCTTCTGTTCATGGCTTTTTCTGCTTCCTTCTCTGTAGCTGGTCTGTATTGCTGAATTGTGGCTGCCGTCAGCACTAAATCTGACCAAATGCTCCCCTGTTAAACTACAGTAAAGTGCATAGGACGGAAAGTAATGGGTTTATTTATTTTCTTCTATAAAATACGGAGACAAAGACAACCTGCCATATCAGCAAATGAATCAGTTTAATGAACTCTGTATGGCCTAAGTAATCAAAGCGACTGCCCTAAACCAAATTGCTTAGGAGCAACTACTTAAGTGTGTTTGTGTGGTACAATAAGGACTAGTTTCCCTTCCTTCACATCATCGCAATGAAGACCAAATCCAGGTTTCTGGATAAAGTACTTCTTTTAAAAGGAATTCCAAGTTGTACAGTCTTGACCATCTACAGCCCATCATCTTACAGGGGTAAGGAAGATGCAAACTGCAAGAAGCCTAACCTCAGAAATGGAAATACATTGGACAATTGGTGTTACAGGACAGCAAACTTCAGTGACAAAAGGAAAAAAGAGAGAATATGAATATTCTAGATGGTGCAGTTACATTTCAAACATCTTTTCCAAATATTTGCATTAAAGCAAGATGGAAAGCATTAAACCTATTGATCACTTGTTGTCCCTGTAGGGGAAAACATCCCTGATTAATGATGTATTTCATAGTCAGACAAAAACTTATATAACAGAAGAAAACAGAATATCCATTTATGCTCTAAGAACCTGTGTTGCTCATTCAGAGCTATTTTTATTTTCCTCTGTATATTAACATCCTACAACAGGAGATTTACCCATTGGGTTTACAAATTTCTGAGAATCAATCTACCCAAGCTATTTCCGGCCTTCTCCAGATGCCTGGAACTTTGCTGTAAAACGAATTTAGGTCTGCTGAAAATAGACTTGCTTCTTTGATAGCTCCCATGCATCCATCGAGAGGAGTCATTTCGAAGGTGCCAGACATCGCCGGATCACACAGTGAAGGCCACTCACAGGCTCCCACCTACGCAGCTGCATTTCACAAAACATTACCACACAAATCTTTTAAAAAAAGTTACTCAGCTTCAGATTTTCTCTTCTTGTGTTTTCCTTCAGATTACACGATAAAGTTCAACTCCGAATAACCACAAGGGCACGTAATCCAACTGTAGGTATGATTAATACTTTTCCTGAGATATGATACAAAAAAAAGCAAAAATCCAAACAGTTATTAGATAACTTTCCATTAAAGATTTTTCTTTGCTACAAGAGAAACAGGAACTTCATTTTTCTTAACTCTGTGGCCATGAGGTCCAGAAACACTTTTTCCTTGGTGGTAGGGGGCTCATTCCAAAAGTCAACAAGTAGAAGTAACAAATGCCACACTCAACATGACATCAACATCATCATCACACGGCTGGAAGTCTTTAGTGGGAACTAGATTCATCTCACTGACTGGTGTCTAACAGTTATGCAGGTCAAATACACTTTTGGAAACCATGACTAGTAGCTCTGTTTATACTTTGCATTTTCACAGTGAAGCATCTGCTCAGTTTAGTCTGCAGTGATTCAAGGTGCAAGAATTAGGGCCTACTACATATACAACAAAAACCAGGAGCTCCTTTGCTTCTTCGTGGTATTGTTTTATACAGCAGAAAACAACATGATTCTCTCTTTCCAACTTCCCCCAACACTTTTTTTTATGGACAATTTTTTTGTCAAACATGATTAAGCTTTCTTAGGCTGGACGTAGAGAACCCCAGCCACTCTAAAGTAGATAACACTCAAACTACCAATAGAAAAGGAAGCTTGAGTCATGCTAGTAGCTGTTTTAAGAGGCAATTCTCTTAAGTCATAAAATATATAAACTTAATGATGATACGACACACTGCTGATTTAGTTTTTATTCAGCATGCAAGGTAAATGAAAAATATCCAAAGCTATCTGTACCTAGGAGCTAACTGGACAGGGTATCACTTCAACTCGTTGGTTCACTACTGGCCCTTTCTAAGGGCTAGCCAGCCAAATATCCCTACTCAAGTTCAAGCTCCTGGCATAAACGATGTCATCAAAATTCCCATGCTTTAAATCAAAAAGAGAATTTCACCCTCAGGTATTAAGAGATGGAAAACAGGAAAAGTATTCATTTCGAGCAGGGAAGAACAACAAAAAAAAGAGACTCAACATTAAGCAAGCCTTGATTTAGGAGCAGAAATGGTAACAAGATTGAGCTGGGTGCTCTGTAACTGGAGTTTCAGTAAAGATGTAAAAGAGGCCTCAAGGAAACAAAGCACTTTGCAAAGCACTTTAAGCAGATGAAAACCTTTAGCACGTAAATAGGTCTCCTGGTTTCTATGGAATTAATAATAAAGAAAATGTTTTACTGGATTAGGACAATATACTCCTTATTTCCTCTTTGCAACTACTCACTCAATTATTTCAGGCTTAATAAGGTCCAGGATATCCACAACTGATTCAATGTTCAATGAAGTAGGAAAAACAAAACAAACAAACAAAAATATCCACCCACACACTCTCCTTCTTGCCCCTGAACACACACATACATCAGGTAACTGAAACAGAATTTGCAAGGGAAGGGGGCATACTTAGTCCTGTGAAGACTTCCTAGTCATTAAGCTCTCAGAGAAAGTTTTACAAACTTCACATACTCAATAACACAACAGCATCTATAAACACATATCTTAAATATATCTTTTGGATAGTTAAATAAAAGATAATATACCATAACTTTGGGATATTTTAATAATATTTAGACTCCCACTGCTAGTAAGTGTTTTGGAAGATACTAGATAATTGTTTAACTTATTTTACAGAAGCCCATATTCCAACACTTAAAAACATTGTGAAGATTTCACAGAAGAAAGGGAAATAGGTTCTTGGTCTATTTCCCCAAGTGAGGCTTAGTGCTCAGTTTAATAGAAATGAATTCACTCCTGCTTTTTAACAAAACACCATGCTACCAGCAATGCAGTGCAAGCAAATATCCTCCCAAGCTTACAGCCTTATCTGTTGAGACAGGAATTTGAATCACAATTCAACCCCTGCTCCACAAAATTATTTTTCATGAATACTGGAATCTAACCCAGGCAGCCACATATTGCCTGCAAAAACTGCAGTTTGCATACTTTTCTGCCAGTATCATGTCCTTTTTTAAAGATGCACCAACTCACTGGCATTACATGGCAATATATTTAGAACTTTACACTTGCCAGTAACTTCATTTTTATGGTTCTGCTTCTGCTGCTCATCAGAACCAAATTTAATAAAATCTCACTGAAATTCTAGCTCTCATAAAATTATAATATCTTACTGGGCTAATTCAGTTTTATTTACCATCTGCAGTAGCATCAAAGGCATAACTTGGTTTGATTCAACTGAGAAAAAAAAATATACATATAATTATGTAAAGTTCAAAATCCAGAACAAATCAACTTGTTTTGTTCTGAGGAAAGGGCAGAACATGTTTTTAAGTTTCTACCCACTCTATGCTACCCTGCCGCTACAGCCATGGTCAGACCCTATGCAGACACTGCAGACTCCGTGCAGTCCTCTTCCACAAGCTCCGCAGGACTAGGTAAGGAAGGCAGAAGGAGAAGTTCACGAGAGATCAGCCATCTTACCTGACACAAGTCACACGGGGACACACTAGGCCAACCTGGCGACAGGACTGCAGGCAAGGATACCCCAATCGAGAACTCTGTCCAGGGGGACATGGTGGCTCCCCACGCGTTCCCCATCATTACTTATTCTTTAGAGCCAAGAAACACAGTTGTAGGTTGTTACAGTAGTTCTATTTCTATCTGCTTAATCCAGGATAACAGACCTGTAGATTTTTTTTTTTCCCTGACATGAGAAGGTCTTTAATCACAGAACCTAGAAGAGCTTGGTTCTTCAGATGCATGAAAAGTTGCATTATCCTCTGTAACCTCTATAAGCTTTACAGCAGGTAGCATCTAGGCCCTTAACTTTCTTCCAGTGATAATTACAGGAAAAAGGAAATAAAGACTTTTTTAACGTAGATGAATAAGGCAAAAGAATTAAATTTGAAGCAGAATATTTAATAAACAATCACTAACACCTATTACAGTTAAAAAAGAAAAATCATTAAGTGTTTCTATGATGTCTTTATTGGCTTGATCCTGAGTAATTTCCTAGAATAAAAGCAGTTTCAATACAGCTGATCATTATTTTATATTTCTAATGTAATCCAAGCTTGTTTATTTCAGTGAGACTTCCTGCTGTTTTCATATCCTGAAATGTCAAATTTTCTTCCTCATGTAATAAGATCCAGAATAGCATCAAGCTTCCAGTTTTGTATAATGATCCATTCAGTTCTCATACAGATCACAGCTCAGATTTAAAATGAGGAATGTGGAAAACGCAATAGCTCTCTGAATCAAAAAGGGCATTCAAAATCATGAAGAACAGCATAAACGAAACTAGCCTGCATAACACAGTCCAAGGACTCTTTCTGTTACACCACTCAGTTACCGACCCACGTCTTTTTTCCACTCCTCCACATTATACTCTATAATGACTGATGTTTTGCCAAATCGCAGTCTATTTGCTGCAGTTTCACTGCTGTTAGAGTCAACTGAATTATAGAACTAGAGGCTTAAAGACAGAATTGCACACGAAATATTGGCATTGATTTTTACCAATGCACATTCAATGAGAGCTGGCTTGGGTCACCTGGCAGAAATGTCTCACCTAACTCTCCCATATATTTGCCATATCTCTAGATTTTATCTTCCCCCTTTTTTATTAAAAATGCAAACTAAAATAAATGAAAGCAAATTCTTGTAAATTCTTTGAGGAAAGAAGTAATGCTTTCGGCAGTGGCCTCATCTGAAAAGCTTTCTCCTCAGAAGCCACTCAATGAGTCAGTGTCCCTTGGCATTTCCAAGGAGGCATGTGCAAATCACTTTGGCATGTTTAATTAATTCTAGAGTCAAGAACAAGAAACAAGAGAGTTGCGCAGCTGCTGCCTAGGCATATATTCCACCTGTTTGGAAATAATATGCTCTCTAAGAGTGTCCAATTATACTTTACATATTCCTCTACACTTCACCATTCTGATTCACAGAAATTTGAAAAGTCTGTTTTATTTAGTTGCTAATAACACAACTAATATTCTATTTAATATTAATGCTATGGACTGTGGAGGGGAATCAAGATCTATACCAAGAGGTTTAGGCTCATCTTCCGAATTCTAACCTAACGCGACCCTGTGTCCCGTGCTCAAGCAGGGGGTTGGACTAGATGATCTCCGGAGGTCCCTCCCAGCCTCAACCATCCTGTGAGTCTGGGTTACGCTCAGCCAAGCTCCAGCACAGGCAGGAGGCTGGCATGTAAACCAGGGAGATCTTGCCTGTTATGTAGCCAGAAAGGGTGTCCCATTCTGGCTCACGTATCTTCTACTGCCTCACCACCTCACTGAACAAACCGTTACTAACATTTTATTCATCTGTTATTTATTATACAAGTACATCTAGACCTTATCAAAGCCCAGGTTGGAACACTGACCAATCTACTTTACAGGAAAACACTCCAAGCATTTTCAGGAAGGCAAAAATAAATAACTAAGAGGAAAAGATGGGTGAGGAGGAAAAGGCCAAGTTATAACCAACAGTCCAAAGCCCTTCTGGGGTCCTGCATTAAAATACCTCCTCTGTCACGCATTCCTTTTGAATACAGAACATTTATTCACGTGTACCTTCAGTGTGTTATTTTTGGTAATTTAAATGATAACTTATGAACAAGCTGTCAGTCAGCTTCTCCTTTGACCTGTCTTTGATCTATCCTGTGAAGTAGAACTATTTATTTAATTCTCCCTCTATTTCTTAGAAAAAGCACAAGAATAATTCTGAATTTCTGAATTTGATTGTACAAAAGGCAGACACCCCCCCCCCCAAAACCAAAAATACAAATCCAGCCTCAAATTCTAACAAAACAACCCCAAAGACCACACACACACACACAACCTATTCCAACCAGGATCAAAAGACTGGTCACAAATAAAAACTGTGGGATTAGGACATTCCTGAGACAAAACAGGAGCACCTCAAATCTTCTGCTCCTGAACAGAATTGAAACTTTTATTATAAAAAAACTAACTTCAAGGACAAAAAGGCTAATCTCTTATCAGCTCAAGTGTAGTATGTGCTTTTAAGAAATTAGTCTTCTATATCTGAGCCACATTTGTGTTAACATCTAGGTTAGAAAGCAAGGGAAACCCTTATAAGAACTTAATCTTTCAAGATGCTAGGAACATATGAGGTTAAGTAAGTAAATGACTATGTTCTGCTTGTGTACAAAATATGCATCAATGTGGTCTCGTTTAAAGAATGGAGCAAAAATTCCTTTCTATTATAGTTACTTCATGATGACAGAATGCTATTACAGACATAAACAAGAGCAGCAGCAATCACTTTGGAAGTGGCAACTAGAATTGAATGGAGCACGAAAAAGAGCTAAATCCATAATATCCATGTGCAAGGCTAAACATTTGTTTTATCTATTTCCTCAAAAGTTGTCAGAGCAATTATTAAGATGTGGTCCTGTTTTTGCAAGAAGATCAAGCCAGAACGAATATTAGGTGGCATTTATACTCCTCACACTGTCCTCTGGCAGATTCTTTCTTCTACAATTACAAAAAAATAAAGTCCTCCAGAAAGAAAAATCTGCGCATAATATTCAGAATTCTCTCCATTCATAAAATTACATTTCTGCATCTTTCAGTTGAACACAAACCACCTTCTAACCTGACACTGTATTAGCACTAAGTACTTTTTACACCGCTTAAGTATTTGGAACAATTTTAAGAGTCTCCACCTTCAGACTGAGGTAACAGACTGACTTCACTGAAGGCAACATCAAGCCATCTAAAAGAGGCAACAATTTCTCGTCAATTTCTACATTTGTGCTTTTTTTGCTATGCTTTTATTTTCTTTTTTTTAAGCTGTCTGAAGCCTCAGAGAAACTGCTGCACTCTCAGGATGCTCTGAGGCCACCTCGGCCTCAACGTGCACAGTAGCCACCAAATGCCAGACCTTCCCCCGGTGCTAGTGTCGCAGGCAAAAATCAAAAACCAGCTGGTCTGAAGCCCGTTTTACTGACCCAGTTATAGGCGCTGGCACAGACTAATGACCAACAGACACAAGGTGGCTTCATCAGCTGCACCCGGGGGGAGCGCTCCCCTGCAAGGTCATCCAGATGCAGCACTGTACAGGTGACACTGCATTCCAGAGTATGTTTTAACCAAGCACCTTGAATGTTCCTCCGCCCCACAGGCACAGTGGTCATCTAGGACTGCTAAAGAAACACAAAATAAAAATAGAAGTGGGTAAGCTGAGAAAAATATCCAAAGAAATCTGCGGCTAAGACACCTGCATCTGACTCTGCTCTACAAAGCTCATGGATCCACCTGTAGTAGTAAATGATCTCTTGACTTCTCTAGAGCTCCAAAGGCAGACTCCTTACTGCTGACCCAGTACTAAAGTGATCCTTAAAGCTTGTGAAAATAAGCACGGCCTGGAAACATGCTGAAAACCCTTGGAGTTCCAAGATCTGTGCAGGATGGTGCAGATAAAGAGGCTAGTCACATCCCTCTGTGTTTCACTTTGTGACTCCTGTGGGGGTGGAAGGAGAACTAGGTATTCTTTGCCCATCAGATTTTTCTGTGATCTAACTGATCACGAGACAAAAAAAATACGGATGGAGACATGATTATTTCTTGCAAATGAAAAGCTTCTTATTACAGCATCTAAATCTCTTAATATAAATGTGCAGGTATAAACCTTGGTCTAATTAGCAGAATTGTCATATCTGAGAGCCTCAACAGCTCAAAGAAGTCTGCAGGAAAGTTACACAGATGTGAAATGAGGGGCAGGCATTGCTTTTACCTGCAAGAACACAAAACAAGATACCGAATTATAAACCCGTTCACCAGGTTTTGGCAGTTAGATTACTCCAGTTACCAGAATGCCACTTATTTTATATTGAACAAACTCAACCCACTTGCAAATAGATTGACAAGAAAGGAACAAGAAGGAAACAGTGCAGTAAGGGCTACACGGCACATGCTAAGTGCCTTGGCATAGCCCAAACTACTCCAACAGTTAGTGTGCAAGAAAAACCCTTTGCAGTCTTTGCTGCAAGGACAGAGTGGTGCCCTGACGGATGAAAAGGCCGATCAATAGAGGATTCACTTCTGTAATCACGGTGCTGACAGCCAGAGCTCATGCATATTCCCTGGAATTAACTTCTGCCTTAAGCAGGTTGCAGCCTGATGTGACTTCAAGTTGAAAGGTTCCACTTGAATGCTTAAGCTCGGCGTAGGGTAGACAGGAAAATAAAACACACTGCTAGGACTTTCTTGCTGAGGAGTTGCTCCTTCGTTGCTCACGTAGGTCAGTTAGCTTAGGGGTGAGGTGCTGGCTATTCTCTCTTCTGCCACACACCCCAGGGGTTCATGGCAATGGAGTTCCTCCTGCTCCTTTCTTAAAAGGATTCTCTTTTCCTGCACTATTAACATCTGCTCTTTCTGTTCATTTCTCTTACTGTTGTTCTCATGTGTTTAATCTTTCTCATTTAGTTTATCTAACAGAAATGCATGAGTTTTTACTAATTACAGCTCTGATGAGTCTCTTACTGAGAAGGGGAAATGTAAATCATGAATTTCCTTCCCATCCTTAGGATCTTTCAAGAACTGAAATTCCAAGGGTATACCTTAAATTTAATTCTTTCAAAACAGAGGTGCAAATTACAAGATTTTCTATCTAGCAAATGGGTAACTCCCAGCATGACTACAATTTTCAGTAAACGTAACAAACATTAATAAAGCAAATGATGGACTTGGCACTTGTTTTTTTATTTTTTTTTCTCCTCTTCCTTTCAAATTACTTGTTCCTTCTCACAGATTCATAATGCATTGGGCAATCCTTCCTTTAAAGGCTAATATCAGACTGAGAAAAGCCAAAATGCCTTGCTGAGGATTGTTCAAGGACATGGGCAGGCTTCCACCTGGCTCTTAGCTGACAGTCCTTTCTTGATCCCTCAGCTAACAAGGTTAATTAGTTACTAACACTATGATGGAAAAACATCTCAGACTAGAATAACATTCAAGAATTTAATTATTTAGGAAGGATTCTTCTAAGATTTCTTAAACAATAGTCCTCTGCACCCTTCTCTGCTCCCAAAATACTAGGTATCCTCTCTCTTCTTTGCGATGCTGCTAGGCAAAGCAAAAGCAATGCTGCAACATCCCCAAAAGACAAAATGCCGATCCAATTTTGGATGCCGAGACTCTGCAATGATGGCTTCCGACAAGGTAATCCAGGCATGGTAGCTTCTCCAGTTGTTAGATTTGAGCTGGCAGCCCCGAAGAACCTTAGCTCTGCTGCTCTAAGCCATCCCTCTGGCCACACTACTCTGGGCTTTCCTCAAGTCTGTCCTTCCCAGTGCTGCCAATATTTGTGGCTTGCTTTGACTGTGGATGTGCACATTAGCTAACCTGCACCTGGCTTCCCTCGTATCTGGGTTAACCTTGCACTAGAGCTTGCCTGGGATATCCAACTTCAAGGATTTCTCTGTCCTGATAATGACATCTCAACCACTTCCACCCTTCCCATCCGTGCTCTCCAAGTAGCCTCAGCACTGTCACCCTGCCTTTCCCTTTATAAGGGTGCCTGTGATGGAAGACAGGGAAAAACAACTTTGATTAGAAAGGGCAGGAGAGATGAGAGATGGATATCTGCAGTTTGTGCTTGCTCAAACGTGCTTCAGCCTGATACAGGGACTCTGATGAAAATCAGTTTGCCTTTTTTCTAGATTTACTTACAAGTAAAGTACAAGTACAAGTACAAGTAAAGTACAAGTACAAGTAAAGTACAAGTACAAGTAAAGTACAAGTAAAGTACAAGTACAAGTAAAGTACAAGTACAAGTAAAGTACAAGTACTTTACAAGTTCACTTGTGTCCTTCAAAGCCAGAGTAACAAGTATTCTTTCTTTTAACTATCAAGAAACCAGTGTTGAAATCTGAAATAGAGGAGCATAGCCCAGGGACCTACGTACTCAATATAAAAACATTTTAACCACTTCAAGATGGTTCAGTTTAGAGATAGCCAGACCTACAGCAGTACCTGTTTAAACATACACTAACATACACACAAACAAGGAAAACCAACAAACGCAAACTCTTCAGTCATATGGAATAAGGCATAGATCAAACTGCCCCTGAAGTCAAAGGCTGATTCTGCTTAAATCTGGGGCACATCCAACATCACCAACACTTGTGTTGTGTGCACTTCAGAGCAGGTGCCAGTTGGAGACCCTCAATGGACTTCAGTGGCTCTTTACCTAGGCGGACAGCATCACATTCCCCTTAGGAATGTCTATGCCTTGTGGCTTCAGCCAGCAGATCAGCACGTAATGCAGAATTCTGGATATCAAATGGCAAAGTGTGTATTTTTGTTTTCCGTTTGCTTTTTATCCATTCAGGATATACTGAAAATTGATGCTTTATATGCTTTAAGCAAAATAAGTACTAACAACCTGGAAAAAAAATATATATATATTCTCCTTCAGTTACAGTCTCCAGTAATTTCCAGCATTCCCTTCATTTTCTCTTCTATGTTCCCTGAAGGAAACATTTCCACCTGCTTTAACAGTGCCTGAGATCAAAGGCTGGCTTGATTACATCTTTCAGCATGACAATGTTGTGACATAAGCAAGCAAAAAATCCAATTTGCATTTGCAGCCTAAAATAACTGAGAAATGACTGAAGTCAAGAAGCCTGGCTTGCCCTCGTTCACATCTTCTGAAACTGTCCTCAGAGCTACAGTCAGCGATGGGTTACTCAAGTCTAGCCCAATATTCCCACAGAATTAGAGGGAGAAGAAGGCAGGCAGGATTGTTCTAGATGTTTCCTTACTTAACAGCTTCAAACCCACTTGAAGCCCTCAGCAGTATTACTGGTTGTACCAAAAGTTAAGTGATTCCACACTGCATATAAATACAAGCAAAGCTGCCATACATCTTGGTTTAGACAGATGACTTCCCATTGATTCTATTATTTGCCAGTGCAGCTTTAAGACAAGGAGTGCTTCTGCTTACAAGGGCATGCATTGAGCATGCTAGTAAAACAGTTAATTGCCAAGAATGATGGTGATGCCCATAGAGGAAAGAAGGGGAAAATATCAAAGACAAACATTTTAAAAGCTTCTAAGTGCAGGAAGAACAGCTCCTCATGTTTAATCAAGGATATCGAGTTTGAAGTAGCAATGCAAAAAATAATACGAGGCAGCCTCCACTGACCACAGGGATAAAATGCAAAAATGACCTCATGGTAGAGATAAACAAAGAGCTGCAGCTCACTAGCAAGTCCTATACAGATAACTAAATGGGCTTATTTTCTTATGTTGTCTTTCCCAGCAATCATGTGAACGTGCCTTCCCGTGTTTCGTGGTGGTTCAAATACTAGTTAAAGGAATCAGGATATAGCAGCAGATACCCAACAGATCATAGAATCACAGAATCCTTCAGGTTGGAAGGGACCTTTCAGAGATCATCTAGTCCAACCCCCCTGCACACACAGGGTCTCCTAGAGCACGTGGCACAGGGTGGCATCCAGGTGAGTTTGGAAGATCTCCAGAGAAGGAGACTCCACAGCCTCTCCAGGCAACCTGCTCCACTGTTCTCCCAGAATGTATACCAGGAAGCCCTCCCATCACCTAGCTAGAAAACCATGTAAGGGGGGTTATACAAGGAAGGATTAGGCAGAGTTGGAACAGATGTGGAAAGCAGGTCCTAGCATCCAAAGCGTCAGCATGCTCTGTAACTCCAGTAAGGAAAGGCAAGGCAGTGAATCCCAGGGAGGGGTATCCATATAACTTCCCCTCCTTCAGCTGTTTCCCAGGTAACAGCCCTCTCTACAAGAGCTTAAATCTGTTATTTACAAGTAAAACTACCCTGGCACCTTGATAGGACATGGCTAAATAGAAATATATACACACATACACACTTTAACAATCAGAGTTACTGATAGTATGGACACTTTGATATAGTGCTTGGCAAATTTAAAATCAGCTAAGGAGGACAGATTGAAAGCAAGGTTAAATTTGCAAAAGCAAATTTTACTTTATGAATTACCGCTCGCTTTATAAATTCTGAACTAATGTTATCTCTTTGGAATCTTATGCAGACTCCCTTACCCAAATGAACTGAAAGCAAGGACAAAAAAGGAGGAAAAGATAACAACCTCTTTTAGAAAGGATTATCTGCAGTTCCGCAAACTGCTTCTGAAAACAGCACTCCCCTCTGCATCAAATTCCAATTTTCTTCTTAAATGGCTACTCAGTGAAACAGACCCAAACCACAGCAGTGGGACTTCTTTGCTAAAGAAGTTAAATCTCACATATTGATTATGAATTTGGTGCTATAGGAAGTGCCACAGGGCTCCTTCATCTGAAGTTTTACATATTAATTTACAAAGCACCAGATTTATCCCTGTTACATGTGCATTTCTGTTCTCATAATGAACCTGTTATTAAAAGGGCAGTTAAGATAGTAATAACAGAAAAATTCAGCTATGAAAGTTTCATGCTTGACAAATTAAAAGTTCAAGATCACTTTTTCCAAAAGAAATCTTTATGCCTCTCTGTTGCTTTTTATTTTGTCTTTCTTCTAGATAACAAATAATTTAATTTCTCACTACTATCCATAATTACATGTACATAAAAAAAGATTAAAGAAGAATTGGATCATGCTAAAAGTTATTATGCAGTTATTATGCAGAAAATCACAGGCAACACAACACCAGACTGTGGCCAAGAAAAAAAGTCCATATGTGGTTATTGACCAGAAGAGGGTGCCCCTCTAATCAGCGCTGGTGTGGCTGTATCTGAGTACTGGGTCCAGCCTGGTGCTGCCCAGTACCAGAAAGCCAGTTACATTTCACTGAAGACCAAGGACCAGATGAATCCCAAGTGTGGCTTGAAAAGCAAAACCCCAGCATTTGAATGCCAGCTAATAAATAAATTTGGGACTGCCATTTAAAACCCATTTTCCAACATGACATCCTTTACCTCAGTTTCTGATTCAATAGAACTAAAAAAATCAATTTAACTCTTGTAACATTACAGACTACAGCTGTAGAAAATAGCCATTTCTGAGATAAGAAACTAGCAAACTATGTTCTTAAACAAGATCCAAGAAAACTGATTAAAATTGCCATATGCAGAACTTGGGCAGTCTTGAGAAAATGATGACCTGTGAAAGACAGAATCGCTGAATGGTTGAGGTTGGAAGGGATCTCTGGAGATCATCTAGTCCAATCCGCCTGCACAACTTCTGGGGAGCCCAGAACTGCACCCAGTACTCCAGGTGTGGCCTCACCAGAGCTGAGTAGAGGGGCAGGATCCTCTCCCTCGACCTGCCGGCCACGCTCCTCCTGATGTAGGCCAGGATCCCATTGGCCTTCTTGGCCATGAGGACACACTGCTGCCTCATGGTTATGTGGTTGTCAACCAGGGCTCCCAGATCCTTCTCCGTGGACCTGCTTTCCAGCAGGTCAACCCCTAGTCTGTCCTGGTGCCTGGGGTTATTCCTGCCCAGGTGCAGGACCCTGCACTTGTCCTTGTTGAACCTCATCTCAAGTACAGTGTATTTACAAGAGAACCTGAAACACAAATATCAACACAAGTGGTCAGAAACCAGGACAGAGATGCCAGGACAGTCACTGCCTGCCAGTCACACATATGACTGAACTGTAGCTTTAACACTTATATGATTCAGTGTCACGGTCATCAACCTCACCAGCATTGTGGAAATCGGTGCATCCTCCTGGCCCTTTGATTCAGTCTCTATATCATGCTTAGATTTGATGGAAAAGGGATGGGTAATTTTCTTTGCCAAAATCACTATTTTGTTTCTGCAGGGGATACACAGAGCAGTAGAAGTATTTCTCTGCATCAGTGCACTGCACTGAGGAAGAACTGCAGAGGAAAACATGAGTGTCCTTTAATTCCCGCAGAAACAGAGCAATGCCCCAGGAAGACAGGGAGGCAAGCTCAAGGAGGCAGTATCTGCAGTTTAAATTGGAAAAGGCAGCTACTTAGAGGCAGACTGGGTAGGGCAGCTGTTACTCAATGGCCAAAGCACAGGCTCAGTTGGACACATATGGTATTAAAATACAATGAAAAATTGCCTTGAGACAATTATGTCAAATAGTTTTTTCAAACCACAGCACCTGGAGAAAAACTGAGCTCCCTTCTACTAGTTAGGTGAACTTCCAGAATGAGTCAAGCTGAAATTTATGAAGTGAATGACGCTGCAAATTCAAATTCCTCTCCAACTCTGCCTTGCTCTAGTTAGGATATAGTATGAAATTAATCTAAGCTCAGTCAGACCACCACTAGTCCACAACGCAACCAGATATTCTCACGATCACACTGCTGCATTCTAATGCCAGCACCAGCCCCATCTCTTATACAAGTGCAGAGCTTTTCCTGGAAGCAGAGCTTACAGCCACCTCTAAGTTTGCAAAAGCACTGTGTAACTCCCATTGGTTTATTTTCAAAAATCAGCAGTACTAGAAAGTCAAAATATTAATTTCTAATCATCATTTTCGGTACAACAGATAATTTGCTAAACCTCCCCACAAGAATCAACTGAAGATCACCTGAAGTTTCATAAGATCTTGCACTCGTTAGTTTGCAGCATAACAATATAGAGTTATTTGTATTTGTGCATTTTTGGTTGCTCAAAACCAAGTTATAGTATAGCCAAAAGTAACAGCCAGCAGAGTCAGGGAAAGTTGCCAGCCTTTTCATGCCTGCTTCCCCTTTATCTTCAGTTTACCTTATTTATTCAGCTCTTGTCAAAGAGATTTTTTTTCTCTTTTTTTAATATAGTGCCTGCAGGTTCCACTGAAAAATACACCCATCAATAATAATGAAACAAAAAAGTTATATCAGATTCAGAATATGTCTTCACCAGAAGAATTAACCCTTTTCATGACAGAATTAAAACTATATATACATACATGCAATTAAAATACCTACATATACACACATGCTTGGCCCATATATAACATGCTAAACAGGAAGAACATGAAGATAAATGAGTACTGGGTTCTTTGCAGAAATGCAGAAGAAATATCGACCTGTCACCTGCTTTCATTCTGACTGTCAAAGCAGCAATCATTTTCCAAGAGAAAGACAGAAATAGGAGGTCAGGAGAAAGACCAGAAGAGGAGAAAAGGCAATGCGGATTCAACTTTCCAGTAGCACTAGCTGTTGGAAGGAGGGAGAGGAGGCCTGAAGCAGAACGCCCTGTGGGATGCTCCTGGGATGCACCGGCATGGGAAATGCTACTGCTGCCGGAGACGGCAGCGTGTGCAGCAGCTCCACGCTGGGGACTGGCCTGGCTGGGACACCCAGGGCACATCTGCAGGCAGAACATGAGAAGAAGTCCTGAGTGGACCACTCCAGAAGAGAGGGGTTTCCTTGGTTTTCCACCCCTGCAAGATCCCTTTGGGCTGGGGGCCGCTTTTTGTGTCTCCTCGGCATGTGGCCTCCTTAGAGCAAGCTCATAGCTGCAAGCCTCTCAGTCTTCTGCTCCTCCTGGTGCTCTGGCCCTGCTGGACTGTTGCTCAAAGTTGCCTTTAGCAGCACTGAATTTGACTCCAGGCTTTATAACGTCCTTACCAAACTTGCTGCTTCGTTAAATCAGAACTGGAGCACTGAAATAACATGTCTACAGACTCAGCAATGTTGCATGAGCTTATAACTCAGTAAATTTTATGACTGTGAGCCATTTCTATTGATGTATTAATTACTGAGGGGAAGACGAAATTCTGCATTCATGAAGAATCAAATTAAACAAGGAGTGGTTGATTAGACATTTTTAAAATCACGTTTTAAAAGAATGTGTCCAGGATTAGAGTCAAGTATGACAGAGTTTAATAACCTAAACCTATAGCCAGGCTTAAACCACTTATTTGTAGATGAAGAAGTTGCACACCTGCTTTTACCAACTTTCACATTACTTCCCTATTTGATAAAGCTTTACAAGAGCTGCTAATGTAATTACAAAAGTCTTAAACTGAACATAGAGCTTTGCAAGTTTTTACTCCTGGGCTTTGAGGGAATTACGTTAATGGAGATGAACAGTTTCCTAAAATTACAGCTGAGTACTCAAGAATGGAAGTCGCTCTCTACCAGCCACCACATGCACTACACTAAAGATTATGGCTTTGAAATTAAGACCATTTTGTCATTTTTCTTTGATGCATCTTCCCCAGCAGAGCGTTGGTATAATTATCGTTAAGGCAATAATGTGGCAAGCATGAAACAACATCTGCTTTAGAATAAGAAATTAATCTTCCCAGAATAAGATCTGTAAATATTTAATTTCAACATATAAAAATTACTAAGGAAAATGGAAAACAAGCCAAGCAAATAACTCCATGAATAGTAATACTTACCACCTTTCCATTGGGCATCTCTAAGCACTATAAAAAGACAAATAAGCATTACTGTCTGGATCTACACCGAGAAAACAGAAAGCAAGTTGCTCAGGGCTATGAATTGAGATAGGGACACAAGTGATGAGAGAAGAGGAGCTTTTTTGTCCCACTCCAGTATCCTGCTATCCCACCATACTTTGTCATGCAAAAAAAGAAAAAAAAATAAAACAAACTTCAACGAAGGAGCTCACCCTCCCGTTGACCTCCCCACCGCCACCATTCCTTTGGGGACTTTCTGAAGACCACCTCCAACCTACCTGCTCCACCTCTCGGATAACGCGTCCCCTGGCTAGGCCCATAGGGACCTCCTCGAGCATCCCAGCCCGTACAAAGCCCCCAAGACCAAGGGCAGCACTAGGACATCCCGGCTGGCCGCCAGGCGGGCTGCAGCCTCCACCACAGGTACCGTGAGACCGCTCCGGCAGCGACGGCGCCGCACAAGCGCGGGAAAGGGTCTCCGGAGAGGCGGAAGGTCCCAGTCATGCTGAGCAAGCAGCAGCGCTCCCTCGTGAGGATCCGGGAGCGTACGCAACCAGGAATGACATCAGCATTCACCGAAAATAATCTCGCCTATCAACTTAATGGAGCCTGAATCATTTAAGGCAATATTGATTTTGCTAATGCTCTTCCATGCAGGCACCTGGAGGAAAAATACCTATTTGCTCCACAGCAAACTGTACTCAGGTTCTTGTAGGACAAGAGCCAACACCATGATGAAGTTGCCATCTTCCCCCTCCCACGCTTCTTTTACCAATGAGAGGTCTTTAAAGTGTTGTCACTAACACTATTAGCACCAAGAGGAAAACAAGCTGTGCCTAAATCTAGACATTACGCTTTGCATCTTCTGTGAAGAAGACATCTGAAGGTAGCAGGAATGTCTTGAGCAAGCACAGTCATGGCTGGCACTTCTGGGGCACTTACCAACTAAGAGCTACTGCACTCAGCCAACTTTTTAATGCTCAGTGGGAAGGCTTCTGTGGTTAGTATTCTCTACCTGACCTCCTTCTACTCTTACTGGACAAGCCATGTACATTTTTTTCCAAAATGGCTTTCTAACAGCACATCTTCTTTAAGTGCCAAGGTTGACCATTTTAAAATCAAATGCTGAAGATGCATCCACTCGCACCAACTTCAACAGAGTTATACTGAGGCTATACTATTTCTATTACTCAGCTATAAATGCTCAGCACTTACTGGAATGGTAAGGATATCTCCCCCAGCAAAAGCCTTCTCCAGTGGACTTCTCCAGTGAATCTTGACTCTTTTTTTTTTTTTGGTATTTTACTCTCCACCATCTCCTGTAAGACCCTGAGAAGCCCAGATTCCTTCCCCCCGTAAAAATCACAGACAGCTCCAATCCACCATGTCACACTATCTTGTATTATCATGAACAAATAATGGAATCACATTTCTGACAATGGAACAAGAAAGACCAGATGCCTTTTTGTTTAGGGTACATCCCTGCCAAGTGTCTAAAGAACTGACTTTTGTTCAGGCTTTGAAAACTGTAACATTCATATATGCTTATTCACCATCTTTTGCCTGGTCTGTACCATAACTGAAGGCACAAGGGCTAATAAAATTGAAAATAGAGGAAACAATCATGTATGAACATTGAAGAACCTACCCAGATATACCTTACAATAGGATAACCACATTACACTCCAAGGAGGATAATAAATATGGAGAACGTAACTACTTTTGTATTTAACCCACCATCATTTGCATTGATAACAAAAAATAAGATTATTCCATATCTTAAAACGATGCCTCTTATTCTGACAGGAGTGGAACTGAGCAGTGCAAGGGACACGCTACTAGATGCTGCTTCAGGTCAGCATTGCTCCAGCATGTATCACAGCACAATACGTTTGAGGATAGCCCCCTTCCTCCTCTATATGTTTGACACATGCTACCACCGAAGACTTCTACGCAAACAGCAGGTTCTCAGCAAGTTTAGCAAAGCAACATGATGAAAAATCCACCTTTGGTCTATCTACTCCTTTTATGCATCCAGGGTTGTCTCCGAGTAGGACACTGCTTAAAGAACGGGTTGCAAGAGCGTTCATCCTGCAATTTGCAAATTCAGATAGCTGGGAGAGCTTGTGTCAGTGAATAAATTATGGAAAGACTTTCTAAATGTTATAACTATAGTTAGAATATCTGAGATGAATCATATTCCTGAAAAATTACACCCCCATCTGTCAGAATTGCAAAGCCAGGAACTTTATATAGAAACCAGACGACTTTGCTTCAGGTAAAATCTTGCTGCCAAGACTGTATCTTTTCTAATAGTAGTCTATCTTGTTCTCATGCGGAGAACGCTCCATTTTTGGATGGTGATACACTACACATTAGGATTGCTCCAGCAAACTGCTCTGGCCAGATGCAAACAGGTGAAAGTCCTGGGGGAAAAAATCATGAATCACGATTTTTCAGTAAAGGAACCTCTGCCTGATGGCTGAAAGGAAGAATGTATTAGGTTGATCATATGTCATCTCTGAAGAAAGTTACGTGTACACAGTAACAACTGGCATCTTCCAGGCTTACATTATGTGCAAAAATAATATATCTCCCTCTATTATGAAGGTTAGTGATGCTACAGAAACTAAGCAAGCAAGGGCAAATTTGTCATTCCTAAAGCCCTGAGAATACAACCCAGGAAGCCAGGATTTTAATGCTAACATCCAGTTGCAAGATGGAAAGTTTCTCTAACATTTTTGGCTCATAACATCCTACAGCACCGTGCACAGTTCAGCTACTGCATGCTTCCTCTGGCAGCATCCCCTCAACTTACTGCATCATGGTAATAGTTGAAGCTCTGACCATCCAATTGCTGTCACGCACGGAGTTAATACAGGAGATTCCCATCCTTCCACGCACGGATGACATGATTTATCTTCAGCATTGCAGTAATCGGGTAGCTCCTGCCATGCAGCTCTTACATTTTTCCCTTTTACTTGAGATGATAGGGATATTTTAAAAAAATCCCCAAACCAAAGAAATCCAATTACAAAACAACAAAAACTGAAAACATTTCTAGTAGCCTTACAGGACAAATAAAAAGGAACATAAAATACTTGCATAGACAGATCTGCAAGTAATGTAATTCAATCAAGATATACTTTGTGTTTCAAATAGATGTCAGGGCACCTTGCAGCATTCCCTTATGAGAAGGGAATGAGCTTTTTCATATTGCAGCTATAAAACATACATCACTTCATAAACCTTTACCATGAGTATATTTGATAAAAGAAACTGAATTAGTCATGTTCATTGAATTAAAGATACACAAAACAGTAGAAAAATTAGTAAGAAAGCTACACGGCTGATTTTGTTATGCATTAACTAAGAATGTCACTTTTATGAATTACTAGAATAAATATTTTAAACCTGGACAATTTATATCATTTATTTTGGTCTGTGTTAATCATTAGTTATCACCTTCATAGATAAGTTGCCAGCATTTTTACTTTCTATAGTAAAGCTAAAGTAGTCCCTTTGAAGAAAGAAGTATTATTTTTAATTGCTTTATTTACTTTTAAAGACATCGTGTTTGATTTGATGTGTTTAACAACAGGATTTTAAATCATGTATTTAAACATGCATGTCCCACACCATGCACTTTCCAGTGCCCTATAGTAGCACAAGGGACTACAAAGCTCTAGGTCCCCTGTGTCCTATGAAGAGAACAGGAGGAAGAAAAGGTATTGACACAGGTCAAAGATGAGAGAGAACAACATGAATAGATTCTTATGACATTTTAAGTGCGAAGGAAGATGAGAGGATTTTCTAGGCCAAACTGGAAAAAGCTTTACTATTAAACCCCACTTCGTAGTCCAACATCTCCAGTTAGTTGCTGCCAATTATCATCTGATTTAAAGCTGCTTCTCACACTGCTCATGCAAGTGTGGACTGAGCACACTTTGGTTTTTAAAGCTGCCATAGGATTCAGCACATCATGCTTTTTACTAGAATAGTTTCTTTTAGCTAACCAACCTCCAGCATCCACTATTCATCCTCAGGTAAATGTCTCATTTCTCAGTCATCTCCAGCCAAGAGGGATGTGTTGACTTTACACTCTACATCCCATCCGTAGCTGATACGAAAGCTGCAGAGCCAAGAGATAACACCTGGTTGTGGGGGACATTGACCTACTTGCATGAAACGCCTGTCTCTTCCTGGATTTCATGGTGCCTGCCTTATTCTTCTGCTGTATCCAACACCATCCAGCAGAGAAGTCACTTAAAACTTTGGTGCCTTCTGGGTCACATTATCAGTGAAAAGAACAACCTGAAAGATTTCTAAAGACTTCCTGAGACTTCTGAGCACAGTTGTAATACAGATATAGAAAAAAAAGAAAAAAATATGCAGCTTACCTTTTTTTTTTAAAAAAACCCCTGCTGTTGTGAAACTGCTGTAAAAACTATTTTCATTATTTACAATCTGGATAGCAATAATGTAATTTAAAATGCATTTTTTGATAATGCTGGTCAATTTATTATTAATTTATTAAGCAGCAGGATTAAAGGGCTTTATGAAACTCCGTGTAGGGCTTGATATTAGTTTTAAGCATTTATTTGAAAAGCGATGTTAATTAACCAAGCACAACCACTGCACAAAGACTAGCCATGCTAGTCTTCCGCAAGCAGACCGGGGTTCCCGGCTTGACGGTCTAAACCCAGCAGGGGCTGTTTCCAGAGACAGCTCTTTCCCTTCCCCATTCCTCCTCCTCCCGACTGTTATGCCCACTTGCACGCTCTTGTATCTGTTCAACATTGGCTGCCAAATCAGGGAGCCAAACATGTTCCAAAGCCAGCCCAATACACAACTCTAAAGAGAACCCAAGTGACACTTATTTCACTTTTCACTCGCCGGTGATGCTGCCTGGTGATGCTCCCCACAGTGAGCACCCTCCAGGTGCACGGCTGCCTAAAGCAGAAGTCTCTCTTGCTCCTTTCATTGCAGCATAGAAATACATGGCCATAGAAACGCAAGGGCTGAAGAGAGGATTTATTCATGAATACATTTTTTCAAAAGAAATCTATAAATATATATTTATATAGAAATCTATAACTCTGTACATTTACAGTGATGTAAAATAAACTGTATCAGTCAGGTCAAGGCCCACCAGTTTCCTCCTACAGTTCTAGGGAAGCTCCTGAGGATGAGGCAAAGCACCCAGCAAGGCTTCTGCAGAATATAGGCCAGCCTGCGCATCTGGGGCTTGCCGAGACAGAACTGGCATCCTTGTATTTAACAGCCCTCAACAGGCTTTTCTAAAACCTGTTCAAACATTTTGTGAAATAATGCAACAAAACCCTGCGACAAAACACTCTGCGACAATTTTAACTGTTTAACTGCACCATACATAATTCTCTGTGTATGTATATTTAGGTATATATGCATATATAATCTCACTGTAGTAAAATTATTCCTAATTATTCCTTTGATCATCCTGGTCATTCCTGGATCTATTCCAGCTTGGCTAAATCATTTTTGAAATGGCAGGTAGAGAAAGAAAATCAGAATTTCATGCTTCATTCAAGAGGTGGGTGGGGAATCAATCTACACAGGAGCCTTATGAAGTTTTATACCAGATCTTTATTCCCCTCCTAATATTTCTTACTGCTTGATTTGGTTTGTTTGATCCCTATTGACACGTTTTCATAAGAACATATTTTATAACCTTCAACCATCACTCCTGACGTGGAACAGCCAGCTCAAGCCCTGCCATGTACGTACTCCATTAGGGGAGTTTACTTACATTCATTGTTTTACATTTGTCCTCACAGATTTTATTCGCCCTTCCATTTCCCAGCTGCTTATTTTTACAAGCTGCAATTTTTTGTCAGATCTCAGCTGACCACCCTGAATACCCGAGTATCATCGGCAACCTGATCACCTCAGTGTTCAACCCCCATTTCCAAGATATTCATCAATATATTGAGCAGCACAGGCTCCAGCAGACTGCTCACCCCCTTTTCCAAGCTTTTTGTCAATATATTGAGCAGCACAGGCTCCAGCAGAGATCCCTGCAGACTTCTCCCACCACCATGAGACTGGCCCATTTTACTCATATTTGCTGTTCACAATTTTTCATCCATTATTAATCCCTACCAAAATTTACTTCTTCCATTTGCTTCAGCACCGAAGACCATTGGTTTCCCTCCTCCTCTCCATATTAAGAGTGATGAGGGATTTTGTCAAACTTACCTTTGGAAAATATCCAAGTATATCACATGACCCGGATTATCTTTGTTCACATGTTCAATGTATACATCAAAGAATGGCTACAGCTTACTTAGAAATAACTTCTTGGTGCAAAAGCCATACTGACCATTTCTCTCTGTTACAGTTATCCATAGTTTCCATAGTTATCCATTATGTTCTTGAAAGTTGTGTTAATTAATCCCCCCACATACACACAGCGGGATTCTGGTCTTCTTCCCTGTAAGATTTGGAAACATCACCCTCTCCTCCCATCTCCCTCCCCCTTTCATTCCCTCAATATTCTGGTTCTGAATCAGACTGAAGGGAGAGGGTACCACAGTGCACTGTTGAGCTCTTTGATGCACACCATATCATTATGATCACTTGCTCTTATCCATTCCATTCAGTCGTTCCTCTATTCATCTCTTCCACTGACACAGAGACAAGTCCTTTGATTACCTCCCTCCCCTCTCCCCCCATAAAGAAGGCTTATGGGTCACTGCCCCTCTAACAATGCTGGTCTTTATAGTACATAGTACTACAGTAAAATTGGTCCTATGACCAATTTTTTTCTTTTCTGGACTGAAAATCTGAACCCACAGGGATTTCACATTACCTATGATAGGTTGTTAACCTGACTTAAAGCTTTAATATACAGCACAACTTCTCTGTCAGCTCCAGCCCATTCGGTCTTTCTCTGTATTTTAGTTTTACATTAACCCACCAGTTGTGTTCCTCCTATCAAGTTTAAGGTACAAATTATATCAATATCTCTTTTTAAAGGTAAGCATTCTGTTCTCCTGTTTCTCACATATTTATGGTGTTAGTGCGGAAAGAAGTATATCATGTTCTGGTTTTCTTTTCCTCCGTGCATGTTTAAAGGACACTCCATTTACTCACATTTTTCTTTGCCATTCCCCATCTAACCACAGATGGGGCCTCTTCTGTCACTTACAGGGATACAGCCAAGGAGTTAGCCTGAATTTTGTTTCTGGAACATCAGAATTCAATGTACCAAGGATACAGGCAAGAGGCCTTGACCACTGGGTTGTCTGTCCCACTTCCTACAAACCTGTCCAAACATTTGGTGATGATCACCACCTCTACAGCCAACAGGTAAGTTGGGCTGTCCTACTTCGACCAATAGAACCAGTTCTTAGATATCCCTTGTAATTCAATAACTTGTCCTACTCTTTCAACAGCCAAAATCCTGGAAGGGCATTTTCAGTGCAAGGGGACGCACTGCAACCAGTTTCCTCACCATTGCTCTCCTGTCCTGCAACTACGGCTGCTCATTAGAGGTGAGACTGCCTTAGTCCCTGGCATGCTCTTCAGGGATCTTCTCCACCTCACTGTCTCTTTCTCAACAGTACCAGAGTTGCTCTGCTAGAGGTGAGCATGTTCAGCAAGAAGGCTTCAGAGAACTTCATCTCTGAGAACACTGAGCTGTTCATATGCCAGGTTCCAATAAACCATATTTAGAATACTAAGAGCTGTAAGTTGAGAATCCACTTCTCCCTTGGTGAACACCTTCCTATATTTATTTTAACGCATCGTTGCTATTCTGTTGTTGCATCTATATCCAGATGGTCCTTTTAAATTTTCTTTTGCGATTCATTGACAACACCGGAGAGGGAATACTTTCTGGTCTCTGCTCATGCTATATAATTAGATTCTACAGACTTACCTTTTGGAAAACTGATAACATCCCCACAGGTTTCCTACAGTTGCTTTATAATATAGTCACTGCTAGAAACATGTATCATGACTCCTGCATTTCAGAGACTGCAACAAAGAGACAAAGCACCTGTGGGACCACAGGAAGACTCATTTGTCACCACGTTGGTTCCCTTAAGTGGGATTCATTTACTGAGTTCTGAGCAAAATTTTTTTCCATTAACATGTAGCTGATCCCCCTCCCTCCTTTATTTTTCTGCACCAGGACAGACAATGCACTTAGGTGATGGTACTTCAGACAGAGACAGTAATCAGACAAGTCATTAGCTCATGGAAGATTGCTTGCTGTTTCAAGAAAAGTTGGGAAGTACAAAAAAGAAAGAGCAGAGAGCCCTACTTCTGTCTGGGAATCGATACACTGAAATTCTTAGCTCTCCATGCTGAATCTTCCAGAAAAATTATAGTCCTATTCCATCACTGGGAATGATATAAAACCACCTCAAAAATATATAAGGCAAAATTATATATTGTACAAGTAATTCAGAGTAGCAACATCCTAAAGAGTTGAGATGCTAAGAGAAATCACAACCTCTGGAATGGCATAAACACTTCAGAAAACAAGCATGGGAGCTGTACTACACTTCCCCACAACTGCATTTCCTTCTTCGCAACACTGTGCAATGGAACGATGCTCTCATCAAGGAAGGATTTCAGCTAGCTATATATGCTCCTGCCAAAATAATGTAAGAGCAGCTCATAATGCAGTTTGGAGGAAGAAAGAGAGAAAGTCAAGCCCACACGAAGGCTGGAAAGTTAATGTAAAGCAAGCTTTGAAAATAGTTCTGACATTACCGAGGAACTAAATTATTCATATCACCGAGCGCAGAAAAAGGTGCTGACATCGGAAACTGTTTGGATGAGGAACTTCCCAGGCTTCAGCTAGCTACACTGAATTCAGGCTTTTAAAAATATGCAAAAGGTCTTACTCTTTGATATGTGTTACATTCAGTGAAGTGATTACTGATCTACTTTACATCTAAATTGCTTAGAATTAAATTTCTGAACTCCTCCAAGACTCTGTCTGCCTATCCAATAAATGTAGTATAGCTTTGCAGTTGTTAGATAGTTCTTTCTTTCACCTCCAATATTTAATAATATCCCCCTGGTATCAAAAAGATACAAATATACTGAAGCAGAAGTTTCTTTATTGATTTATCCCAGACCTTTGATCCTTTAAACCGTTTATCACTACCACATGGACAGTCACAAATACACTTAACATTACGTGTCAAACACAGAGGTTGTAAAGAGAATAAACCACATTTTCCATGGGGATTCTGTCCAATCTCTTTTTAAGAAAATCAGAGGTTGGTCTGCACTTGTGAAACTGTAACTGCATCCACACACTGAACCAAACAGATTTTTTTTTTCCTTCATTAAACAGATCAAAATGTCTTGGTGAGATACTTTCAGTGTTAGCCAAAATTTATTACTTCTAAAGTCTATTTTTTTTTGTAGATTGGTGTTACAAGACTAACTAATAACTCAAGAATGGTCTTGTTTGCAATTCTTCATTTTCATAAATTGTATTTACTTGTGCCAGAGTTGTTAAACCACTGTCATCTAGAAATACCTCATACTGTCTCCTGTGGCTTACATTTTTCATAGAAATTACAGCTTGCTCTCTATCCATGACTTACCAATGCTTGTAAGCAAGGAATCTTTTGTGCTCAATACCAAAATTACACCTAAAACCCACCAATCCAGAGCCATCTTAGGTGCCCCCATTTTGTTACAAGTCTACAGATGACACAGATTACCCTGCTCACTGAGGTAAGTGTGACAAATCAAAACAAACTCTACCAAAAGCTTCCCAGGAAAATCATGACAATGTGCCCATGAAATGCTCCCATTTTGTTAAGTCTGTGTATTCTTAGGAAAAACATAAAAATTGCTGCGTGGGCACTGAGCTGCTGTCGTCAGCAACGCTGATGCCATGCGAAGGCACTCCACAGTGTGGCATGCAACCTGTTTTGTCAGGCCAGTACGAATTATTGCCAGATGTTACACACCGACTCCCTTTTAGTAGGCAGGAAGCACATGCTGTCAGCTCTTCCTGCAACAAGACGGGATGCTGAGAGATGATACTTTAATTAAACAGAAGGCAACTGTTCTCAGCTGGGAGCTTGCCCCAGCCTAGATGATGTTCCAGACTGAAGGAAAGGCTCCGGCGAGCTTTTATCACTTCTTCATTCAGCCTAAACAAAGGCTATCACACTTCCTTCCAAGCCTCTCTTATTAATATTACTGTAATGGCACTGGCCTCCTTTGCAGCATTACTGAAAGTCCCATCCTTTCCTGTTACAAAGCAGCTTCCAAACCCAATTATATGGAGCCGGCTATGCTATTGAGTGCATAGCTATCCAATCCAGGAAACACAAGCAATGCTTTCCGTGGCTCTATCTTTTGAAGAATTCCCCAGCAATGCTCCCTGAAAAATCAGTGGAATTCAACAAAATTTCATCCAACTTATTCCAAATTCTAATAAATAACTGAACCTGCAGACAAGCGGACGATATCTGCTGCTTCAAATCAGCAGGCATTCGTTAAGCCAAACATCTGGTTTGACACGCGCACAATTTGGCTGAATAAAAACCAACAGCCCTTAACTTCTTTAGACCATTTGCTACTGACTCAAAATTAGCCAATAGTTGCCCAATTCAGAGAAGGTCAGAAATGAAAGAAATGAAAGATGAAGTACAACGGAAATTTTACAGCAGGTGGTGTTTTTGCTTATGACACAAAAGGTAGCTCATTTGGAATAATCAATGTCCAAGCAAAAGTATACTAGCTGTATCAGCCTAGGACATAAAAGTTATTTTTTTTGTTTTCAAATACTTACTGCTCTTAAATTGACCTAAAGATAATAAAGGTCACAGAGAAATAATCCAATCATGCAGGCCTTGGATGGATTACTCAATTACTCACACTGACAGGCTTCATATTTAACACACAATTAGATTTGCTCCTATTTCCTTTTTTTTTTTTTTTTTTACCTTGGGCTGGACTTAAGTTTCAAATACCCCCAAATGTTGCAGAAATTCAGATTCTGACAGCACATTAGAAATCACAACATGCTATCACTAGGGCTGAAACCATTTCAAAGACACCTCAGAAAAACCATCTCAAAGAATCTAACTGTGGATCACATGGAGCAGCTTACCCAGATCTGCCCCAACAGTTTGTTCCACTGCCCCAGCAAAAATCAGGTACCTGAACTGGCAAACGAGGATGAAACACAACAATATACAGAGATTCTATGGATTTTTAAAAGGTGATTTTCTCACAGAAGCTCATAATGTTATTAATTACTGCTAATTGTATCATTGTAATACAGAGAAGCTCTGGTCACATGCTAGATATCCTTCTCAGACAGAAAAGCAGCAAGTTACACTAAGGGGCATCAGACAGATGCAGGAAGAATAAAGCAACAATAAAAGTCTGTTTAGTCCTAGAGGGATCACTGTGCAGGATTTGTAAGTCTTCGTGTTTAGAGCAGGATAATCTCCGCTTTCCCATCAGTTGTGCCCGCAGTGACTCTCCCTGCACATATCAACACCTCCCTCCCACACGCTGGGGCACCTCTAGGGAGACCATGCAAGTTCCTGAGAGTGAGCTAGCTACCTTGCACGAGCTGCCTCACACGGAACAACGCCACACAGAAAGTCCTGGAGATGCTTTAGAGCAGCACTGCTAAGAGCTATTTCCAAAGGGCAAGGGTTTCACTAATCCCTAAACTAATGAAGTTCCAAAAGGAGATGGATTTTTCAACAGTTAAATCACCGAGTGAATTCTCAGGCCTCTGAAGGCATCCTGGTAGGTGCTGGAGTGCGGGTACTGAAGGAATAAGCCACCACAACTTACCTCTGCAGCCAGCAGGTCCTACAAGAGAGACCCTCGAAGGCTCGAGAGCAGTTGTGGCATCAGTTGTGGTGTCTGCACAAGGGCTGCACCGCAGACTGCCACAGCTCAGACGCAAGACCTGCTGCTAAGGGGCAGACTGTGGACCAGGGAGGCTCGCAGGTGCTGCCGTGCAAGCAAGCACTGCCGCAACAACTGCTCTTCAGCACCTCAGCCCGCTCCGCAGCATCTCCTCCCCAGCACCCAGCAGTCCAGCCCAAGGCTCATCCTGTGAGCCACATGGGATGCTCCTGTTCAGGGATCTGCGGTGGTAGGATAGCAAGATCTGCTGCATTTCCTTACAATTCTGCAGCTGTCCTGTCTGAATGGTTTTCTCCAACTATTTATTTCCCTTACGTGTACTCACACATGAGATGGCTCAACCCACAGCACCAGTCAAGCAGGACAGGACTAACTTGGTTTGGTAGGCTTCGGCCCAGATTCTCAGCTCAGCCTTCAGATATTAGGATTTGAGTTTTGCTTTGGAAAATCGTTATCACAAACGTTCCAAAGAAAACAGACATTATACTCAGATGACTTTGATCCCCACCTCCAGATCAGCCTGGGAAAGATGCACATAACAGTAAATGCAGGCACAAACAACTGACATTTAAACCTTTAAATCAGACTAGCAACAAAACTAGAATTTGCAAAATGACTAGGATCCTAAATACCAAATATGATTTTTTTTTCACCGAGAATATAAATTAGCAGTGATGATGAACCATTAACATCATTGATTATTTTATACTCTCATCTGCCTCCTAAAAGACGTCACAGGAAGAAGGTCCTTACTATGGGGGCAGTCTTGGGACACTAGCCAGTGCTGTTTACACCACCAAAGCTACTGCACCCTAAAGGAGGCAAAAGAGGTTCAGGCTCCAAGGACTCATCACATTATCTCCTGGACTTTGCCGTTTCATAATGAGCATTGCTCATTCTACAAGGACTCACCTATCCAAAATGCTGAGCAAATACACTGTTAAGATGTGGGCATTTTTTTGCTTCATCAATAAAAGATCAAAATCCCCTCACAAGTCTAAATTACCCCCTGGGATAAATTCCTGGGCAAACATATTAGTCCAGAGAACCGCGGTGTGAAACACGGCACAGCTTTCACAGGCACCTCTTCCTCCGGGCTCATGGCTACTATCTCCTCAGCATCTGCTGATGCTGCTGCAGAGGGCAGCACCTCTGCCCTGCTTCCACCCGCCTCTTCCTGCCCAGGCTGCCATGCAGAAAGAAAGGGCTGTCACCACACAGTGCCAACTTTACTGATCCGTACCGGCATCTTACTTTCACCTTCCAAGGCCAAAAGGTTCATTTTTGCTAGTCTATTGTTTTAAAAGCATGGAAGTGCTGGCAAGGTAGATAGTGGACTAGCTTTTAATAACTGGCCCTTAAAGCACCAGGTACCCAGGTATCCAGACACTCAATGTGAGAGCACCAACATTTGTGCAACTTTTTTCCTAAGACATTTCTGGTGCTTAGATGTAGAAAAAAGCAACACATTGTCACTAACACTAGAGCAAGGACCAAATTAAACAAAACACCCACATACTCCAAACCCATATATACTGGAAATACAGAAGTACTATCAGTAATTTTAACAAACTGTTTTATCTCCCACATGGAGACTGTAAATCACATCACAATACTTGTTACATTTTCAACTTCCATAGGTTTTTGATTCCTGCTCAAGCAGTATAAAGACCTTTTAAACTATGAAAAGAAAAACACTCACACTTTGCAAAACATGCACCGGAATCTCACTTATTTTTCCTCAAAATAACGAGTGTTAATGTTATGTTAATATGTAATGTTATGTTACTATGTAATGTATGTTATGTTAATAACATGCATATATTAAAAGTAAGTTTTGCAGAGGGTAATGTAAGACTTTGCTGTGTGTTTCATCAGTCCTCTGTCTTGTTGGTATTCCAAAATGCTCTATTGTCAGGAGACGGAAATACTGAAGGTTTCAGGATAATAGCAGATAATAATATTGACATTTTAGAGCGGTAAACAAATTCCAGCTGGACAACGTGACCAGCATAAATTAAGCATCCTCCTTCAAACAATGCACTTAACACATTGTTCTTAAGTAGCTTAAGTGCCAGACTCCAGAAATACTCTGTGTTAGCAAGAGCAGCCACAAGGTAATCCATGCATCCTCCTCCCCCTCCTTTACGTATGTATGTATGTGCAATGACGAGGGAGGTGCAGCGTGGAGGAAGCTGCTGCTACCAAGCAGATGCTGAATTACTTGTGCACGTTACCCTGCGCCTGTCACTCTCCCCCTGCTTACCTGCACTACAGCCACCCTGCTACCCCAGACTGCAAACTGTGATCTCCATTACAGGCATAAGACAGTCCTTCGCCTGGCAGAAACGAGCAAGCCCTCACTGGTGCTGCTGGACCCAGACTGGATGTTTCAATTGCTAACATCACTTGCCCAGAAGCCACCAGTTTGGCCAATACTTAAGTGCTGGCTGAGCACTCACAGGTAGGGCTTTTCATCTCCAAGCAAGAGGGGTGGGAGAGGCTGGAGTCAACTAATAGGAGTTTTCAGGAAATCTGCTCTTCAGACAATGGGCGTTCAGGCAGGGCTAGGCAATGATCCAGGAAATACAGAAATAGAAAACCTACAAATGGGTTAGGCTCTCACGGCTGCCCTGTCCTCCTCTACTTCTATTATCTTATATGGATGCACAAAAACACTGGTATCAGGACAAACCTCCACAGTTTCCCAAGAAGAACAGCAAGCAGATTCACTCCTGTCTCATCATTTCAGGCTACCACTTTCTTCCTATTTTATCCCTCTTATCCCATTTATGCAGGCAAGCATATAAGTGGATGCACTCAACACAGAGGAGATGAAGCCTACAGGGGCTGGACCAGGCAGGACATATTATTCCTGATGACACCAGAGTACCCAATGGGATCATAGAGTAGAAGTGGAAAGGGGGAAAAAGTTGCTATTGTCCTAGGGTGACAAAGAGTACAAGGTTTTATCTCCACATCTCTGTGCTTCCATCACGGAAGGGACAAAAGAAGCCTCTGCCACCACCTGCAGTTGCCTCCCTGCAGCTTGTACTGCTGCCAGCGTTGTTCTGCTTGAACCATTCAGATGGCTGGGTCCAAACCTGCTTAGAGGGAACACCTTCCCTGAGAAGGGCCTCTGAACCCTTGGCAGAACTGCAGGGCGTGCAGCCCTCGTGCTAGAGCACAGCAAGTCAGGCACCTGAAAGGTAGATGAGCATCCTACACAACCAGGAGCAGGACTGCTGAGGGTGTTACTTTCCATGCCTCAGGAGAGGCATTTCCTCATGCAAAGCAATTATCATCAGCATGCCAGTTAATTAAGAAACCATGCTGAGTAGTCAAAAGGTAGTTCTCCTCTGTTCTCCTTAGCTACAGAAATGAAGCACCCACACTTTCACAGGTGCCACGCACTGGACAAACCATATGAGAAGTGAGACCTAAACTAAAGGGGGTTGCAGTTCTACATATCTTTTTCCTCATCTCTTCCATATCTTGATAGAAAAAAACCTGCATTTCAAGAACAGGTGTTACAGATTCTGGCTTCCCCATAAGAAATCTGAACTCAAGTCTCAAGCATTCAGATTCCCATTATGTCTTCTTAATTGCAATGATTCTCCTTCACAAAGATAAGCCAGAACTTTCAGCCTGGCAACGATACAACGTGACTAACAGACACTGGCGTCTTTATGACCAGTCCTGATTAAGGAAAAGCCTATAAACCAGTCTGAGTATTCCTCTTTCAGTCCTGCTGCCTTCCATTCAACTTGACTCATACCACCACCCAAAACAGGACCACTGCCTAGCATCCCCAAACACGGTATTTCTAACACTGACAAAGACCTCAACCAGCACGATCATGACAAGTGTCCAGTTCTCACGGGCTAATAACAATAATGAAAGGTTGATTTTGATTGAAGCCTAAATGAAGGATGGTTGGGCCTTGAGCTCTAGGCATACTTGCTAGTATAGATCCCCTACTCACAAACACCTGTAACACTTTATTTCTGTACTTGTTTATATTCTGCCTCCAGGAAATTTAGCATTTATTCAAATCAAAGTCAACCTTTAAGCAAATATATAACCCCAGCAGAACTTTTTTTACATTTTTTTACATATTTCTCCTGCCCCAAAAACAATCATCAAGTTTACTTTATAAAGCAGTAATGAAATGCCTTCCATTGTCACTCTCTGCTTGACTTCTGCATTTAAACTGATGGGACAGTAAATGTAAAAATCAATGTCTGCACATCATACAGAATAAATAAATATCCAAGAGCTGCTGGAAAGGAATTAATTACTGCTTGTGAAAGCAGTATGTTCTAGATGTCCTCTTACTTGACCTGAGCTAGTGATCTAGAAATTCAAGTAGTAGAGATTGTATCAACTGCTCTTCCCAAATCATCAACCATCTATCACAATACTGATTGCTGAATCACCATTTCTGAGGTATTAGCTAAAACAATATTAATGATAATAATACTAACTATGAAACAGTTCCTTTATCATCATCGAAAAAAGACCGAGAGAAAACCATTTTTGTACTATGTAAATACCTGCAACTATGATCTCAGACATTTACTCCCCTTTTGCTTGTGGTCAGCCCGGTAGCCAAATGTCTCAGCACATTTGGGAATGGGACTCTAAAGAGAAGGCATGTTAAGCCAGTGTTTTGGGCTTCCTCATCCGCAGCTGAGGTTAGATCTCAAGCCCTCCTAGCGCAGCCTGTCAATGCTCTGGATCACAGACACTGTCCTAAGTTTTCTAAAATCACTCAATAAGTAAGGACAGACTGGATTCTGCAGGAGTCTGGAATGATGAGCATCCCATCAGTCCAATGAATTACTTCATGCTATCAGTAAAACATATTTATGCAGATCACAGCCGGATTACTGCTCCAGTTGGGGTACTTAGAGAGATTTTATGGCACTTAGGAGATTTTATGAAAGATTCTTTTTTTAAAAAAAAAGTTCATATTCCACAGAATTGAAGTGTTTGCTCCCAAACTACCTCTTTTCTCCCAGTGAAAATACTGAAGCTGCAAAAAGAAAAAAAGTACACTGCAATTGCTGTAGTATATATTGTGCACTGCTATCACCCACTGAAATAACTATGTTATTTGAAGAACATTACAGGAAACTGCTTGCTAGTACTGGAGAACCACCTGCCCAAAAGAAAACCAAACCAGAACATTAAAGTTTTGTAAAACCTTCAGCAAACAGAGATGAAAAGAACTTCCAGTGTGCTGAACCGAACTGGAAAGGTAGTTACTTCCACTTGTGATAATCTTAGTTTACAAATTCAAGATGCCAACTTTATGTCACAACAAAAGAAAGGGATTTCCATCAAGATGTCTCCTGCTTATGCTATCAGAAAAACACTTTGATGCTTTGTTAGGCAAACTGCTTCATGAAAGCCCAAATACAAAGTGTATTTAAGAGCATTAACATTTTTAAAATTCTAACTAAATACAAGCAATGGCCACCTGTAAAAAATATATATATAGATATTATGAAAACAACGCAGTATTCTGGGGAAGAGGTTTGGAATTACTACTGTGAAAATGTTTACTTTCTGCATGACCTACAGTCAACCTCAGGGAAGTAAGGCAGCGAACGCAAGGAAACAATAGCGATTAGGTTTCTAACCCATGAACAGCGCATGACCCCAGAAAGTAATAACTAATTAGCTTTCAATTAAGCTACTTACATCCTTTCTGAAGCTAAACAGCCGTATTTTATCTTGTTTCAGCAGAAATAATCATCATCAAGCAATAAGAGGCATTACAGTTACACTGCAAGTTTAAATCAATGACAGATTCGAGATTAAAAAAAAATACAAAACATCCTGTTTGCACGATTTAAACTGCCCTAGCCTCACTGCAAAGCTCATTAGCTTCGCAGATCACAGCATAGCAGGATTTCCACACTGCATGTGATCAAATTAGGCAAGTATAATCTTAAACGCTACCCTTGTTCAGGGGATAACACTCAAATAACATTGCTGTGTGAATTTACTGCGCTGCTAAAAAGGGCAAGGTTAGGCTCCCCAGAGCTGTGTCAGATGTACTTAATAAAAGCAGGTTACATCTTGGGGAGATTGATTGTTGGCCTTCCTGCTCACATCAGCACAGAGTGATGCACAGTGGCATCCAAGCACACCAGTAGCGCTTGCTTTCTGTAGATTATGAATTCCATTGCATTGGCAGGACATAACAGACCACTGTCCTAGCATCTTCCCTTGAAGAGGTGCAGGTGACAACGATCAAGCAAGCAAGAAAAGATTCAGTGTAACAAGACTACCAGCTGCCAGCCAAACTCCTTCCCTGAGCTGAGTCTACCAGTACTAGTATCCACAACAACAGAGCAAGCAGCGACAGGCTAGTAATAATACACCCCTGCCTGCAATTCAGGTAGGGAAGTATTTACTCATGTACAAACAGCTGCTTAGAGAAGATCTTCCCAAAGGGCTCTTAGCACTTTCCAATTAATTGTTCTGCCCCCATCAAAACCCCTGGAGCCAAACTACAGACCTTGGTTATATTATTTCTTGCTTCCTGTGCCAGTCTCTCAGAGAGAACAGCAGCACTGTTACCCCTTCAATATTAGAATCATAGAACTGTAAAGGTTGGAAGGGACCTCTAGAGGTCACCTAGTCCAACTCCCCTGCACACGCAGGGTCTCCTAGAACACGTGGCACAGGGTGGCAGCCAAGTGGTTTTTGAAGATCTCTAGAGAAGGAGACTCCACCACCTCTCTGGGCAGCCTGTGCCAGGGCTCTGGCACCCTCACTGTTAAGATTTTTTTCCTTGTAAAAGTTTCCTTGTAAAAGTTCCCATGTAACTTTTGGTGCTTTGGTTTGTGACCGTTTCCCTTTAGTCCTATCACTGGCCACCACCGAGAAGAGGCCAGCCCCATCCTCCTCACTCCCTCTCTTGAGATATTTATAGACACTGATCAGGTCCCCTCTCAGTCTTCTCCACACTGAACAGGCCCAGCTCTCTCAGCCTTTGCTCATAGGGCAGATGTTCCAGGCCCCTAATCATCTTCGTGGCCCTGCGCTGGACTCTCTCTAGCAGCTCCACATCCCTCCTGCACTGGGGAGCCCAGAACTGCACACAGGACTCAAGGTGCGGCCTCACCAGGGCTGAGCAGAGGGGCAGAATCACCTCCCTCGACCTGCTGGAGACGCTCTGCTTAATGCACCCCAGGATCCCATTGGCCTTCTTGGCCACGAGGGCACACTGCTGCCTCATGGTCAACTTGTCGTCCACCATGACGCCCAGGTCCCTCTCTGCGGGGCTGCTCTCCAGGAGGTCGGTCCCCAGCCTGTAGGCATGTCTAGGGTTATTCCTGCCCAGGTGCAGGACCCTACACTTGCCCTTGTTGAACTTCATGAGGTTTCTCACTGCCCAGTTGTCCAGTCTGTCCAGGTCCCTCTGGATGGCAGTGCAGCCCTCAGGGCTATCAGCTACTCCTCCCAGTTTGGTATCATCAGCAAACTTGCTGAGGGAGCACTCCATCCCTTCATCCAGGTCGTTAATGAATAAATTGAACAGGACCAGACCAAGGACTGACCCCTGGGGGACACCGCTAACCACAGGCCTCCAGTTGGATTCTGCAGCACTGATCACTATCCTCTCAGCCCTGGCATTAAGCAAACTCCTAAACCACCTCACTGTCCTCATCTATCATCCACACTTCCGGAGTTTGCCCAGAAGGATATTAGGAGGGACAGCGTGAAAAGCCTTGCTTTTTGACAGTGCCAAAAGTCCAGACATATGACAGCCACTGCTCTGCCCTCATCTATTCAGCCAGTCACTCCATCACAGAAGGCTATCAGGTTAGTCAAGCATGATTTCCCCTTGGTGAATCCACACTGGCTACTCTTGAGCATCTTCTTGTCCTCCACGTGCCTGGAGACAACAGCCAGTATAAGCTGCTGTTCATTTGCTAAAAGGAAATTTCATAAAGCACAAACAAATTTATTGCCACTTGTCTAGGTGCACCTACATTTCATCCAGTGATGCCTGGACGAAGTTCACTACATTGAACTCCTGGAGGGCAGACTTTGGCCTGTTTAGGGCATTGAACAGGAGAGTCCCTTGGGAGACAGTCCTGAAGGGCAAAGGGGTCCAGGAAGGCTGGACTTTTCTCAAGAAGGAAATCTTAAAGGCACAAGAGCAGGCTGTCCCCATGCGCTGAAAGGCGATCCAGAGGGGAAATGAGAGGCCTGGCTGACAGGGAATATTGTCACCAAGGATGAGGATAAGGCTGAGGTACTCAATGCCTTCCTTACCTTAGTCTCTAAGGCTCAGATCTGTTATCCTCAAGGTACTTGTTCCCCTGAGCCGGAAGACACCTATGGAGTGTAGAATATACTCCCCACAATCCAGGAGGAAGCAGTCAGTAACCTGCCACTCCACTTGGACACCCACAGTCTATGAGGCCAGATGGGATCCAACTGAGGGTTCTGAAGGAGCTGGCAGGAGTGCTCACCAAGCTGCTCTCCATCATCTATCAGCAGGCCTGGTCAACAGGGGAGGTCCTAGACCACTGCAGACTTGCCAACATGACGCCCACCGACAAGCAGGGTCAGAGAGAGGATCCGAGGAACTACCGGTCAGTCAGCATGACCTTCACATCAGGAAAAGTTATAGAGCAGATCATCATGAAGGTGATCACACATCATGTGTGCGACAACCTGCAGATCTTGTCCAGCCAACATGGGTTAATGAAAGAACGGTTCTGCCTCATCAACCTGACCCCCTTCTATGACCAGGTGCCACTCCTAGTGTATGAAGCTGTGAATATGGTCTACTTAGACTTCAGTATGGCCTTTGGCACAGTCTCCCACTGCCTTCTCATGGAGAAGCTGGCAGCTCAGGGCTTAGACAAACATACTCTTTCGATGAGTGAAGAATTGGCTGGACGGCCAGGCCCAGAGAGTGGTGGCAAATGAAGTTAAATCCAGCTGGTAAATGATCTCGAGCGGTGCTCCCCAGAGATCAGTGTTGGGGCTGGTCCTCTTAAATATCTTCATCGATAATCTGGAGGGGGGATTGAACGCACTCCCTGCAAACTTGCAGACAACACCAAGCTAGGAGTTGGAAGGAGGAGAGTTGATGTACTTGAGGGAAGGAAAGCTCCACACAGAGATATGGACAGGCTGGATCTACATCTGAGACCAACCATATGAGGTTCAACATGGCCAAGTGCTGAGTCTGGCACTTCCATCACAACAACCCCGTACGATGCAGTAGGCTTGGGGCAGAGTGGCCGGAGAGCTGCATAGTATTAAAGCATCTGGGAGTGCTGGTCAACAGCCAGCTGAACATGAGCCAGCAATGTGCTCAGGTGGCCAAGAAGGCCAAGAGCATCCTGGTTTCTATCAGGAACAGCATAGGCAGCAGGACCAGAGAAGCAATCACACCCCTGTCGCTGTGTTCAGTTTTTGGTCATCACTACAAGAAATACATGGAGGTGCTGGGGCATGTCCAAAGAAGGGCAGTGAAGCTGGTAAAGGGGCTGGAGCACGGACCTTATGACAAGCAGCTGGAGTTATTTAGCCTGGAAAAGAGGAGGCTCAGGGGAGACATTATCACTCTCTACAACTACCTGACAGGAGGATGCAGTGAGGTGGAGTCAACCTCTTCTTCAAAATAACTACAGATAGAACAAGAAGAAATGGCCTGAAGTTGCACCCAGGAAGATTCAGGTTAGACATTAGGAAAAATTTCTACATGGAAAGAATAGTCAAGCACTGGAACAGGCTGCCCAGGGAAGCGGTGGAGTCTCCGTCTTTGGCAGTGTTCAAGAAACGTGTAAATGAAACACTTGGGGACAATGTTTAGCAGACATGGCATTGAGGGTTCACAGCTGGAACATCTTTTCCGACCATAATGATTCCATGACTGTGACAAGCCTGCTAAACCTAGAGAAGGTTTTCTAACTCAACAAGAGCTGGCCATCCTTCTTCCTCCTGCACCACACTGTGCAGCCCCAACATGGGTTTGTTTGTGAGTCTTTTATCAGCTCTGGTATAGGCAGAAAGGCTGAGATCACAGATTGAACACACCCCTTACCATCCAAACTTCCTTGAACAGAAAGGACACCTCAATGGAAGTCCTCAAAACAACATGAAAAGCTCCTTTCTCATAATTTGTATTGAAGTGTGATTCCTTTAGAAACCTTTTTGTATTTATTGGGAGCAAACAGCATGACTAGAACTAGACAATGGCAGGAGGAAGTGATAGAATTTTAATGAAACTTTTAATTTTAATAAACTTATTCACTTTGAATAATTTAAAAACCTTTTTCCAAAAAATATCCAAACCTAGTGTCTGTTTACAGATACAGAATGTGTGCTATATAATTGCTACCGAAACCAAACATATTGGAATTTGTTCCCAAATAAATATCACTTATCTTTAAAATCATAAATTTCATAATATCAGAGGGACTGAAATAAGAACTCCATTTCAACAATTTTTTTTCCTTTTTATGAAAAGGAAAAAAAAACCCCACACCAAGAGTCCAGCTACCTCATCAGTTTTCACTCAGCACCATCCCTGAAAAGTGCTCAGATGCCAAGGAGAGAGGTCATGTGGTTCCAGACCTGCACAAAGTCTAGATCAGTGAAGTCTTATTTTGTTACTGAGACTCACAAGGTCCTCAAACACAGAAAATGGATGGCAGTGGTGATTACATAAATCCCTTCAAGGAACAACTGATGGGTGGGAAGGAAAAGGAGATGTGCTGAACTATGGTAGAGATGGGTGACCTCCCAGTCATATAATCAGTAACAGATAACCCAGACACCCGTACAGGCTGAGGACCAACCTCCTGGAGAGCAGCCCCGCAGAGAGAGACCTGGGCATCATGGCGGAGAACAAGTTGACCATGAGGCAGCAGTGTGCCCTCGTGGCCAAGAAGGCCAATGGGACCCTGGGGTGCATTAAGCAGAGCGTCTCCAGCAGGTCGAGGGAGGTGATTCTGTCCCTCTACTCAGCCCTGGTGAGACCACACCTCGAGTACTGCGTGCAGTTCCCAAGTGCAGGAGGGATATAGAGCTACTGGAGGGAGTCCAGCGCAGGGCTACAAAGATGATTAGGGGCCTGGAACATCTGCCCTATGAGCAAAGGCTGAGAGAGCTGGGCCTCTTCAGCCTGGAGAAGAGAAGACTGAGAGGGGACCTGATCACTGTGTACAAGTACCTCAAGGGAGGGAGTGAGGAGGAGGGGGCTGGCCTCTTCTCAGTGGTGGCCAGTGATAGGACTAGAGGAAATGGCCACATATTGAAGCCTCAAAAGTTCCACAGAAACTTGAGGAAGAATTTCTTAACAGTGAGGGTGCCAGAGCCCTGGCACAGGCTGCCCAGAGAGGTGGTGGAGTCTCCTTCTCTGGAGATCTTCCAAACCCGCCTGGACACCACCCTGTGCCACATGCTCTAGGAGACCCTGCATGTGCAGGGGGGTTGGACTAGATGACTTCTGGAGGTTCCTTCCAACCTTAAGCATTCTGTGATTCTATGATAACCTTTAGGCAGAAAGCAGCAAAAGAGCCTTGTCATCCTGCTCACATACCCCAGGTGAAGTGCAGAGCAGCAAGCGCATCTCCTCCAGGCGATGACTACACAACATTAGAGCAGTAATGTGCTTGGTCTCAGAAAAGCTGCATTATTGGCCACATTGAGCTCCCAACCACTTAGCTAATGCAGTGGACAGAGCAGCTGCATCATCCTCACCACCATGGTCTCATCAAATATATTCAGCTGTGAGGACACAATTGCTGATCACATCACTCAGCAGCTGATGCGCCATGGAAATGATGCTACACCATCAGGAGCCTGCACAGCATCCGGGCCACCCTCAGCTGGGGAGCAGGGGTCCAAAAGCAGGTGATGCCAAGAGAGATGCCACCACCCAGGCTGGGCTGTCATGAGCAGAAGGGTCCATTTTCCCCAGCAGCTGGCTTGCTTTTTCTGTTAGCACATCACGATTCCTGTCTGCAGAAAAAGTCCTGAGGCTTTTCTCTGAGACAGACAAAAGGTACAACAATGGGTTATTACCTAGCACTAACACTAATAAATGCTCTTCTCTCAATGCTTTCATAATGTCCTGTTGATGACCTTAGGCATCTTAAGTTTAATTCCTGCTTGAAGCTGGCCGCTCTAGGCTGCTCAGATGAGGTTAACGAAGAGTGAAGGCTGCATTGCACTCTAAGACATTAGCAGTCAAATGTCAAAGCTTCAAGGTGAAGCAAATCAATACAAACATAATGCAAGTCTTACTGTCATATATCTCTCCTCAGATCCCCTTATATAAAATGGTTCTTTTGCACATTATACACAAGAGCTTAAACTGCACATGTAAGTACCATGATCTTCAACTTGAGCAGATTTGATTCTTAACAGATAAGGCTCCAATGCAAATTATTTTGCAGTTTTTTTTTTTTTTCCTATTTCTTTTAGAGAGCAACTTAAAATACAAAGAACTGCTTACAGTCTTTATCTGGATAAAACTATAAAATTAAGGAAAGATAACATTGTGTATCTGCAGACAGATATCATGAAATACAAGAGATAACAAAACATAGGCTCAAATATGCATTTTAATTAAACTTATAAGACCAGAGGCTGAGGAATTATAACCCAAAGGCTTTTTTTTTTTTTAATTTAATGAAGTCCAGGCCTGATGCTATTCAGTGTTTTTAATCAATAATGTTGGCAAATACAAGAACCCTCAAAAAAAATTAGGCATCACAGAGGGTGAGTAATTCGGTGCAATTCCCGGAATGATTCTGTGTCAGAAAAGAGCAAATGCAAACCTCAGATGTATAAAAAGGGAGTCAAGGTGCAAAGGAACAATTTTTCTTTCAGAGTAAAGCATTAGCTCTTCAGATACTGGTTAACCAAGAGTTTGAATAGACAGTTTCTCTAAGAGCAAAGTGAAAAATAGGATGCAGACAACTGAGTTTGCATATCACCCTGAAGCAAAGCAGATCTCACTCTGTTTAGCACACAACAGGCAATTGCCAGGTGACTTGATTAGGGCATCTAAAAATCACATCAAACAGAAGTTGCCAGACTTTCAGGCCTATTCCCCTCACCAGCAGCAGAGGAAAAGCACACTCCACTCCCCACCCCATCCTCAGATGGGATTTAAAATCATTTAATTTAGATCCCTCGGAAATTAACCACTGAAACCTATTGCTAAACAGCAGAGTTCATCTCTTCACGTCTTCACTCCCCAGACTAAATACCTTTTCCAGAAGATGCCCATAAGCTAAACACAAACTGTGGTATTCGGTGCAGAGCTAACGGGATGGATGATTAGATGCCAATTTGTACTTTAGAGGTCAAGACTAGAGAAACCTTTATTTAAGGCTGAAAAACATGAAACCGAATTTATTCAGCCAGGCTAAAGCAAATCTGAAGATCACAGCAGTAAGCGTTTTGGATAAGCCCTCCCAAGCAGCAATCTAGCTAACAGTTCGGTGTCAAATCTCATCCCCTAGGTCCCATCTGTGGGCGACATCCAGAAGAGCTCTCCTGCCGTCCGTCAGTCCATCCCTCTGCCTCCACAAAGCACAGAGGGAGCCCGGCTGCCCAACGCTCGCGTGGCAGAAGGTCAGCAAGGCAACCCCAACTTCCATTGCAGTGTACAAGGCCTTTAAAGGCAAAATAAGAATTGGTATTTAAGAGTGAGAGCAGTCCAATTTTAGGCAATCGGAAGCCTTTTAGTCAATGAGCAAGATCCCACTGGAATAGGTGTTCTTCAGAGGGGAAGGATAGGCCCCTGGTCCAAGAACTGAGGGCTGTCACCTCAGACATGCTGTTCAAGCAGCATTACAGTCTCTGTAAGCAAAAAAAAAAAAAAAAAAAAAATGCTCTTTGAAAAAAGCTGGAAGGAAGGCAATGAGGTTCTTTATGGAGGTTCACAGAATGTCCCTCAAATGCGCAAGGTGAACTCATCTTGCCCTTTAAGCAAAAAAAATAATACTTCACTGTCATACAATTTGACTCTTTCCAATGAGAGATTTAAATATTTAACATGTATAGCAGAGTAGAATGGAAAAGAAGTGCTTTCTTATGAGAAAAAAATCATAGCGGTAATCTATAACAATGTTGCAATGTGACAGCCCACCTTCTTATGGGATTAGATTTCTGCAGTTTAGATTTCTAGCTTCACCGCCAAAAAAGACTTTTCCCCCCCCACCACTCCTTAAGGTAACCAAGAAAAACGAGACAGAACTACAGGAAATTCTGACCATTTTCATTACTCCTTCCAAATTCCTTACTGAAGTAACTCATTGATATAAGAACTTAAAAATCTTAATACAATCCTAAATTTACTTTTTTCATTATCTATATAGAAATAGCTTATTCACTAATAAGTGTTTTCTCAAGTAATCCCACAAATCTATCTGCCAAAACAGAAGAAAAAAAGTCTCTGAATGTAAGCCAAAATATCTTTACAGTCTAGACAGCAATGCACGATGCAGTTTTCCAGAAGCAAACCCTGTATGCTTAAGAGGGAAGAGCTAAGTAACCACAAAGGAAGATGGAGTCACTGATGAACAAGAAATGAAGAAAGAAAAGCAACCTAACAGGAAATAAGGACAGATAGTACATACACACCAGCAATTATCGCTGTAATTTAAATCTAAATGTGAAACATATGGGCTTTAGAGAACTTTCACATTGGACAGAGGGCACTGCAACTTTAAAAGAGGTCACACTAAATAACTTGTGCAACAATAACAGAAAAATAAACAAAACATACAAGAAGAGTAGTAAGAGCAGGACCCGGGTTTCAAACTATGCTATAACCTGGTCCAGATCACAGCTTTCACTGAAGCCCAGGCATTGCCTAGTAGTACCACTACTAGGAAAAATACCTTGTCTTAACAGTGGTTGGTTTCTGTGTTGATATGCCCGTACAACAGCCTGTTAAGCAAGTTCTCCCCTTACCCACAGCCACCAGTTCTGCGGCTGGGCCCTCACCAGGTGTCTGTAAGCACCCACCCCTTTCTCCTTCTGCAGGAACCACCACAACCCCAACAGCCTACACCGCTCTCGCAGCAAGCCAAGCGGATCTATTAAATGCAGCGAGGAGGGGAAAGGGTAATAAAACTTCTCACAAGGAGGTGAAAACATTATGAGCAACAAAACTATGACTACAGCAGACTTTTCACCCCACAGTACGCATTTTCACCAAACTAAAGCTATGCAGAGTCTTCTTGATCAGCTCATTAAGCGCCCGATGGAATACAAGAGTCATCTATGCGATAAGGGCAAAAAAACACACACATAATGCAGAAACAAAGTGAACAGGCAGCATGGATCCATCAAAATATTTGGCTGCTATTTTCAGCCTTGTCAAAAAGCTTATGAATGTTCAGATTAATGCACTGTCTGACAGCAAGTATCACCCATTAAATTACCCACTAACAAGTAAGGAAGTCTCATCTCCATAACATTTGACACTTTGCTAGCCAGTGCAATCCATCAGCACCACAGCTCAACTAATAAAGGTCTTATTTTGTGCTGAAGCATCAAGTCTTTTCATTATCTTTGCCTGTTCCCCTCTTTCCCTCCTTTCTTCTAAAAGGAGGATAGGAAAAAGGTAAATTTTATCACTCCATGCTTATTAGTTTTACAGTAAAGCCCCAGTAAATATCCTTAAGTTAGCAATAAAAATAATAATAAAAAAAAAAGCTTAAAGCTTTCCTAAATGTCTTTTTGAAACACTCACTGTTGAAAAGGAGAGGCGTGCTGAGTTCACACCTTCTCCTGTACCTTCAGGAGAAGGGACTCCACACACTCAGTTACAGCCTCAGTTACATTTCTACAGTTAAGCTTTAAACAGGAGGGAAAAAATAAGGTGGGGAAGGGCAGGGAGATGAGGGAAGCACTATACAAAATATTACTTACACATACATGGCTAAGAAGATTCTGATGTGTTTGGGGATGTATCAGCAGAAGCAGCAGATTTCACACATTTGCACAACAAAAAGAACAGGTTTGCATGGCAAAGCAGTTGCCATGCTCCTGCAGCTTGCCTACAGACTATTTCTAACCACCCTGGAAGGGCCATGAGCCCAGAAAAATCTACACACACTGATTAAAGTGCCAAACTGCTCCCTCCCCAGGTGAACATGAGCCACAGGGTTCAGCCCTCCCACCCCTCCAACACCCACCAGCTGCAAGGGAAACCCAGGTCTGTCCCTTCACCTGGCTGCCACCTCCTCTTTGACACAGGAATGGGTTTTCACAGCTCAGGTGCAGGTAATGCAGCACTAGAGCAGCCCCAGAAACTTCCCCCACAAGGGGCAGCAAAACTGCCCCTAATACCAACTAATACCAACACTGTGGTATTAGTACAGACCCATTTTCAACTGCAGTGAGAGCCAATGCAGCTAGTTTGTCTTGTTCCTTTATAGCAAAGGGATAGGATTGTGTATTTACTTTAGCAAGTAAGTGCTAGTTAGTTAGTAAGTTTAGTTAGTGCTCCATGGGGCAAAAAAACCCTCCAGAATAAACGTCAACAAACCCTGAGCCAAAGCACCTCCTCTCATCACAGCTCCTGCACTCTCAGCTGGACTATATTGAGCTGGCCTGTATTAAGGGACGCACAGCTGAAGAGTCTTGCGAAGGTTTCAAAAACTGTCTTTTTTAAAAAAAAATGTATATATGTGTGCATATATATATTGCACTGCATCAGAGACATACAGATCTGGGCAAAGGAGTAGTAATCAACGCTGATGTGAAAACAGAGATGGTGAAATAGCTTCTTGAATATTGCTTAGGCTCAACATAAAGCTTCTAAATCAGTTCAGGATCCACATGCCTTCATCCAAGCCTTCCGGAGTCATGATGTTCCTCGCCCTCAAGTCTCACCTTCTTTCCTTTCTCCTTTTCAGTCTGTTTCTTCAATTTCCCACTGATCCTGCCATGAAAAGGAGTTCCTTTCTCTTTTCCACAGAATATTCCTAAAAGTTTGCGAGCCATAGGAAAGCCCACCTTTCTTTTCACGAGCATCCTCCAGAGTTGCCCTGGGGAGCGGGGAGCCCCGGGGCAGCAGAGGGGATGTGCAGCTTCAGGCAGCAATCCTTCACTCGGGCAAAGCGACAAGCGGGACCGCTGATGTGGCTGCCGGCTCCATCCTTCCTGCTCTCACGCAGCGGGAGTTCAGAGACCATGCGAGTCTCCGGTCTCTCCGCGCTGCTGTACATTCATTCCTGCAAACCCCAATGGTGCAGAAAAACTGGGTCAGCCTGGTCTTCCTAAAATTCATCAAACCAGGCTCTCTTCCTGAGGTGTGCTCTCTCCAGGAAAAAGCGCCATCAACATTCAACACCTCCCTAGACATGTTTCTGTCTGCAAGATGGGTGATCCAGTCCTAACAGCACGTGAACGACTTGCCTTCCTGTAAGGCACACAGCCCTGCTGCAATTTCATAGCCACTACCATATTTCATATACAGCATGGAGGCATAACCCCCAGATGATCATATTCTATGTTTAGCACTTAAAAGTTGTCACTTTAGGCAATTCTGGCTCTGGATTCACACAAACTCACATGAATTAAAAATGAGCTTCCTCAAGACTGCCTGGGTATACATGTAATAAACTACCCCGGTATTCAGAACTTGTGGGAATGGGAGTGTAACTCATAAATCATGCACAAGACTTCTTTAAACCATTGTAATTACTATAGGCATACAGCACTACGCAGAAATGCAATATTTGCATGGAAATTCCTTATAAAAATGTCAATAGTAGAGTCTACAAAAACTGATTACATTCCTTCAGACAAGGACCTCAGCACCGTGAAACGCAACCTCCGTGAGGCTGTCAAAAGCAGTCCAACCTGCTAAACATATATGATACCTCTTGTTATGCTGCTAACTAGTCCTCTGTTCACAGAGCAGAATTATCTGTACATCTTATGGAGACTACTAAAAAAATAAAATCTTGCAATGCAGTTCACTTTCATGTGCAGGTCATTAAAAATGTTTACAGACAGGGAAAATATTTCAGAAATATTTTTGGGACTTCCAAAGATATTATCAACAAAACAAACCAAAATAAACAGGGATAAAAATCACATTCTAACTGAAATGCAGGCTTTTTTTTTTTTTTTTTTTTTTAAACGCAGGCTATTTTTCCTCTCCATGCTCTGTCTAGCTACTTTATATCAGTGCTACAAAGAAGGTAAAAAGCTGCCTTCTCCAAATGATGCGCAAATGTAGATAAAATTGAGAGAACGTCTGGGAAATAAAATAGATTTTATTTGGAAGGAAATATCCTGAGATATTTTAAACTGTTTTAAGCTAAATTTAGAACATGTTTCATTTGAGCCTGTTACAGATGCGAGTTTAATCTCTACATCGCAGCAAAATTACTATGATCACAAATATAGGAATGATTGCTGAAAACAGTAAGATTTGTACATGCATGACTGTATACAAAGTCATCTAATTCCACTATTAATGATGTTTATATACACATACAAATATATGCACAAGTCCTAAAAGAATATATACAAACATATACAGATAGATAAGCATAGAAGCATCAAGATAGATATACACACATGCACCCGCACACATTAGTCCCTGTACGTAGGCAGGACAGGAGAGTTACTGTTTGTGGGGTTGAGAGGAAGAAGAGGAGGAGTTGAGAGAGAAGGGGTTGATAACATAAGCTTAAATTCTGCAACCATGCAACAGGAAAAAATGGGTAAAAAACACACTTAATGTTTGTTTGTTTGTTTGCTTGTTTTCTTGAGTCCTATTATCAATTGGCCAACCAGCTAATCCTGTCAGCGGACAGTCCAGGGCAAATCCTGCCCTGGTGAGATGCTCCTTCTGGAAAGCTGATCTCTCCCTTTAGTTATAGTCTGTTTGGTTTCCTTTATTTTATTTTTATGAAAGTTCTTCAGCTAACATTTACAATAGAGGAACAAATTCTACACTACCCATAAGGAACAGATTGTGCTTATTTATTCCAGTGAAAGAGGCTGCCTCAGTTATAAAAGTTGATGTTATATTGCTGCCCTTTTTCTTCCATGCTGCACCACTGCAAAAGCCTTCTAAGTCACTTATGCTGTAATTACCGTAAAAGAAAAGGCAGACTATAAATGTGGAAAAATCCTTAAAAATCTGGATTCTTGTCCATGCCCAATTGTTATATCAATGGGATATCTTAGGAACTGCGGTAGTGTAGCAGAGAAAAGAACTTGGCGTTGGTCCTGGTTAGGATGGATGTCAGCCCAGGAAGGTGCCCAGGCCAAGTTCAGGAGTGCAAGCTTAGACCAAACTATCCAGCTCTAACAACAGACACCAATTCTCAGGTTCTTTCCCATGGGCTTTGAAAGTTTCACCTTCTCCAACAATTTTTGAATCTGTTGGCTAATTATAACCAAACTTGACAGAGGAAAAAATATTCTAAATATGATTTATTTTCAAGTGGAACTTTTAAAATAGACATGTAGGGGAGAGAAGAGATGGTACTGGGGGGGTTTAGAAGTCACACATTTGCTCCCTTTTTTCTTTTTTATTCTATAGGCAATTTTTTTTTTTTTTTTTTTTTTTTTTTTTTTTTTTTTTACAATCAAACGCACAGTATTGGATGCCACATTTGACATTCTCCCAGAAAAAACACAGGGGAACCAGACACAGAACAACTTGTTCATTCTTCCCAAAGGCTTCCACTTGATTACAAGTCTGATTTTGAAAGATGTCTTGTATCTGTTGCATCCACTGACTTGCAGAGGCCCCCACGTGTCTAAAAAAAAACATTTCCTTCTGAACAGAAATCACTTTGCCCTAGCAAAATGCATACAATATTCAATGGAAAAAGGGTAGTTATTTTCAAGAATTAATTCACTCCTATATTTTAGAATTATTTCTTTTTCCCAGGGCAGAAAGTAATGAAGAACAACTCATGCAGTTTAATATTACAAAGAGCAAACTCATCCCCAGAAGTGGCTTTCCTGATAGCAACTTACAAAAAGAAAGCACCAAGAAGAGTAATTCTCCTCTTACAAAAGCAATATGCAACAATTTAGGACAACAGAAGGAAGCAAAAAACAAACTACAAAACTGCACTGCTGGAGCACTGGTTCATTATTAACCCAGAAGTCAGCACGGTGCCTACTGAGTCACCAATGCTTGGATTTTGCCACCGAAGTCCTCCCATCAAAACACCTTATAGTTCTGGGAAAATTGTCATGACAGTTGCTATTAGTGTTGTGTGACTTAATACTACTAAGAGCCAAATTCTTTGCTAGTAATAATTGCCTTGGTTTCAGGAAAGGTGCAGCGGCAGAGAATTCGGATCATAATTCACACAGTGTTGTCATGAAGTCCACTATTTTTATAAAAAATGAAAAAAACCCAAAATACCTCCTGTACCTGACTATATGTAGCTTAGAGAGCAGCTGAAATCATTTTCTATATTGGCCCTAATGTCCTTGCAGGCCAGATCTGGCCACCAGAGTGATTTTGGTCAGGGAAGGATTAGGACAACAAAACTGTAGTAGAATTACTATACTTACCAGAGTGGAAATGGGGTGGGAGGGAAAAAGGTTAGAACAAATGACCACACTTAAGAAAGGAAGAACTTCTTTACTAGCAACTAACTTCTTCATTAGTCTGCTAAAGTTGTGCTTACATTGCTTGCTGAGAGACCAATATAAAACTCAGAATCACATCATCACACACTCAGTCATGCTCATCTTCAGTAGCAGGTCTCCAGCTATATCAGGCTTGTATTCACTGGAGGAACTTTTATTCCTACAAATGATTTAATACTATTTTTTTAAAGCACAGTTTGGATGCTTAACTTTGGGAAAAGTCCTGACAAAGGTTACAAAGGAGGCTGTGGAAGAGGCTTAAAAAAGCCCGAGTGGTCCAGCTGCCCTCAGAAATGGGGAAGATGAGAGAGAGAGGAGCCCTCAGACTGCTGATGAGCCCTGAGGACAGGAAGACTGATGTTACGCTACTTTATGCGTGGTAGCCCCATTCACCAGCTCATCTAGACAGCAGCCCGTGGGACAGATGGCTCGGACTCCGCCGTGAGGGGGATGAGGAATGGCTGCTGAAGGACTGTGACCTGCCAAAGCGACCAAATGCTTGAGGCTGCCTCCAGGCCCAAGCTGCTGCATGCGTGAACGGCGGGATTCAGGGTCACCACTACCATAAATCTGGGAAGAAGAGCCAACTCCTGCAGCTCCAGCAGATGGATCACCCTGAGCAGTGCAAAGTCAGTACTTAACGCAGCTAAATCCACAGGGTGACACTGGCTGCTCCTGTGAGTGAAAAGGAGCAATAGAGGATCGGTGATTTGTTTCGCCTGATTTTGCTGCTTCTCCCCTTGGAAGAAACAGTGATCGTTGAAGCCCACTCTTACTGAGAGTGGTTTTTTAATCAAAGGAGGGTGCATTGTATGAGAGCTCAACGCCGTAGCAAAACAAACACAAACCAGCGAGCCATTAGGTAATGTCGTTTAAAGAATTTCCATCACTGCCAACATAAACAACACTAAAGATTCGTGACAGCTGCTGGTGTTTTCATTATCGCTTTTGATTTCTCCGAGTTCAAAGGCACATTCTAGAGACGCAACTGGCAGAAGGAAATTATTTCTAACAGTCCATCCACAGAAAGGACCCTGTTATTATTATTAATTACTCATATTGCCACAGAACCTAATTGTCCCAACCAAGAATAGAGCCTCACTGTATTACACAGTATTACACAGACAGATGGGCAAGCACAGGCCCTGGGCAAGCACAGACCTCGCTGCCTGCAGATTCTCCATCCAAGTTCCCCATTAACCATTGCTGGCTCTGCCAGGAGCCTGAGCTGGTGCCCAGCAGACCCGCTGGGGCTTGGGCCAGCCGGAGCTCCCAAGGAAAGGGCAGAAATCAAGGGTGAAACGGGCGCTTCCCCCACGCTGCTCTTGCAAAGGGCACACACATGAGGCTCGAGAACCCAGCGCAGCCAACAGCGTCATCTCACTCCTTTCACACACGGCAGAACCAGCAACGGACCCGGACACGCTGTGGTGGAGCGGGAGGAGGCCGCACGGCGCCCGTGCGTGAGGAGAGGCGTGCGGCTTTCTTCATAGGGAGAGGTGGCTGGATTGGCAGTGAACACCTGGGCTTCTGACAGGACGAGAAAATGAAGCCTTCTCACCAGCTCCAGGGATTAACAAACGCTGATGCGAAAAATCTGTCACAGCAGAGAAACATCATGTCTCGGAAAGGAAGGAGTGGGAAGGAGTGGGAAGGCTGTTACAAATACTGGAATGGCAGCCAGAAAATGGTCAACGGCTAAAGGCAGCGAGGGCGAAGCGGAAGCCAGAAGTGGCAGAAGAGAAATGGCAGCTCGAAAAGAGACAGAGGGATGAGATCACCGGGGTACACGGCAGAGGGACCCTAAAAGGCTGGCAAGGTGAGGAGGACAACTCTAGAGGAGGCAGAGACACAGGTGGAGAGTTACAGAAAGTCTCTAACAACAAGGACTTCACCCCTGAAACACCGTCTAACAATGAATTAAACCAAAGAGGCTTCCGTAAATTTTTCATCCTCATTTTTCATGGAGTTTTGATTATGTTACGGTAGCAAAACAGTGATTGAAACCATTCCTAACTCGCCTCACTCATCTCACCACGATCAGATGGAGCTATTGCCAAAGTACATGCCAGTCAGTGAACACGGATTGACTTCACATCTGGGGAGCAGAGGCCAACTGATTGTTTCGCAGTTTTCGTTGATTTATTTTTTAATACAGAGAGATCTTTAACAGATAGATCAATGGACCAGAGCTGAGAAAGTCTGTGTTGCCTTCATGATTTCATGATAGATTTCCAATGAGATTATGGATGAACAACTTATCTCTCCACAACTCTGGGCCCTCAGTCCTCATCTGTGAATTCCCCTTATTATTATTCCTTAAAACCAAATCCCTGACAATCCTGTTTGTTTCCACTGTAAAATCTCTGGGTTTGTATTATTTATATGCTTGAAAGCCATTGGGCTTGGCATCGGGGAATCCCCAGGTACTACTCTCATCCAGTAAAGAACAATTTATTCTACCCTGCTGAGATCCAGCGTTTGATCCAGTGTTTGAAATAAGTGGTTTTTACTGAGATCCAGATCGTTTTACCAACAGAAGCTCATGAGCAGTATTCTGATTTTTCAGAGTGTTTCTGCTTTACAGAGAGCAATCTGTGTTCCTTCACAGTTTATAAAAGAATTCAACATGTTTACCAATAAAGCTACTTCTTTTAAAGTATAGACTCTTTTACATTGATGTATATTTTCCTTACCACTGCATGCATTTTGTCCCCTTCCCCTGTCAGACACGTGCCATCAGTGGTTATTCTCATGGTTTTTATTTCCCCATAGACTCTTCCTGCTAAAGACCCCAAGCAATGTCACGCCCTGCTCGGGCTGGATGCCTTGCCCATCGCTGGTGGCAGCCAAGGTCATGCTGACTCACTCTCCCTGGCTTTTCCCCTGCCTCCATTGCCAGTGCTCCGGTAAGTGCTTGACTATTCATAACGCTGTCACTTGCAAAGTTTCAATTCCAGTCGCCACAGACAGCACAAAGCATTGAATTGCAAGCTCCTAAAAATTCCACGTATCAGATTCCTGACTCCTCTTCTGTCAGCTGATTACCTTCTACCTAAAGAATAAATAACACACTTGAAATAGAAGCTTCTTACTCTGTGCCAGACTACATTGCTACAGAAGGAGCTGAACTGCAGCAGCAAGTAGAAGAATCTCTGCCACAGGTTTTGGGGGCAATATTTAGGTTCTCCTTTTCCCAGCCTGCTTCTGCAGAGTGCAATGATTAATGTATTAGTTTCTCTCAGCAAGCTGATCCTTGAGTAATACAGTCACAACTGTACGCATCCGGAGTTAGTACCCAGCATGAGTTATGGGTCTCCAATAGATGTTCTAAGCAGTTAAGACATAGGCCCCCTTTCAAAAAGAATCTTGAAAACAGGAAACTTTACAGAACAAAAGCACATAAAGCCAGTTATTTAACTACTAAATCTTCTTATTACGCACTAAGAAAGGGCTGTTTATACCCAAACAAGGCTCGTATGCTCAATTTAGATTCTTTGCACCAATCTGCTAGAAAAGCAAATTCAACAGCAATAAAACAAAGAATGACTCTGAATGTATGTAATCTCAGCCCAAAGAATGGAACTTAATGTACTTTTCAAACACCAAGTGCCAAAGCTACACTCAAGGCATCATTTCATTTCCTCTTCTTGGATATATTGTTCCACACTACTGGAACTAAAAAGATGGAAAATGCTCGAGATCACAAATCATGAAGCAATATTGATCACAGCAAAAAAAGTTTATACATGTCAGCCTAAATCTGTACCCCCCGATCTACAAAAGTCACTCAAGTAAATACGTGTAATTTTCAAGTAGGTGAGCAAAAGGAAGTCATATAGCTTTCCAAATAAGGTTTTTCAGATTGCTTATTAAAAGGAAGGGGGGGGGGGGAAAAAAAAGCTTTCCATGAGTTTTTCTATTATCTTTCTAAAATTAAGATTTTAGGACAGGAATTTTCAGGTATCAAAATCTAATAACCCCACTATATCACTTCAATATGAATCTTATTTTTAGATCTAATTTCAAGCATCATTGTAATTTCAAATTCTACAAATTTAGAAAAATGCTACCTTCCCACTGTGTTACTCCAGAAATGCTCCTATTCTTATACAGCTGAGCTCATTTTAAATAAAGGTTTTGTTATTATCATATCACAACCATCAGCCCCTAATTGGCAAGGAAAAAAAAAAAAAAAGAAATTACCTAATGCCCTGGAAATGGTATTACCTAATGACAAAGTACTGAACTCCAAACAGTTGCCATTTGCTTCCAACTTCCATATTAGTATAGGTAGATTCCTCTTACATACAGTAATATAATCACACTTTAACATCACAAAGAGTCTTTGTGATCATATCCTTAAATCTGACTTTAAAAATAGTCTGTAAGGACCCAGATCTATAACGGAGGTTTAGAGAGTATATGAAATTCATCTTCTGCACATTTTTAGCTCATTACAGATATAAAAAAATCATCTGAAAGCACTTTCCTTGAAATTTCTGCTATTTTTTTTTAAACTTTACCCTTCTTCCTTTACAACAAGCCAATTATACACACATGGTCAGTTACTGAAGTTCAGCCGAGTTACTTATTTAATTCATTTAGCTACAACATCACAGCAAGATCATGTTTGAGACTTAGACATCATGCTTATTTTAGTTCATCCTTTTTTGATGAGAACAAGGCTGAATTCTCAAGCCGATAACGTTTTACCATTTGCATCTCGATGACAGTGCTGTTTTTCAGCAGGTGATGGGCACAAACTCAACAATTAAACCACTGATAATTGACATTTTTCGCATCAATTGATAATTTTATGAGCACTGATAATTTTACCCTCGACATACCCACCTATCTGGGACTCGAATGCAGGATTTCAAATCTACTATACTACCTACTACAAATGACCCTGAGGCACACGCCTGCATATAGGGTAAATTGTTAGAGACAGCTTTCTTCACACAAAATGCTTCAATAAAATCTTTCCTCTCTATCCCTAGGTGGAAATTACATTTGCTATCAAATAAAGAAATGAACATAAATATTCCCATTAAGCTAGACTAACTCTGCATACTTGTGATTCCCGTGCACATGCCCAGTGCACATGTGCAACCTCTTAACACACTGTATAAAATCTATTATGTACTTTGTATACGAGAAAAGCTTTTCCCACCCAATTAAAAGATAAGAAAAAAGACTTAACACAAGAAGCTACATAAACTACAAGCTATAGAAACTATGTTTTACCAACATTTGAATCATAGATTCAAATTGGGCAATAATTGTAAAGTATCCTGGCTTACACATAACATTTGAAATGAGTCCACGCAGTTTCACCCAACTGTGAACTCTGCATATATGTAACCCTCATGTGTAGTTCTCCGGCTCTCCTAGACTGTGAGTGCCAAAGGGCGAGAGCTCTGGCCTGCTAGAAATACAGGGCCAGGACTCCGCAGGGTTTGGCATCCTGCATCTTGCCACGCGGATGTGGGAAACAGGCAGTACTCCAGTCCAGTGAGTGAAACTAAACTGGAATAAATGCTGTGCGCACCTCTGGCCAATAGCCAAACTTTTACAAATGAATTATTTCACCAAGCCACCTATTCCCTTTGCCTGACCTCATAACTGACCCAAATTCCTACCTTCATTCCTAGAGGTTTGCCATTTCTTTTTGATACTCCTAGCTGAGCTTCAGCAAGGAGTACTTTTTTCTCCTCTCAATATTCAAAATGGAAGTTATGGTGGTAACTGTTATCAAATGCCAGCTTCTTTCCACGGATGTGCCCAGCAGTCAGGGATGACAGGCAGCACGTCACAGCTTGTTCTCATTACACTGGCATTTAAATATATACAGAGTAACTAGGGAAACCAAGGAAAGGTTGTTTTGCACAGACAAACTTCCCAGCATGCATGAACGCGTGACATTATCCTGATAACTGTGTCACCAGTGATCTCGGGAGTGCAAAAATAAGCAAGCACAGACCAAAAGGAACAAGAAGGAAAAATAGCTTTTACAAAGTTTAGTCAGAATATCCTCAAAACTGACTGACATAAGTAAGAGGTGGCTACCCCATGGTAACTGTGATGGCTTCTTTAGCTCTTCAGGACGACAGTGTTGTGTATGCTGCTGCTAGCACTACTTGCTGTACATATACATGGGCTTAACACAGATACAGAGCACAGAGGCAAACCGACTGTGACTCAAAGGAGAAAGGAAGTGTAGGGCATGACTGCGTGGCTAAGAGATTCCACGCCTGCCTCGGATCACAAGGACTTGTCTGCACCCTCTAACCGCATTATAGGCATGTTTTCCTACTGGGGGAGGGTCAAACAGGTAAATAGTTCCTGAAATCTTCCTGTTCACAGAAAACATTGTATTTTGCAAAACTTCACAGAAAGGCATCTTCTTGCGCAGGGCTGAGCCAATCCAACTTTAAAACTCCCTTAAAAGATCATCTTTCTGGGGCGGCTTAGAATGGCGTGGCTGCCGCAAAGCAGAGCTGACAAATCCTCTGCTGCTCCATTTGCAGCCCTTGTTAAAACCGCATTACGAAGAATTTCTGTGATCCCCTGTCACTGCACTATCCAGGCACTGCGTGGAAGGTCTAGCCTCTCCTAAATGGCCAGATTCTCTCTCTTTTTTTTTTTTTTTTTTTTTTTTAAACTTGTAGACAATGACAAACAGGGTCTCTAATATAAGATATTCCACTCACTGTCTTACGAAGTGGCAAGTCAACTCTAATTGAGATGTAGGGCAGAGACTAGCAAAAAGGGAGATAAAAGAGTGCAAACACCCTCATGGACAGGAGACGAGTGCTGTACAAGAATGCGATACAGAGAATGAAATGCTGCAGACAGAGAGGACGGAACCACAAGAGACAGGCAGAAAACGGGAATGGACCAAATTCAGTCTTGTGAAAGCCTTTTGATACTTAAATAGACTTCACAGGTCTGTCCCAAAACCATAGATTTAGGACAGAGTACTTTGCTTTTCCTTTTAGCTATTATGTTTTAGTAGCCCTGACAGTGAAAGAAATTCAGAAACCCAAATATTAGAATCCTGAGATTAATTTTAATCTTACCCTGCATAGAGCAGCTGAATTCCTATTAAAGCAGTAATTCACAATCTAGCTTAATTTCTAACTTCTACCTTCACTGTGAGACACCTCCCCTTGCTGAGACGCACTTTCCACCTTGTGAATAGTTCTAACTACGTCCATCTATAGCTGGTCTGCGCTCACAGGCTGTTTTCACAGTACAGAATGAAGGAACTGCTGTATTCGACTCACAGTCATCTGCTGCTAGTGATGCACGCACTCCTGATAAGTGGACAAACGGACATTAATGTCTTTACACAACATATCGGTTCCTCTAACCTAGGAATATACCCTCTCCTTCTTCATAAAGTATTGTATTGTTGGCTTCATGTGGAAAAGAGGAAAGAGGGAAATGAAAATCACGACACAAATATAAGAGTACAATAAAAATGAGTGTCTGCTTTTCATGCTCTGTCATTTTAAATTAAAGCCATCTAAAAGAAGAAAAGTATGATGCGGAGCTATAGTGAGATAAACAATATCCCATCAGTTATCAGACATGTACGGAAGAGAAATACTGAGCAAAAGCAGCTTTGAAACAGAGATCTACAATGCAAGAGACCTGTGAGGGATGCAGCAAAATCAGAAACAAGTGGCGAGTCAGATTTTGTTCCCATTGTCCATAAAAGAGAACACCACTGTACCAACATGCCAGAAGATGAGGTGCTGAAAAAAGGACCATGTTTGAGTTTGTTCCAAAAAAACTGAGAGGTTGTTCAAGAAGAAACGCCCTTTTTTTTTTCCCTAACAGCCCTCAATAGAGACAGAAAACAAACATATGATAATATTGCACATGTTTTTCTCCAAGAGCCATTTGTACAGAACACAATCAGTAGCAAAAACTTGCATAAATGCAAGATTTAAATCTATGCTTCCAACTTGGAGCATCCTTCTTATTTTACCTTGACAAATGTTCATATATTACTGTATGACACCAAATCTTGTTTTCCTCCAGCGCAGTTTTGCGCCCAGTTGCACTTTCAGCAAAGCCCGGGTTCGGTTCGACTGCCGTCACACATACGACCTGTGGCACACGCCACATCCGAGACGGCAAAACGCAACAACACGGTACAAAAGGGAAGGAAATATATTTCATAGAAAGGAAGATGAAAAGAGGGCAGTTAATTAATTTTTTTAATCCAATACAAAAGGCCTAATTCCAAACAGATGCAGACCTTGAGATTAAAATCTGTTCAGAGAGCCATTCACTTTTACATGCTCGTATCTTAAACAGGAAGTACTTCACAGCAATAATACCTTGCTCACCCATTAACACTTCAATTGGTCATTTTATATTTGATCCTAATCCAAAATGTATAGAAAGTCTATGGAAAATTAACTTTTCCCGACATTAAATCCAGTCGCAGGTCATAGTTATCTCAGAGGAGTCCAACACAGATGACTAGTTCAACCAGAATTCCTCAGATTAAAGAGGGATTTCATAGAAGATTTCTTAGAAGAAAGTGAAAGAAAAGAATTTAACTGAGGAGAGAAATGAAATTGATCTCTATTTAGATTTAGTTGACGAGGATGCAAACCCAAGTTGTTTAAGGACTGTTTAAGCCTATGGGCTCCAACTATAGCCTCTATTTTCCTCAAGATACTCTCAGCCGGCTGGGTTTTCTGCAGGCTAGTGCACAGCATCCACTTCTCTTGAGGGGAAGCAGTCTCACCATAATGTGATGAGTGTCTCTGGCACCAATTGGTACCTGTTCAAGCAGTTCATCCCCTTCCCCTCTTCCCCGGGCTCTTCTTCCTCTCCTCACACTGACCTTTCAGCAATGCAGGTAAAACAGCTTATGGGAAGCGTATCGCATAACCGGACCAGGTTATGGATAGCATACACTCCCTGCTCAGTTATTTTTAACTGAGGTCAACTCTCTACCGTGGCACAGCAGGAAAAAACAACAGGAATGGGAATGGCAAAGGGAGATGCAGGCTGGTCTTGTGGGGAGAGAAGCACATCAGTCTACACCCTGCGTAACTCTAGGTCCCCACAAGCTCAATGATATGGAGAAGAATTCAAGCACGAAGCGAGCCTGTGGCCCTGCTACCGCCCGCAGTTTCCAGGCAACGTGCTGCTGCGTAGCGGGTAACTCGCAGCAAGGGGCCACGGGAGCTCGGCCGCACGCAGCGAGGGCTCCGGAGCGCCTGCCAGGACCCGCCAGCGTCCCCAGCTGTCCAGCGCCCGCTCAAAGCGGCGGCAGCCCCGAGCTCACACTGGGTTGCTCAGGGCTTTATCCACCCGGAGCTTGAAACCCTCCCTAGGAGGAGACTGCAGCACCCTCTGGTCCAGCTCTTCCACTGCCCGGCTGAACGCATGGTGAAACGGGTCTTCCTTCAAGCCAGCCAAACATAGCTTGTGCCACACGAGGCCACTTGTCCTCTCGCCACGCACTGCCGGGACCAGCCTGGCTCTCCTCTCAGGAGCTTCCTCGTAGGTACAGGCAAGCAGCTGCCAGGTCCCCCAGCGCCTTCCCTCCCACGGACTGCACAAGCTCAGTTCCCTCAGTCTCTCCTCACAGGAGAAGTTCTTCACCTGCAGACCATCCTGGGGGCCCTCTGCCAAAAAAGGGCCAGTTTGTCCATGTCTTTCCTGTACTGGGAGCCCAGAACTGGATGCAGTAATCCAGACATGGTTTAAGAAGTGCCAGTTCTAGGAGAAAAATCACTTCTCTCAACCTGCTGGCTATGCTCCTGCCAGTACTGCCCAGGATACTGTTAGCCTTTTGCTGCCGGAGCTCACCACTGGATCGGATCCAGCCTGCTCCCACCAGGATCCCCAAATCCTTTTCCACAGAGTTGCTCCCCAGCCTGTAAGTTTTCCAAGCTGCTCCTTGATTTCGTCAAGGCAGTCCTCATAAGCACAGCTCCCGAACCACACTGCTCGGAGCATCTCCAGATTTTTTTGTTGCAAACCTCTCCTTACGAAGGAGAGTAAAGAGAAATGAAGAGTTGGAGGAGGGAAACCCAATCTTTTTGTCTGTCTTTCCCAATTAAGGCTGTTCTGCATCCAGCGGCCTCTAGATTAGGCTTTATCACTGAAGTTTCTAAGTCCTTAAATATTGCTTTCCACTCTCTTCTCTCCACAGGTAACTGTTTGCCATATTGCCCTGGGCAATGCCTGGGTCTAACCAGGCCCGATGAAAGGCAACAGAGGAAAATGCCTTCCATTAGCCGTGTGGGTCTTAGAGACCAAGACAGTGCTAGCTGGGCTCCAGCGGAGCCAGCGCTGCAGAGCGTGTCCAACTCCTGCTCCCCACATGCTCAGCCTCATCACCCTTCCTCTGTCCTTATCTTTGAGCCGGGTGTTAGGCAGTGCTGCTTCTCCGAGTGACCCAACGTGAATATCCAGCAAGAGCAAAGCGTTGAGGCCACGATGAGGTGCTGAAAACGCTCAGCCTCATCACCTCAAATCCTGTCACCAAAAGGAGGTGAACACACGTGCTGCTATGGCAGCGGTTCACAGCTCTCAAGAATTATGTATTTGGGACACATTCCTCTCTGGGGAGTATTCAGAAAATCTCTTTAGGAATGCATGAGCCAGTTCACACTTTCCTGAGCATTCTGTGCTGCAGAGAGTTGTGTAGAGCCTTTCCCACTTAGCAGGCCTGTATTTGGGATAGGGTGTCACCAGCCGCTGCGCTCTTTTTGGACGCACAGAGTCCAAAAGAAGTGTGCACCAAGTGTATGCTTGAGGTAGAAAAGTGCCTCTGGCAGCAGGCATGAACCTAAGAGGAGGAAGCTACAAATGCAGGACTTGGGAGAGCGGTGGGGAGCCAAAGGGGGCTGACAATGGGTCAGAAGGGTGGGGAGCTGGATCTTGAGTGACCTGGGTCAAAGCAGTGCAGGGAAGAGCAGAAAAGAAAAGAAGCTACTGCACAGAACTTCAGCTTTCTTCCTTAAAACTGCTTTTTTTTTGTCAGAAACCAAGAATGATTTGTAAGAGTCCCTTTCCTAACCTGACCAAGCACTTCAAAAAGATTGCTACAACATCTCCACAAGCACAGGAAACATACATTTTCCACCTGACAAGGAGAGGGCTTTTCATCAATTGCCTGATTTCCAAAAATTTACCGAGTATAATTGGATTTCAAATAACAGAAAAACCAAAGGGCATCTTCAATTTGAAAATCACATCCCCAGCTCTAGGTGCAACCCAGGAGAAGAGTCTGTTCCGACAGAATGCAACACACAAAAGCTGAGAAGCCAAGTGAGAAATTGCTTGAATTAGTCAGTTGGAAAAGGAGCCAAGGAGATCGCTTTATCATTGGCTGCTATGTTCATGACCTGATTCCCAAAGATAAGGATAAATCTGTCCGCTTGGGATTGCCAACCCATGTCTTGCAGGAGGTGGTCACCAAAGCTGTCCCAACCTTCTTCACATATTTTCATGACTGGAGGTGCATGATGTTTCTCCCCTCTAAAACCATGACAGGCTCTCCTTCCACAGGAACTCATCGACACGAAGCTACTTTTGTCCTTAATTAGCAGAAGGAAACCTAGAACCAACATTATCCCTACAGAAAATGCAATGTCAGACCACAGTAACTAAGACCACTGGAAAATGGTTTCTATAAAAATGCTGGTAATTAAATTCCCACCTCAGTAAGACAACAAAAACAGGCTACTTCTATGGGCATGACTAATAGCAGCGGGTCTTATTGACTGCACTCCTATTCACCGCGGACCAAAAGGTACATGAGCTAAGACAACTTCCTGAACAGAGGTCCCTCAGGGCAAGATTCCTCTGGTTTGAGATGTAATTGCATGAGGCACAGACACATTATTTACAGGGAAAAAAAAAAAAACTACTATGATGAAAAATAATAACACTTTTAAAGCAATAATAATCTGCTTGCAGCTCTATTCCTACAATCTTGACTACCACGACTGCTATCACTACTCCATTTTGCAACACCAAACGCTGTTAAAAATTAACCTCACAGAATACATACACTTTCACATTCCTACTAGTCAGTCCGGGTTTTGAAAACGTAAGGTTGAAGCAGACAGATGCCTCGAGTCTTTCCTGGACAGCTACTACGTGTAATTACTGTTCTATTTTGGAAGACAGAAGTCCATACTAGGTCACTGTTTAAAACTTCAAGGATTTTGCAATGCAGATCAATCTCAGACTCAAAACATCCAACTCTCAGCTTAAAGTAGAGAAAAATCTTAGTTTAAAGCACAAGAAATTCTGTAGGTTACCAAAGCAATTCACACGGCACATATTCTACGGACAAGTACTAATATTTAATGCAATGTACTGCAACTTGCTATTCCTTCTACATAAGAGGCTTACCTGCTCACCTCACTGACCAACAAGGGTCAGCTACAGCACAGCTGAGCCTCTGCACTGCCACCTAGATTTGACATTCATGGGAGTTCTGAATTGCCACGGTGCACAGGATAAGGTGTCAGACCCTGCATCACCAAGCCAGCTGCCGAGCAGGGAGCACAGAGAGCTCCTAACAGCAGAGCGCAGCAATGTAGTAACGGGCTAGCTCAGAAATGAGGACTAGCCTTAACACAAATGCAGGTGAGATTCAACCCCAAGCAATTAATCCGTGCAAAGAAGGTGCACGTGGAGAGGTAATAATCCTGAGCATAATCCTGCCCACACACTCCCGCCTGCTGCTCCATCCTTATGAATGGATAAAATACTCATTCCACTACAAACCTAAGGCCTGAATTTTGCTCCAGCATGACTTCAGAATGGGCGCAAACACAGACAGAATCACAGATGCTCACTGACAAACTAGGAGTTTTCCTCAATCCTAGCTTTTCAGCCATGGAGTTTCGACATCCAGGTTTGCAGTCCACGCGACAGGCACATCGCCCACAGCCCTGCAGTGCCTGCTGGAGAGGACACACAGAGATGTGTTCCCAGCACATGCTGGGAGGATCCTTAATGAAATACCTGCTTTGGGCTTACGCTGCCACTTGTTCTGAAAGCTTTCAGCACTCGAAAGCCTTAACCCCAAACCAGCACCATGCAGCTTGCCCCAGCCACCTCAGACTCCATTCCACCTAGATGATGCCGTGAGAGGCACCATTTGCTTGCTTTTCACAATTACATATCTCCTTGCTCTACATGCAAGAAATAGAAGTGTTCATAGATAAAAATCAGAAAATAGATCACAGTGACAAGGAGGGGGATAACCAAATTCTCCCTTGCAGAGCTGCAGAGGCCATGAAAATCAGTGCAGTTTTCCCAGTAAAGACTGGGGAAGAGAAAACGAACCTACTCATCCTACGCAGGGATGGAGACACCCCAGGATAACTATGGAGCATGCTGGAAACGAGAGCCCCAGGCCTGAACTGGAAACCAGAGTGGTTGCACTGCTGCTTGAGGCTGGACAAGCCACAGGATCTTCCTCTTCCTCTCCCCACGGCTGTGGCTGGCGCACAGGAAGGGATGGCCTCATGGGGCTAATTCTGGGCTGTGGAGCATGCAGTCCCATTGACTTCAAGGGGACACAGACAGGAAGAGAATTTGTGCCCAACTTTGATTTTGGTTAATTATGCTGCCTAATCCCTCTAGCTTAATAATTTTACCTCAATTCCTTGCATTATCTATTGTAAGGGCATGCACACGCATGTGTTCTCCCTACTTACAGACCAGTCCTCCTTTGCACATTATCATGTGATAACAGCTACCTCTGCTTCATTTTTTTTCCATAGAGGTTGCACTGCCCAAGTCCCTCTCGATTCTGCCCCTCTCTTGCTGCAGGCTCCCTTCAGACAGCACTGCCTTCGTGCCAGCACAAGCTGCATGCCCCCAGCCCTGCACCTGCTATTAGGGGGGTCAGAAACCCGGGGCCCGCCGCACAGTCCGAGCAGGGGCTGGCGAAGCAGATAACAAGTTTAAGTAGATCAATGGGGCTTCTTTTTAATGAAAATTAGCTCTCTTCCTCACTAAAAATAAATAAATAAACCAACCTCTTCTGGTCACTGAACCAAGTCTGTAGCAAAACATATTTATTTACCTGCAGGTAAAATTAAATCTTTATCTTTACAATAAATATTTTTAAAAGTCCCTCAAGGCTAGTGTTCTAAAGAATAGGTTTATATATAATCTAGGTTTAAGTATTAAGTGACTTCCTTCAGTCTAGAATGTGCCCATGATTTGTGATTCCATAGAATTTCTGCAGATTATATACAGCCATATAATTTTGCAGGCAAAACAAGAAGATATCTTTAAAATTTTGGAAAACATCTGCTTTATCCTTTACCTTTGCCAAGTATGCAGCAGTTTATGTTGCGATGTAGTATAAAAAAATACTAAAAAAATATGGAGATGGGAAGCACACTCCTGCATCTGTGTGTACACACACGCCTCCCATAGGTCCTGCGGACGTGCACCGTATCCGTCTCAAATCACTTCCCCTAATGATGAGCACGGGCTCGGTGATGATAGCCCAGGGTCATGTTTAGCCACACGGAAAGGTTGGGTTTAGCCCTCACTTACTTTGCTCTTTGGCCATTAGGAAAGATCGTTTAAAAGCTAACCCCAAAACACCGAAGATGGATTTTTTTTCTTTTCTTTTTAACGTTTCAGCATGACGCAGAAGTTGAATTCCAGCCCCTGGGGTGACCTCAGGACTATTCCATCCCTGCCACCGGCCGCCTGCTTCCCCTGCCCGACCGGTACCACAAAACAGCTCTACAAATAACTCCAGGAGGGGCTGCCTCTCCTTCCATGCGTTTACAAGGACCCCACGCACGGCGGTGCGCACCCACAGACACATCCCACTCGCGTGCGCCCACGCGCCGCGGGCTCGCTGCGCCCCCACGGCCGCGCCGCCCGATCCGCTCCGCTCCGCTCCGCGCAGGGCGGCGCGGGCACCGCGGGCAGGACCCCGCCGGGGGCTGCAGGGGGGCCCCGCACGGCGGGCCGAGACAAAGCGGCCGCTCACCTCCTTGAGCTGCTCGAGCTCCTGCTTGAGGCCGTCATACTCCGCCTCGAGCTCGTCGTACTGCTGCTTGAGCGTGAGCTTCTCCTCGAGCACCACGAGCCCGTACTCGGCCGCCTGGATCTTCTCGTGCGTGGTCTCGGAGAGCTCGCGGGTGAGGCGCTCGATCTCGCTCTTGTAGTGCTCGGCGCCCGGCAGCACCTCCTCCGCAGCCATCGCCGCGCACGGCCGCGGAGCCGCGCCGCGCCCGCCGAGCCGCGCACGGCCGCGCGCGCGCACCGGGGCGGAC
>PTEX01000321.1:571475-683224 GCA_003342815.1 Eudromia elegans
CTCCGCCGGGCACCTCCGCCCCCCGCGCGCCGCTGGTCCCTCCCTCCTCCCCTCCCTCCTTGCCGGCCTCCCTCCTTCGCTCTCGCCTGAGGATGACGGGGTCCGGAGGGCTCCGCTAATTGACAGCGGAGGACGGGCGGAGGAGGGGGGCACTAAAGCAATAGCAGGATGGAGGCTCCCCGCGCCATGGAGGCTCCCCGCAGTGGAGGCTCCTCGCGATGGAGGCTCCTCGCAATGGAGGCTCCTCGCAATGGAGGCTCCCCGTGTGCAAGATCGCACCTTGCACCCGCCGTTGGCGTGCCCAGCGCCGTGCCCACCGGCTCGCCCGCCTTCGCTGTGCGGCGTGCAGCCCGCTGCCGCGCAGCGGAGCGGCTGCGGCGCGGCCCGGGCGCCTCTTGGCTTGCTGAGCGTGTTGCAGCGAGGGCCGCGGCGCTGGCGGTGCTGTTAAAAATAGCAGCTGGGATGCAGCGAGCGGACTGCAGGGGCGGGAGCGCAGCCTGCAGCGCCCACCTGCCATTTCGGAGAGCTGCAAGGGAGCAAGCAGCTGCCCCGCTCCCTGTGCCCGGTGGATGCACACTGGCACGGGCAGGGAACCCATGTGTGGGACAGCCACGGAGCTGCGCATTGGGCTAAGGGCGCGTTCCCGAGGCTGTTAATGCAAGAGCTCTGCACTGCTTAGACAGCAGTGCCAGCGTGATCCCGATCCGAGGCGGTCACAGCGTTGCTTTTCTCTCGTGTTAACCAGTGAATCCGATGCACAGAGTGTGTCCGTTCTGTGCAGGTGATACCTGTCCAGCATAAAACTGGAGTGGTGCAGACGGGCAGGAACTGCTCTCGTGCAGAGGCTGCCGGAGCAAAGCTCAGGCATCGAATTAGGGCTCTGTGTGCCTGAACTGGAAGGGGGAGCCCGTGCTGGAGCCTATGGTCGTAATAGGCCAGTGTTGTGGGTTTGCTACCAGGCACCTGGAACCCAAATTGCCTGTTTCTTCAAACAATGGATTGGAAACAAGGGCCTGATCAAATTGATACTGACTGAGTTTTGCCATAAATACTAATGGGATAAAGTTTTCACTCTTGGTGAGCATCTTTTTAAGAATACTAACAAAATTAGGTCTTTACACTATAGCAATTAACAATTGGAATATAATTTTCAGGAAAAGGAAGACAGTTTGTTTGAAGAAAAGAAGGTGCTACCTGCAGAAAATGGATATCACTGTGCACCAGCGGCGCACCACATTGGCAATCAAAGACATGACCTCCCCTTTTTGCCAACTTGTTAGGCAGCTTCAGGCAAGTCCCATCATTTTTCTACCCCACCCTCCCCATTTTATGAGAGGCAAAAACATTAGACAGCTCAGTAAGGTGTTTGGAGATCTGCAAGTAAAAGCATGGACACTAATCATGCAACGCATGCATATACTATGTAAGACACATGCTAAGTATATATGCGTGCGTGCACAACTCTAACACATCGTTGCAATCTAGACTCTGCGCAGACATTTGTTCTTGTTGCTGGAGGACAGAAGGAGAATGAGCACACAGAGTAACGGATGTTCTGCTAGCTGCAGAGTTTTTGCAGCTTCTAACTGTGCTCTCTTCTCCAGCTTTCCACCCAGGCCGCTGTGAAAGCAAGTCCTCTGTGAGCAGCCGTTCAAGAAGGGATTGGAAAACAAGCAGTTGAAGAACAGTCCAGAAAATGAGCAGGTGTTTCAAAGACAATATGGAGAGTGGCTAAAGCAACTGGTTCCCTACACGTGATCAAGCCTGGGTTTAACTCCACTTCACCCTTTGGTTGATAATCTCGCTCCTAGCCCAAGAGCAGCCTCCCCACACGTGTGAACGTCTGTGCCTTGTGAGGAAAAGCAGCTTGTTAAAATGCATCCCTTTCCTGCAATGCTGCACACAGACCCACAGAGGAATGTCTCTGTATAAAGCTGGAGGGAGAAATGGTGTGCAGAAGCTCACGGTAAGTGTGGGAAAGTTTTCCTAAACTGAAAGTCCTGTGGCCTCTCTATACCGAAGCCCTCCCGTGTGCTATCGTTACCACTTTTTATTTGCACTATGCCTTATATACTCATGCAGTAATAAATCTGGCTCCTTTGCTGAGATTCATCCTGACAACCTTTCCATAACTCATTTTAGAAGTCTGGTATTTCAGACACCTACCCTATGGGGAAGCAAATCGTGCCTTAGCGTTGGCAGTGACCTGGAGCTGAGGGAACGGGCTCAGTCACGGATGTCTAGGCCCACGCTTCTCTGTTTAATGAAATGAATCCCATCTATTGTACCTATACACCATTTCTCTGAGCTTGAAACTGAAACCTACGCGCTATTTTCCCCAAACGAGATGTATTTTAATGGACTTCTAAGGTCTCTGATGGAGCTCAAGAATACTCAAGCTGCTCTCACCAGTGTAGTGGGAAGATGAGGAAGGATGGATGAGCCTAAAATACTATAGCATATTAGTTATAGGGAATGACATTATTTAAGAAGGAAGTATTGCCATGTAAGCTGAAGGTGGCCTTTCTCTAGTGAGTGTCTCTAGGAGCATACTTATTAGTGTATGTAATCCAAACCATCAATAAGGGTATTCTAAATAATTTCACTCTACAAATATGCACCATCTAACACTCGTTTGAGCCTTGCTACAGTGCTCTTAGGCTCTTAGGCCTTTCCCAGCTCAAACCCCATGTTTCCATCCAATTAGAAGTTAGTGTATCATCCTGCATTGCTATTCCTCCTCCTTTTCTCCGTGCCGCCCTCCCTGCACGTGGATATTTCAAAACAGTTTATCATCATTTAGCGACATTTGAAACACCCTTGTAAAGCAAGCCTTGTTACGATTGCATCCATTTTATGAGCAGAAATTGCCCTTTGAATTCGTGGCGTGTAACCCAGCTAGACTCTAAGCTGAGGATACTACGTTCCAGTACCAAAAGGGGCTATTCTGATTATGTGTTTTTTTGATGCAATCAGATATTCAACAACAGGCAAAATGCTGCAGTTCATATGTCGCTCAGGATAATGCTATCAGAATTCCCAAGCATTCAAGAAGTACTTAATGGTCTATGAAAAACAAACTGCTGGTTCTATGTTGTCGTAGAGGATGCATCTTTAACCCGTCCAGCAGTAGGTGGCTGCACCTACAGGGCACACAGAAATCACTTTGAGGCCCTTTGCACGGAGCATCTCACACAGGACTGGAGCCCAGATCTAACAACTGCTCATTAGCAGTGTCTGGGGGGATGAGGGGCACGGGGACCAATCTGTCCCTGCTGGTAGCAATGGGATTGATTTCCTGAAAGCGACAGGAGGAAGAAAGCACCCATGGAAGTGAGAGCAGTGACTGTGCTGCGTTGGCTTGGGAAACAAACAAGTAGCTGTCACACTGCCAAACCTTCATCCTTCTTGGGCTCTGAATATACACAACACATTTGTAGCAAGAGATCAGCCTAGAGATAAAAGGGAGGCACTCAGAAGAAAAAGAAATTGGAGAAGAAATTTAAAGCTCATAGTGCAGTGGAAGTGGTAATAGATTTTAAGACAATTGGTTTATAGAGAGCATGAAGAGAAATTTAAGAAAACACGAAAGTTAATAAGCAGTGCCATATGATAAAAAGTAATGGTATTATACTGATTAACATGAGTGTCAGCATTCAGAAGATAGGTTTTTGAACAGTGTTGTCCTCATCCGAGTTCTCCATAAACTACTGATAAAAGATCTGCAGAGGTAATTAAAAAAAATGAGCCTATATTCAAGTAAGCCAAAATTCAGGAGCCACCAGAGCAATTCTAGGCGCTGCAAACCAAGAAAATGTTGAAAACTGCCTTTGTAAAATACACAGTATCCAACAAGGAGAATAAAACAAAACAAAACGCTTCAGCAAGGAAACGACGACAAAGGAGCATACAAACGTGGTGGCAGGAAGTTTTGTATATAATGGGCAGGAGTCTGAGAACAAAAATGATATTTACCAAATAATAGCAAAAAAATAAAGCATCATGACAGAACACAGCTAAACAATAAGGCAGTTCCTGCAGTACAGAGAAACTATAGTCCATAGTAAAGAATGTGATATTGTTCCCTTAAACTGAATAATGTCATCTCAGCCTGACAGGATGTTGCTTTCGGCCAGCATTGTGCATGGGTCTGCATTCGAGAAGCACGGAAAGGATTATTATTTATGTTTAAACTACTAGGTACCTCCCTGTGATGGTAGTAGGACCTGTCCACTTAGAAGACATTGTCCAAACAATTTCATCTAGACAAAACTAAGCAATTTAATCCAGATAAGTTAGTGCCATGGTACTGCTTTTTAGTGGGCAGGTTTGATACCAGGAGGAGAAGGGAGCTCAGGCGAGGTGCAGAGCAGGCAAGAGCAAGATAACCATATCCTGACACCTCTTAATCAGGGAAATGGAGGGGCAGAAGGTGCCTTAAAGGGTCATCTGGTCCAATCCCACATGTAGGTGGGGATGAAATCTGTGTGGATCATTAATGTCAGAGATTTACCTAATATCTTCTTAAAACGCCCAGCGACATTGCTCCTAGAGTAGCCCTACTAACCCCATTGCAGTATTTCACCAGCATCACAAACGGAAACTTTTCTAACTTTTCACTTTTTCCACAACACGTCGGCACCATCTCTTTCAGTCCTCTGGTAGACCCCGTGCCCTTAAGAGCGGTCTTTTTAGTGCATGAAGACTGTTCCCCTGCTTGATCTGTGCCGCAACAGGCGAAAGTGGCTGGCAAAGTCAGGCCCCCTGTGCCCTATGGGAGCTGACCCTGAAAAAAACCTACAGCTTGTGATCCCCTTTTAACTGATTTTTCCCCTTGTGAGTGATTAATGTGGGAAGGGGACCAGACTCACATGCAGCACGTCCACAGACCATGTTCGTAGGCAGTGGAAATTTTTATGAAGAATCTGACTAGAATGATCTGTTGATAATCTTAGGGAAAATGTGATTCAGATGCTAAATAAAGCACATGTTTTAACTTATTCTGTAGAGGGATGTAGGTTAATGTTTGAGCTCTCAGGAAAGGGCTGACAGTGGCTCAACCATCTCTCAAATGCAACTGCTAAACACTCATTACAATGGATGCAGAATGCACAGCACCAAGGAAATGATATTATGTTTACATTAATTGAGTGTAGCATTCGGGAGAGTTGCCAGATTTGTGACACTATCCTGTAAAAGTGGCTTTTATTAGATACTTGTCAAAACATCTAATGCAGAACATGTGACGTGTATTTAAAACACAAATATGCAGTCTGATTCTGAATTTATTTTCCTCAAGCAACAAAGAAGTCAAGCACAGTTAAGAACTTAAGAAATTAAGTTAGGAAGTTAATAAATTAAGACCTGGGTATGAACTGGACATGACTTCACTGTGAATAATCCTAGTCACACTCTGCAGGTCTTGGACCAAATAAGTGAGGGACCATTGATCACACATCAGATAGATCTGCCATATAACAGGATATTACAGGCACAGCTACTTAAAAATGTCTCTAGAATGTTTTCTCCCCCATAATAGCTGTAATTATATTATAAAACCCTTTGTCTTCCTTAATGGTTTTGTTGTTCAACACACAGAAAAGGGTTGGAATGGCTGCCATGCATTTTACAGAAAGTTATTTCACAAGTATTCAGTACGGTCAAGTCTGACCATTCGAAAATGATGAAACTCATTAGAAATAGTAAGGATTTTTCTTCTGGTTTGTTTTTTTGGGTGAAGGGGGTGCAATATTTCCTTCTTTTGCTGTCTGCTTTCTGAGCCAGGTCAAAACAAACTTGTGTTTGATGCCAGCTTTTCCTTATAACCAAGAGCGTTTTCTGGGTTTGTGGGGTTTTGGTTTTTTGTTTTTTAAAAGATGCTGACGTTCATGAACAAACTTTTGAGGCGCAAGAGGGATGGGCTGCAACAAAACCTGCAGATTAGCCCGGCACAGTGGGAACGTGGCTGTTAACAATCTAGACCTTGCAGGGCAGAAAACAGGGCTGTTTTCGTAGCGCCGCCCGGGTAGGAGACACAGTAAGGATTTGGGGTAGGACATTTTCCTATCTAGAGCAAGTGTCATCAACAAGCAGAGGCAGAAAGTACTGCACTGTAGTTCAACAAGGGCTGTCTGTATGTTTGCAGCTGGGAAACAATCATAACGATGGCAGCGTGCAGGAAAACGATGCCATGAGCCTCTCCTGACACGCAGCACCCCTCTGGAGCGGGCTAAAGTCGGCCTGTCCTTCCTGGGACATTGTCTGCTGAGACTTTCACGCGTTTCCTTGGGTGATTAGGAGTCTCCAGAAGGGCAGTGGATGCAGCTTGGTGTGGGGAGGCTGTGGCCCTTTGGGTGCCAAATGTTACTTATGGGAGTTCCCGTTATAAGTAAGGGGAAGGTGAGAGATGTTATATTTGCCTCCCTTTTTTTTGCCCAACGGGGCAGCAAAGGCTCAGGGAAGCTAGGGGAAGCAATCACATCCACGCCAGCCTTGCACAGAATCAGGAGCTGAGATAACAGATGGTAATTCCTTTGATGCGAGTTACCCATCTGTCTGCTACCACATCCCCCCTGAGCTGCCGCGTGGAAAAGCTGCCGAGACATCTTGTGAATGGCAAATGTAGATGTGAGGTGCTTAGCAGAAAAGGGCAGAACGAGGGTAATTCAGCTCTTGGAAGGGGCCCGGCAAGAGGGGTTGAAACGCCCTGAGTTATACCTAGCTCGGTTCTTTGCCTGTCCCCAGATAGGTGTGTCAGATCCAGAATAGCTACTCCCATATAGGAGAGCATACAAATAACTGTTCTGAGTGATAATATGGTCCACAACTCCAGGCACAACAGAAGTCCCCACAAATACCACGCTATAGCCGTGAGAGCAGACTGCACAGTCCTGCAGAACATCGAGCTTCTATCAGCATCTCATCTGATCTCTTTCTGTCTGTCTTGAGGAGCAAAGTTTGATATTATTTAAATTTAATGCTTCATGATTAGAGTTTCATAGAATGATAGAATCCCAGAATACTTAAGGTTGGAAGGGACCTCTAGAGGTCGTCTAGTCCAACCCCCCTGCACACGCAGGGTCTCCTATAGCATGTGGCACAGGAATTATTACTCCTTTTTATTACTCCTTTTATGATGAATAAGGACAGTTCAAGAATCTGTTTTTTCAGGTTATCTGAAAAAAAAGTTCTCATCTCCTCCTTCATTTACATGATACGAAGGGAGCAATCTCTGCAAACTCAAAGCGAGAGACACAACCATCCCTCAGAGAGAGAGATGGTATTTTGGAGTGTAAAATGTAACCATGGGAAAAGAGATGAGGGCACCTGACCATGCTCTTCCTCCTGCCCCCCTTCCAGCTGCTCTGCTGCCAGTCATTCAGAGCTGTGCTTCACAAGCAGCTGAATAAGTGGGAAACATCCTCCAAGGAAGAAATTGGCTGCAGTGGGAAAAAAATACAAGCACGATACAAACAGCACAACCTAGATAACAAGAGAAGCCCAAATATTAAGCCCTTCTGCTCTCTATTTTCCTCTAAGTGAATTACCTCTCCTTAATATAGCGAGAAAATGACAGCTGCTACTTTTTAAAACATTTGGCACTTGGCTGATGTTAGATGCAGAAGGGAGGGTTGATTTGCAAACGTGTCACAGATTCTCTCTGCGAGGGATCTGTCAGAGCAGAAACATGGTTTGAAAATGAATGAGCAGGACGAGAGACTTGTTTTGAGCAAGGGGCTCCTAGTAGGCATGGTCAGAAGAGCCGTATCACTTGGCTGACCTGGCATGATGGTTACGTGGCGTCTTTGATTCCAGGTCATGGAAAGCTGGAGGCGTCCCGCGCTCACACACACGCTGCAGGGTTATCCGGAGAAGGGGGCAAGTGCAAATATTTTTTCTCATTCTCTTTTACAGTGTTTTTCATACACCAACCTGTTGGGGGTTGTTGCTAAGCAAATATGGAACAAGACTTAAAACACAGATCTGTTTGTTGTTATAATGGTGTCATTGGAGCACCCCGATCCTGCCTTGATGGAGGGCTCGGTAGCTGCAGTGAGCTGTGGGACAGGCCGTGCATCGGCAAGGAGAGGAGAGCAACGCCTGGCTTGGCTGGAAACAGGCTCGCTTGGTAAGCTGAGCCGAGCAGCGTCGCTGTGTCCGTGTTCCTCTCCACCCTTGACAAAGGAGAACGGGGGAAAAAAGGAGTAAATGAGTGATGGAAGGATGGCTTTGGCAACATGGTGGTATGAGGGAAGAAAAAGAAAAAAAAAGGAAAAAAAAGAAAGAAATGTGTGGGGAAAACAAAGTGACACTTCCCTAGAAGAGAAGGGAGTAAAGCTTAGGTGTCAGGGGAGCAGAGGCACAACTGAGTGCAGAAGGGATTAGCCCGCCTGCTCTAATCTTCAAAGAGGGCAACCTGCCATTCCGGTCCTTGTCACCTGTGTCTTGGGATGCGGCCAGAGCAGGAAAATGGCCCTTCAGGAAATGTGGCCAGAAGGAGGTCGCTGCTGCCACTCTCACAGGAGACAGACAGCTTGGCCGCTGCGTCCCGCAGCCTTCTCTGCTATGTTGCTGTCACTCCAGTCTCTGCTGTCTTGATAGAGAGAATTGTATAAAAATGTCAAGAGAAAACTTTCTTGGTGTCTAAAGGTTAAAAACGTTGGAGAGAGAGGCATATCACAGCCAGCCTGGTAGATGAAACCTGGTGTTGAAAAGTGACATGATATACTGCAAAGTGATTTGCACCCTAAGGGGGAAAGAAACCCCACTATTAAGCACAGTTTCTCTTAAACTGCTCCTATTATTCAGGTGCAGTTGTACTGACTGGCTGTTATAAATGTGGGCAGAGAGCACCTTAGCTGCTCTGAGACCCTCGATTTCCTTTTTAAGTGGTGATCTGCATAAGAAGAAAAGCCCCAAATATTACAAGTGGCCCCAACTCCCCAGGGGCCGCTTGCCCGGTCCCCCATGGCACAGAGCATCACTCGCCACCCAGCTGGTGCAGGGAAGCCGCCGGGAAAGGAGGAGCAGACGGAGCTGAGCCCCGGGGACCCTGGGCACCCAGCAGCACCCCCTCAGACCTGACAGGCTGCTGCATCACCGACCCTGCTCCTCCTCGCCGGAATTAATCTCTGCACAGCTAAGTGTCTTAGGAATGTGAAGCTCTGCCTGCCAGCCAGAACATGGGAAAAGGCCACTGAAGGTCTCTTGTCTTCTGTTTCACTTTCTCCTGCATCACACAAATCTGATTTTGTTGAATGACTTTGTAGCGATGGCCTCTAGTCCTTGAGTTAAGAATTATACCTGAAATAAAACAGCACTTCTCTAAACGGCACTTAATGCTGAATTTTGCAGATCTGCACATATACATGAAAGTCACATATACTTGCCCACAAGCCAGCATGACATCCCACCATCTAAAACCATTAAACCCTCTCCACGCCCATGCAGAGGGGGCAGGAGAACTGTGAAACACCTCATGTCAGTGCTTATTCCCTCAAACGAAGACAGGAGGCTTATGGTGAACGTATGATGAGAAATTCCAGGCGTGTTTCTTCTCTTCTTACTGCTTCATTTCTGCAGACTTTTCTTAAGAACAGCAAGGAGCAGGTAGGGACACCTCACCGCAACTAGAAGAGGCATTTGCCATAGGCACTAGTTTTTTACACCTTTGTTCTTTCTTCTTCCTCTTGGGTTTATATGTCAACAGTTCCCAAACAACTTCAGTTTGTTCCCTGGGAGACAAAAGAAAAATCTGTTTATTTGGTCTTTGAGCAGTTTTATTTTTCTTAAATTCCCCTTGGACCCTATGTAGCACTGCTCTGATCATGCCTCCTCTTTTGGTTGTTGCTCTGTTCCCTTCACACTCCCAGCTTTCCTCAGGCTGTAAAGTTCTGTGCTGTGTGAGAGCACCTGCTTGATTAAGGTCATCCGAGCTTAATAAAGTGACATTTCAAAGCATTTCTATAGATAAGTAATCTAAATAATACTGTCATCACTGCTGAATTCGGCTGGTACACACTGATGTGACACTGGTACATACATCACATAATTGTGATGTATGCTCCATCCTTAAAAGCACATATAAAAGAACAATAAGCCAATGAGACCGCTTATTTTTCACTCAGTTTAATGAAATGTGCCAAACCCAGCAAGGTCTCACTGTGAGCGTATCGATCCCAAGTCTACGGCTCTTCTCGAGTCATCCCTTCAGAGGAGGTCTCACACGGACGTCGAGTTCGTTTGCCCGGGACAGCAGTTGTGCTGCCGCTCTTCACAGCTCTTTGCCTGGCCCGTTCTTGAATGTTTCACTGACGGAGATTCCACAGAAAGGCAACCTGCATATAGTCTCTGCCTTCAGCTGGCAAGTGCAGGACATGATTTTTCTGATAATTTGTAAGAAAAAATAGTTAGAAAAAAAAATGATGGTTCTCTTGCTGCTTTTACTCCTAGCTGTTTAATAGCTGGAAACAAGTACAAGACAGGACTTTTTTTTTTTTTTTTTACAATTTGACAGAAAACTATAATTTTTGTTCGAATATTCTCAGAAGAGGCAGTGCTTTAGAGAGATAGAGCTGCAATTGCCGACCAGGAGTTACAGATGGATATCCCCACAGCGTGGGACTAACAAAGATGTAGGAGATACTCAGCAGCGATAAACACAGAGCCGCGTATGCGGGGAAGAGTGACACTAATTATAGGAAGAGTGACGCTGACTATATGTTCACAGTAATGGGCTCTCGCCTTAGCTTTTGTCACCAAGGGAAGAGTTTTTGCGTGTATTAGTGAGCAGTTCTTCGAAAGCTGAAGCTTCCTACTCCTTGACCATCAACAAAACCAGGAAAGGGAAAAGAAAAAAACAAACACCTGGACACCCTGTACTCTGTAAAGCTCTGCTGTACCCAGTCTTGTGTGAAGCTGTGGTTACCTTGCTTCAGAAAGGATATTTTGCAATCAGAAAATACACAGGGATGGAGGATCAGAATGATGAGAAGTATTTCCCCTGGATGAGACAGTGAAGAGATTTGGGTTTCTCAGTTTGGAGAAGAGATGACTAGAGGTGTAATAGGAGTCTATAAAATCCTAAATTACATAGAGCTGGCAATGAAGGAATGATTAGTCATTATTTTTTCATGCAAAAAAATATTAGAACCAGGGGCTACTAAATGTAATCAGGCAGCAGGTCAAAGACAAATGAAAGAAAGCACTTCTTAGAGCATCTAATTACACTGCAGGATGTGTCATCCTGTTTTGTTTGAATGCTCAAAGCATTAAAAGAAAAAAACAAAGCAACTAGACAAGGTCATAGAGGGAAGGTCTGCCAAGGGCAGCTAGACAAGGTGATGAAGATGCAATTTGTACATCAGAAAGTCACTAAATCAGAAATTGGTATAAACTAGGGAAGCATGACAGAAAAAAAAATATTTTCCTTGCTTTATTCCTTTTTCTTCACTATCTACTACTGAATGCAATAGAGATGTAGTTATCAGACAGAATATATAGAAGTTTGTTCTTATACTGTATCTGCTATTTAGTCCGCATGACTGTTTTTGATGCTATATAGGCAGAAATGAGAAACCGTATTAAAATAAATCATGTCAAATGTTTCACATAGTCTATGAAACATGCAGAAACAGATTATATTTCCTTTAAAGAAAACCTGCATCTCTCAAATAACAAAAGAATTAAAAACTTAAAGTTGGAGGGCTGGAAGAAAGACAATGACAGAAAGCAGTACCAACAGAACGAGCACAGAAGGAGTATCCTCTATGGAAAGAAGTAGAAATGATAAAGGGAGTTAAAAGCTGGAGCTCTCGTGCTTAAAAATTCTTCTTTTCACATCATTTGTGAATGATGTGAATGATGCCAAGGGACAGGAGACACCTAAACCAAAGTACAGCTATGAGCATCACTATTTAACTCAGTTCCTAGGTCACATATCAGCCAGCCCCAAAGATGTGTTAGGAAATCAATCTTTCACATAAGAAATTGCATTCCGATAAGAAACGATAATTATTAGGACTATCTTGACAGATTGGTACTATAAAAAATCAGCACTACCGGGAGAGAAATCCATTTCTTCAGCTCAAACAGCAAACTGTTCTACATCATTGACTCCCTAGCAGATTTAGAGAAAATATTCTTCAAATAATAAATGCCTAGGAAAGATGTTAATATTCATATCCCTTCACAGGACACCTAGGATTAATTATTTCGATCTTTTTATTTTTAATTATTCAGGTACATAATTGTGATTCCTTATACTCCCAGCAGGTTTTGCAATTTATTCCACAGTTTAGAGGGCGACTCTTTATCATTTTTCTTCTTACTGTTGAAGTTTAAATCAAATTACTGCATATAAAGATCTAAGCAGCTTCTGGATACACTGCAAAGTCAGCTTAATTAGCCTCAGTCCAGAGGAAAGTTCTGCTTCTGTTTAGTTTCCGTGTTTCCTTAGCTTCTTTCAGAGTCTAAAACTTAGGATCAGGTGATAGTAATTTTAATTGGGCTTATCAGCAAGACAAAAAGGGAGTGGGACTCCCTTTTTCTTGGGAGTGGGACTGTCTGTAAGTTTCTTTAGAGGGAATCCTAACAGATGCTACCAGCATCTTTTCATGCGATTCCCCTTCCCTCATGGACGTGCAGCTCTAAGGGCAGTGCCCGCCCGGATCCAGGGTAGATACGTTTGGAAGAGCAGCACCGCAGAGAGTTCTTTTCAGCTGTGTTTTTCTGTGCTTCTGTGATCTGCATTGTTTCCAAACCTCACTGCTGTCAGAAACACAGCACGATCAACTTTGATTTTCAACAGAATTTTCCATGTGGGTCAACCTTTTTCATCCCATAATATTTTGCAGCACTGCAGAGCAAACTCCGTCAAGTTATCTTCAAAACGTGAAAGCTGGATATAGAATACTGCATATGTTGTCCCCACTTTTCCTTTTATTCAGCCCCAAATGCTTTATTTTTAGAATTCTGACAAGTTGCTTAACATTATGCCATGTTGTATCCTTTCCATAAATATTCCATCTCTTCATTTTGATGGCAAGTTCATAATTAATTTATGTTAACGTATTTGAACCCAGAACAGGCAAACACGGCATGATTTGCAGATTTTAATAGTTTGCCATCTCCTGTCTCCTCTTCCATATGTCATCTACTCCCACAGCTTCATACTGGAATGAATAAACTTTAACCCAACTGTCAGAAGCCTGGATAAGCTTCATCTGCACAAGCTACAGTGCTGATCCCAAACTTTTATCTTTGTGCCTCTGGTGCAATGGAGGCTGGTTCTCCCTCAGCACGGTTTGCTTCACATCCAGGGCCCATTTAGTCCTATTCCCAATAAATATTCTTTACCTGACACACCTATCCACAGCTTAATGTGACCTCTCTGGATTCCCTGTCCATGGACAACGTGATAGAGCAACAACTGGCAGAGTATGCAGAGGGGTATCTACCCAGAACCTTAGCTCTAGAGACAAACCAAGAGATTATACAAAGCTAAGGGGAAAAAAAGAAATAAAAATAAAAGCAAATCCTGCACACAATTACTTTCCTCAGCTTTCCTTACCATCCCACTCACCCACTCTTTGCTTTTCCAAACAGTATTTTTCTCCTTAACATTCACTGTTTCCACACGAGACCTCTTCCCTTCACACATGCTCTAGAAATCATCAAGGGATTCCCGTTTAGATACTTCCTCTCTGCTCATAGCAGATGTCTCTCCTCAGGGACTTCCACCCCTTGCCAGATGACTCGGTGCTTGTTGTAAGCTCAAACGATGGAACAGATTCCTCACCAGGAGCCAGAATTTTTCTGATTACTTGAAGTAGCTGTTGCTTATTACCTTTGAAGAAAGTCCTAACACAACACTTAAGGATCTATGACTCTACTGAGAAATAGGTTGCATTATGTGTCCCTCTGTTTTGTTGGTATATGTTATTCATCAAGCAGACCATTTGCAGATAATACACTTTTGATTTTTCAGTCTGTTAGAGTAGTGTCATTACGACATGCTAGTTCCTGAACTTGTCTGCATCACTTGTCACACCAGCTTGATAGATTTATTTCAGTTCACATGGAGAAGTACCGATTGATACCTGGGTTCCTTGCAGGAGAGAGTTTGCTTGCAGTTTGCAGTAGTCCTGGTCGTATGATTCGTTCTTTCTTATGAAACTCAAATCAGGTCTAACACGAAGGGTCGTATTTTCCCTGCAATACGGGAGAAATAGTCAATTGAAAAGTCTTTTGTGCATCGAATAGTTTGCTTACTTCCTAATAGAAAAGCAACTTTTGCAGAATTAAAATTCTCTCTTAGGAAAAAAAAAATCAGTTTACAATTGGAATCATTCAAATTAAATACTTTGTAGGTTGCACTCAAGACAGAATATACTTAAGTTGAAGTAAAGTTCAATATTCTTCCAAGTAGCCCCAAATGTTTCAGTCTGTAGCACTTTACCATAAGCTGCCAATGCTGACTGTCATGTATTTATATCATAAAAAATTGTAGTGTAAGCCTCCATTCTTTCTTAATGGTTTGTTTCCTATGCCACAGTGTGTGCTACATAATTCGGCATAGTTTCTATTTAAACAAAATGTACAGTGCTGTGTGGGAGCCACAGGACTCTCAGCATGCTATGGGGAATTTATCCAATGAGGAAACTCTGCATATGGCAAACAGGAGGTTTCTGAAAAACAGCATCCAAGATGCAATGCACAATACTGGAAAAACTGGTGTGTAACCAAGACCTAGCATTATTCAAACGGATAAAGAACCAAGGCCAGGAAAGATAAAGTAAGCCGCACACCTCTGTGTGGCTCGGACTCTCCTTCAGCTGGCCCGTGGACCTGGCAATCCGCCCATCGCTGGGGCTGCCCCCGACGCCACGGAGAACAGGAATCATCTCAGTGCGGCTTGAGCATGGTGAGGACTATCCGGGGAAAGCTGTGTCGGAGAGGTGGCCCATAAGGACCATGGTCACTACGCCATGCATCCGTGGCTTAACTGTAGATCTCTGATATGTATATTGTATATATGTATGTGTGTATATATGTCACATATATCATATATGTGTACATACACACACACATATATACACACATATGTATGTGTATATATATGTGTGTGTATATACATATGTGTATATCATTATATATAGGTGATACATATATAAACATATATATATAAAAGTCCTATTTCTAGCTTTGTTGTGCTTGCAGGTTGTCTAGTGTTGATTGTTTAGGGTTGCCCAGTGCCTGTGTAGTCAGTTCTTGGAGCTGACGAGCGATGGTATCTCGAGTTCAGCGGGACTCATCTCCGTGCACTCCCCGTACACTCCACCGACGAAACAGGCACGCAGTGCGGGCATTTACACACAGGATGAAGGGATGTCCTGCGACTACGGAAGAGGTGTTCCTATTGACATACTCCCAGTAGAAAATAAAGGACTCTCGCCACAGGGTGAGCGTCTGGGAGGACTGAGAGCAGATCAGCTGTGTTTGCGGCTGCTCCTTCGGGAGCCTGGCTCGCCCCTCCGCACAGCTCTGCTTTGCTTGGGTGTCTGGCTGGATCTCTGTTCCCCCAGCCACCTCTGCAGCAGCTGCAAGGTGCATGTGCCCCATGCTGGCCCAGCAAATAAATGCGGCTAAGACCTCAAAATGCCCTCCAGTGGACACAGTGCTGGTCCCCAAGGGCTCCCTGAGATGTGATCAGTCAGTAAAACCTTGCTCAGTTCCCTTCTCTGCTGCAGGCTAAAGGTTGCAGGAGCAGTCCCCAAATGTTGGGCAGTTTCTAAAATAACAAGGTTACCTTGTTTTCCATCCTAATTTTTCACCGCTTAGGCCTCTCAGCTGGCAGGCAATTTCGTGAAGATATGGTCTGATAAACTGGCTTTGAGCGCTGAATCAATTGCGTGATTTAAAGTAAGAGCCCAAACTCGGCGAACAAGCCATAAAGCAAAAAAAAAGTCATTAGACAGAGAGCTGCAGCAGGCCAGCCTAATAAAGGGCATCCTAATAGTTTTACGTTCAAAGCAGCCTGTAATGATAAATAATACTGAGCTGGGAAGTAGCGGGACTGAGATAATTGCTCATGAAATTGCAATATAAGGATAATTTGGAGGGAAAAGGCGATCACAAAGATCCTGATTTAAAATTTTTCTTCACACAGCTGCTGGATCCAAAGGCCGTGAAAGCCTCGGAATGGTGATCATTAAGTGAGATCACTCACTGTATCGCTTTTCCTCTAGCTCCTTACAGAAAGGGTGCTGAGGGAAATTAGCCTGACAAACCTTCCCTAAATGGTAAGAAAAAGCAGAGCAAAAGAAAGTCCGTTTGTTCTCACTTGTGGAATTTCATATTATCCCGTATAAGGCCTGGCTTCTCCAGCACATGAAAAAGAAATCTTGAAATCCTGGGTGTTACAAAATCCCTGGGACAAGTGCCAAATGCCAATTGTGAGACATCCATATCCGGCACTGCTGTGGCTGAGGGAGAATTGAGGGCACTTTGGGATTCCAGCGGATGATAAGCTGTGCTACAATAAATGGCATAAACAGATTAATATTTCATGTCTCTGAGGTGAAGCCAGTTTTCATAGGGAAGGGAAGGGAAGGGAAGGGAAGGGAAGGGAAGGGAAGGGAAGGGAAGGGAAGGGAAGGGAAGGGAAGGGAAGGGAAGGGAAGGGAAGGGAAGGGAAGGGAAGGGAAGGGAAGGGAAGGGAAGGGAAGGGAAGGGAAGGGAAGGGAAGGGAAGGGAAGGGAAGGGGTTCCACAGGAAGATGCTGTTGTGGCTTGCTGGGGGATTGGGCCGCAGGAGCGCGAGTGAAAGCCGGATGGGCACAACCGTATCTCAACCTGCCAGCGCAGGGCTGGGAGCCAGCAGTGGGAGGGCAATGGGCTTCATTGGAGAGCATCTACCCTCTGGTCCCGCTGGGTTTGAGCAGCTTCTTTTGAAATCCCTTCACCCCTCTCACACTGCTCGAGGGGCACACAAGCCATAGCAGTTACATTATATATCTATACATGTATATACACAGTATTATTTACATTAACCTACTTTGAAATGTAACCCATTTCGATCCACATACAGTCTTTGTTTCTATTTTCTTTTTCTTGTAAATCTTGTCTGGGTACTAAATCCTCGTCAGTAACTTTGAGCGCTCTTCCACACTACAGTACCCGCACACGCCACCAGACGGAAAGCGGCCATGTTGCCTGCGAAAGGAGACCTGCTGTCCCCCGGGTGCTCACAGCTGCTTTCCTCATCACCTCTCGCAGACTTGAAGCCTAAACCACAGCCCTTGTTGCCTGACGGCCTTCTAGTGCCTTCCTTCCAGCTGCTGCTTTGCTGCACCGGCCGGCGGTCCCCGGCGGTCTCCTGAGGCCCAACACTGTGAGCTATGGGAATGCGCCAAGGGAGCGAGGCGCGGAGCTCGCAGCAAGGGCAGGACAGGGCTGGCCCCAAAGCTCCAAGGCACCGCAGAGGGATGATGCTGCCCCTTCACCAACTTTCCAGCATCATTGCCCAAGGTAATCCAAGCCCCCCAAGCTCTAGGCAAAGCCCCAAAGCAGCTGGTGCTGGTGGCGAAGCAGCCATGCTTTCTGTGATGCTCGAGTTGTGTTTGTTACCACCGCCACCGACCGCCTTCCTCTCTTCTCCACGGATGACGCTACAAACCCAGGTACGTTTCAAGCTTTGATTTTAAAGCAGCGTGGCGAGACAACGGCTCGTAAGAGAGGGGCCGGATGCTGCCGCAGCGCAGCATGCAGCCTCCACACTGTCATCTAGTGGAGTTAATAGCCATGTCCAGCATGCAGCCTAACGCCACGGACATAACACAGCTGAGGCATTTCTTTCAGGACCCTTTCTGCATTTTTCCATCAGTTCTCTTGGGATTTCTCCTTTTTGGCTCCTTCAGTTTTTAAAAAATAGCTTCATTTTGTCCATTTAAACCTCTAGTCCCATAATCCCTTTTTTTCTCAGGCTAGTGGGACTCCCAACAAGGCTAGTTCAGCCAGTCGGTGACTGCAGGATACCTCCTGTCCTGCCTTTCTGGGAAATTCTTCTACCTCCCTCTAAGAAAAAGAGATAAATTCCTCAGCTATGACAGATGCCAAATGAATGTCCTTAAGGGCCTGCTCTTTGTGATGCACGTGGCCTCGGACACTGCTCCAGTTTTTAAAGACAAACCTATCAGGCTGAGCAGACTGGCTGCTTCTCTCTTGTTCCATGTAACACCTCTGCCTCTTCGGGTTCAGGCCCAGCACTCTTTGGAGCTTCCTATGCTGAGAGATTGTCCCATAAACTCAAGTAGTACAAGGTTCAGGAAGTTATGACATGAATTTGTGTCAGTTAGGCTCGCCCAATCTTAACGGTATGTAACAACAATACATTTAGTAGCACACAGGTGTGATGAATAGTAGCAGAATGGTGTTAAAATCATGAGAAACAGTTTCAAAATCCTGAATTCTCCCTGTCCGTTAAGGTCTGCAAGAGGCATTTGTGGGTCCCTAAGGGGGCCAAATACCCGTGGCTCGGCAGGGCCGGGGGTGTCCCACCTCACACTCGGAGGTGGCCCGGAGACCTCTGCTTCCACAGCTGTCGATTCCCAGCTAGCGGCGCCTTCGACCCCAGTCTGCTGGGCCTACCTCTTAGTCTTTGATTTTCCTTTTTATCGCCTCTGCTTCTGTGACCTGAGATCTCCTGCACTTCCTTATTTTTGCTGCCAGATTGGTTATTATCCCTGGAGATTCAGCTCCAAATCCTTCCTGAAAGACAAGGGGTTGCTCCTCCTGCACCCCACAGCTGCCTTCCTGGGCACCACCTCCCCAGAGTGACCCAGGGATAAGCAGCCACCTCATCCTTGCTCTGTGGCTCTTTTAACGATGGCGTTATCACAACGTCTTCCCAATGGTCTACAAATTGTTAGATCAGCGATTCACTAAATACATTAATGTCAGAGCAGCATTTAGGCAACCGCTTCGAGACTATAATAATACTACACCAGTGATCTGATTAACTTCAGTCTCATCAGGAGAAATGCTAAACATGTTTGTCCTAGGTTGGCAATTTGATTACTGGTCCGTCTTGGCTCAGTAGTCTCCTTTCCCTACTGTAGGTTTTTGAGCTCCCACTGCCTTCAGATTTTCTGAGCAAAGCTGAAAAATTACTTATCATAGGACATAATGAAGGAATATGAGGCCTTTGACAAACAAACAAAAGAGTGAATGAGGCCTTAAAAATTATTTAGTTTGCAAATAACCAGCAGGTTAGGCAGGTCAGCTTTTCTTCACTATCCGTGCTTCTGCTTTCACATCAGAAACTCTGCCAAGAAACTTTCGTGAGATCACATTGTAAGGTTGTTTCTAACAGAAATCTCCATTTTAATAATCAATTGAATGACCCTCTGCAGAAATCCAAAGGAAAAAAGACAGTTCCATAGGCTACAGTATCCATCTGGCTGGAAAAGAGGACAGCTGCCACATTCATGGCTGACTCCTACGCGTGAGCTGGGAGTGCAGAGCTCAGCCAGGCTGCTCTAGAGGAACCTGGTGTTTGCAGCCATTAATCTTCCGGAACTGTAATTGACTTGAGTTACAGGAAATAAATAATATATGATGCACGGAGTGTCAAGGGATACCACAATGGCTGCTGCCTCTGGTGTCCTCTAAGACACAGGGATCCCTCCTGCTCAGCCATAGGAGCCCAACCTGGAGACTTGGGGGGTCTGTCCTTCGCAGCATGGTGGGCACGGCTGCTGCTCTCCCCTTTGGAGGCCCCTAGCGAGGCCGAGCATGGATCCCGGGGTACACACGCGCAGGGGACACCAACACAGCCGTGGCAGACCAGGGGCTGCCTGCAGCAGCACCACCGCCAGAACAGTTCTAGATCTCTGTGCTTGCTGGCTTCCCCCTTCACTTACTATCCCTTGTGAAAATGTGCCCGATCACTTCACCCGAATGAAGCAGGTATTCCCATGTTGCACGTACCCTTACACACAGGACACCAGGAATAAAGAAGCTGATGTATTGTGCTAGCTACAACTTAGGAGCTACAAGTGACAGCTGGAGGTTAAGCCTGTGTTAGTGACCTGCTGTCTGGTGGTAAATCTCACAGAGCTGACTATTACTCGATCTATCATAGAGCTCTTAATAGAAACTCAGTTCCCTGTTGAAGGGACCAGTGGAGGAACAGAATTCAGCATGGGAGGAAAATTATTTCAGAGAATTCTCTTTCTGCGGTCTTGAAATGAACATATAATCCGTGGGAGGCTGCAAGCAGGGGAGAATGGAAAGGTCATCTAAAGGATGACCTACAGCATATAGGAGAAAAGGGAAAGGTCATCTAAAGTGCACCCTAGAGCATATAGGAGAGAAGAGACAGGTCAACTAAAGGTTGACACAAGCAACCACAGCAAAGAGGAAGCAACTGGGGTCCCGCTCTCCTCGTATGGGGCTTGCAGATGGGGTGAATGGCCTGCGGTTTGACATTGACAATGACTGGATAGTGCTACAGGACTTGGTGTATAACAGGTCGTGCTTAATGTCTGTTAACTGCGCTAGGGGGAAGCACGTGCATTGATGCTATAAAGGTCACTTCGAATGTTCAATGAAGTGTCTTCATCTCGCCATCCTGGAGATTGCTGCTCCTTGCTGCTCCCACAGTAATCCATGTATCCCAAGTCGGCATGTGGAAATACTTAGCTGTTTGTAGGCAAGTGCGTTTTGTTGAGAAGCATGCATGCACTCTTCTGCCATGGTCCCTTTTGGAGCCCTGTCCTGCTGTGCTGCTTCCTACTGACATGATAGTGGTCTAGTTTAGTCAAGGTGATGCTTCTGTAAAGAGTCTGAGACATGTAAGCCTGTGCTAACAAGTTGATGGATTTTCTCAGCACTAGTTACAAAGCAGGAGTCCATGAGTGGATGGAGGTGGGTGTAGCCAACCCTGGAAGTCAGTAGAAACTAGGAGCATCAGCAAGAAACACAAGAAGTGGTAAACACATCCCTGTGAGGAAACCAAACCTGAAGTTTGTTGCGGACTCATTGCTTGTTGGAAGAATGGACTGTCAGCTGTGGGGATAGAAAGTCTCTTTGCCTCCTCCTCCTAGAGATCATTCTGCTGATTATTTTTTTTTTTATCCCTTGAGAGCACAAAACCCACACGTGAGCTCAGGGTGTGGGAACTACAGTCAGGTCTTACTGGGGGCCGCCTTTGTTCTGCTTGTGAAACGGTCTCTGCAACCATCAAGCAGACACCATCACATGATGAGTGTTTTTACTGTATTTATACTGTTATTTCTGTGTCTTGGAAAAAAAAACCCAAACAACCCCAAAACTCAGGGTTTAGATGTGTTGCTGATGTCCCTCTTTGTGGTCACACGAGGAGATCAAGCGTGCCTCTTGCGAGGACATGGGCTACGCGGTAATGCAACATCCTCGCCCTGGGCTAGGAGGGGATTTGGTATGTTCCTCTCCTCCTCCTGTGCTACTCATGCAGAAAAGCTTTCTGCTCCCTCAGGGCAAAGTGATTTTCCACTTCAAATTATATATACTACCAGAACAAAATTCACACTTCCAGCTTACTAATTAAATAAGAAAGCATTAGTGGGCTGTTAGCATGTTCTACCCTCAGGATATTTTACCAGACTCTCTCCCATTAAAACGTTGAATAGAGTCAGAACTAAAAGGACCTCAGCCTCACTAAGCCAAGGATTCCTCCTGCTGATTTTCAAGCAGCAGCAGAACAGCACATTTTCACTGCATGTTTTCCTTTCGACAAATTCCATTCATGTCAGAATTGAGAATAAACCTTATAATGCAGAGGAGGCTGCAGAAACACAGTGTCATCCAGTGAAATCTGAGAACAACCCTTGAAGAAGAGCAATAGACCCAAGAGAAGGAGCAGCCCTTGCAGCTACAGAATCCATATGGACAAGAAGCCCCAAGACAGGTCAAGCCACTGTCCCTGTTAACAAACACCTGCTTGACACTCCTCCTGTTCCCAACAAACAGACCAAAGGAGTGGGCTTGGTGGCAGTCACAACATCACAGGAAAATCCTTGCAGTTTCGTAGCTCAGGTGGAGTAAAGCACCCCAGAAGCCCAGCAAAGCCTAAATCCATGTGTGTGCACCCAGGACAAAGAGCATCCCCGCCGCACAGCAGTAGGACCCATCACTTTACGCCTTTGTTTCCTCTGAGAGCCTTCCTTTACACTGCGTGTGCCAACCTGTCATCCCAGTGCCAAACTAATGCTACTTAAAAGCATTTTAGGACTTGCAAATCTAGTACAAGTATCTTCAAGATACACCAATCTACTAAATATCTCATTGCCCAGCTCATTACAACAGACGAAGCTTTTTCTCAGTTCATTTAGGTGGGAGATGACAGTACTTTACCCAGAATACACACAATTGAACGTCATTTGACAGGAATTCAGGTTTCCATACCAGGAAACCAAAAGCATTTAGAAAGCCATTAAATCTTCAGTATTAACCTTTACATTTGGAAATGTGTATTCTTAAGTTACCTCCATATATTAGAGCATTTCAGAATTTTGTGGGTTTTTTCCATGCTATTGCTTAATTCTAGAAGGAAAATATCTTTCAGACATAACACCATTTTACAATTTAAAATAGAGGAGATTCATATGCATGCTTAAATCTTGTAGCAAGAGAGCTAGCAAGCTCATACCAGAGATGAAATTCACTTTAGATGCACCTGCAGCTCAGAAGTTGTTCCAACACAGTTAGATGCCCGAGGTGCAAAACAGAAATGCAGAAGGGCAACATCAGGTTTCTCTATGGAAAGTTTTTCTTGTTGGTTAAGCTGCTGTACTGTCTTTATGTTGTATCCACTGGAGATGCCCACAGGTGAAGCAGACAGCAGTGGCGTGTGGTCAGGCTGCTCCCACGCAGGGCAGTGTCAAGCCAGACTGACCACAATAAGATATTTGACATTAACTTGTGACATTTATGTGTATATCAAGGCTGCTTCTATAGAGCAGATGGTCTTCAGGCTTTTCATTCTGCTCCCTGTAGCTACTCCGTGTAGCCACAATGCTGCTCCTTGCATGTCTTTTCCTCCTAGCAGCTGTCTGAATGGACAGTGGCCCATTTATCAGTCACTGCAATTTATCAAAGCAATTCCAATATTGGCAAAAATGCTCTGCAGTTAATACACTGGAGACTGCAGAGAGCACTTTAAAATAACAGTAACTGTGCTGTATGGGGCACTATTGAACACAAACTGCAAACTGCATTAAGGGACATTTGTTTATAGAGCTTGACAAATTACCAGTGTCTTACAGCCTCTGACATAACCCGAGGATATCTACCACTGCACTAATTATTCCACATCAATTACATCAGATACTTCTCTTTTTGTCAATATCCCTTGGCAAAGGGATCCCAGTTGACAAAAAACACCTGCATTTCCCTGCCTCTATGATCTTGTCTGGCTACTGCCTTTTGGTTTAGTGCGTTGATATTTGCTCCTATTTGAAAGCAGCGAGTTTTGTCTGTCTCAGTGAGACAGACATGCTCAGCATTGGTACTAGGATTCCATTTGTCTTTTCCTCCTGTGTTGAGGATGGCAAAGGAACATGAATCTCTTAATTTTTAATATTTATGGACACTTTCATAGAAGTTAACTATACCCGTGCTCTCTGATCCAGTTCTAATTTTGCAGATAGGTCTTTGGGAAGAAAATGTCTGTTCCACTGTTGTGGTGGTCCTGCTGCTTTCTATTGGGAAAACTGGCATCCAGTTAGAGAGTACAGTCCCTGCACTTACCACATATTTTTGACTCTTCTTTGCTTCTGAGTCCACCGCTGTACACTGTAGCACAGTAGCCCTCCTTTTCTTGTTACTGCAGAGTGATTTTACACCAGGGGGAGCATTTGTCCTAGTCTTCATTCATATCCTCTGCATGTATAACCTGCCATTTCTAATCTACATTATTCTGTCTGTTGCTTGAAGTCCTCCAGAGAACACACTCTGCACTTAAATGGCTTCTTGGGTTTGTACTCGCACTGCCCAGTTTAGTTCCTTATTTCTTTTAGCACAAACAACAGCTCTCTGTGCCAAACTAATTCTGATTCAGTTTAAAGGTGAATCCTGCAACAAAATCTCCTTGACTGTTTCTTTCGCTCTTGTCAACAATGAATCTTGCTTCTGCAAGGACTCAGGACAGAATTTGTACTTCTAAAGCCAAAGAAATTTATGCAGTTTCTTTATTCATTGCAATTAAACTATTAAAGAAGCGAACAGGCAGAAAAGCAATGCAAGTTTGTTTCTCAAAGGTTCATGTCTTGCAACTCTCTCACTTCTGTGATCAGCAATCCTTGAATCCCTCTACAATAGCCCATGCTCAGACCTCTATTTTCCACGACCCTAATACAGTACCCTGACTCCATCTCACAGTCTACTTGTGGGGCACATGTCAACACATGCATTGCTGTGCAGGCTGCCTAGCAGCATTCAGGTAATGAGGTGGCACTAAGGGAAAAAAAAGGTACCTTAAATAGCTGGGAAGTACAGTCCACTCCACATTAGTTGGTTCAACTCTTCCAATTTCCCAACCCCAGCACTTGGTAAAGCATCCTTTCCTGCACATGTTGCTCTTGATCCTTGCTCCGCTCCAGATTCTCCAGACCAGGTCACAGCACGTCTGGACACATGGCAATACAAAGTGAGATGTATCCTGACATTTGTGTTGAGTGGATGGCTGCTGAAATTATGGCATGTGTGTTCATATCTGGTCAAAGGAAGTAACAGCATTGGGGTAAAGCATGTCCAAGCTGTTATCTTGCTGTTACATGGACTCCCACTCGGTTGACCTGCCTACACATCACTTTCAAGTAGATGGTAAGAAACACATAGGAGTTTTCTTATGACATGAGACAAAATGCATGTATTTATGCCAAAGCCATGAATCAGTTTCTTACAAAAGTGTGTGTATGGAAGAAATCGTCAGAAAGATTTGAATCTACTGCTTTCATCTTCAGACTTTTGAATGCAAACCAGCATTTTCAAGTCTCATCCATTTTTGCTGCCAGAACACCCTCCTCCCTAGCAGAGTGTGGTCTTCTCCATTTTGTTGGTGAAAGCAGAAGATTCAGCTTACGTTCATCCAGATGCCTGAAAGCCCAAGACGATATGAGCACTTGACAGACCTGTGTTTGAAGCACAACATGCTGCACAGATCTCAGCCATCTCAACCATGTTGAGGCTCAGTAGTCCTCTAGCTATACAGTTTTCTTCTTCCAGGTAATCCCCATAAACTGTGAGAGATTCCTGCAAGCATTTCTCTTCAGGAATGGAGTACCAGTGAAGGCTTTTTGAGCTCTGATCCTAATTCACCAATCCAAAGCAGTAACAAAAGATGCTGAAAAGAAAAACATTCGTGGTATGATTTTGAAGGTAATAACTACATGCTCTTTCACAAAAGCTTGAACTCAGGTCCAGTCTCTGTTTTAGCTATAAAAACTTTTGATGAAGAAGATATGTCATTAAACTATTTTAAGATTACTTTTCATCTCTAGGAATAGCTTCAACCTGTATTTAAGTAACTGCAATAAACAATTAGTTACCATTTGTAGTAAAAAAAGGCAAAGCAAGCCCTCAAAATTTTATTTCAGGTATAAAAATCAGTCAGTAAAGTATCTACAGTTTTTACTTTCAGTATAAAGGTTTGAACAGACAAAAGGAATCAAATACCACAATTCTGAAAAAAAATATGACTCAAATATTTTGAACAATAATGAAAAGGCACTTTAAAGAAAATCTAGAAACAAATATAACTCTTATGTCACAGTCAGTCTGTAGTAAAATATTATTTTACATCGTTTATAAACAAAGAAATTAATTACAGCCTGGTTAAAGTGAGCAACACAGGTTAGACAAAAGTAAATTCAAAATCCCTTGACCTCAGCAATTGCACTTTACTTTCAGTGCAAAGAAAACACACACACAGAGAGAGAGAGAGAGAGAGAAATTGAGGGAAAAACACTTCGGCTAAGCATCAGTGAATAGCCTTGTATTCAAACAAAGAATTCAGAGTTCAATTTCTGCAAGCTTTACGAAAATAAACACAATAAAATAGGTAGTAGCATAAATACTTCACGGTATCCCCTGCTCTGTGTGTTTAATTTTACAGTTCTATTTTTGTACTCTTAAGATGTTAAGAAAAAGAAAGAAAGGCTTGGTAGAATTACAACAATCAGACTACAAGCAGAAAACAAAGGTATAATGCTTGAGAATCCACTGCAATCCCTTTCCACGAGGAGGATTTTTCCACTGCCAGCAATGGCAAGTATCACAAGTAGAAATTTTCCAGAATCAGGACAGAAACAGATTATGACAATATGACAACTGAAATGAGCTTGAGGTTTGTTTGTGTGCTTTTTTTTTTTTTTTTTTTTTAAAGTCAGCTAACTCCTATACTTGGAAACAAAAAAGATGCCCAAAATATGCCCCAAAGGGCTAATACAATAATACAATTGACAGTGACATTTTCAGCACCAAACCCTATTTGTGCAACAAATACAGAACATGTAAGTAAAATTTTCATCATTCAAAATACGAGGCTGATAAAAAAACAAACTGTCAACATCAAGAACACATAAAATTTAAAGTAATTCACAAATACAAAGCAAACAGGAAAAAACATATCTTGGCATTGGCAGTTTTTCTTCCACAGTGTTATCTAGACAGATCTATGACACAGGAATGCTATCCAGGGTTTTGCATTTTTTTTCCAGATACATTTTCCTGTAAGTCTGAAACATGTCTTTTGAGTCTTTGACAGGAAAGTGAAGTGCCTCATCATCTCCTTCCAGGATTTGTATAGCTGTATCAAGTGGAATACTGTCCTCAACTGAAAGACAGATAAAGCTAGTTAATCCAAAAGTCTAGTAGTTCCTTACAGCTCTAAGTACTTACCCTTGTGATATTTAAGCCTTCTCCCCGCTATCAAAAAGGATGCCACAAACTCACTAAAGCATCAATCATGTCAAATTTAACTGCATCTCCAATGCATCTTTAAAGCTCTACCCAGTAATGCCAGCTGTCTTTGTATGCGAGATTTCCACAGAACATTAAGAAAGGTAAATATGGAAACACACACTTGACACATTGAGAGATGAAACAAAAGAGGAAGCATTAAAAAAATGGTGAACACTGACAGCCAAGGACACAAGTAACAGCAATGGTAAGCACTGAAAAATGCCGTTTGCATTAAGGCCACAGTACAGACTTGTTGTCAACTGCACTCTGGTAATGAGAATGACAAGAAGGTCAGAGCACTGAATACATCATCTCGTACTGTTAGTCCAACAAGAAAACAGACTCTGAAAGGTTACAAAGGTACTTAAAGCAAAGCAGCAAAGAGAGTGCGCAGCCACCCTGCCCCAAATTCACAAAGCAGCAAGGCTGAGGGGACACCATCATGACCATTGGCAGTATGGGATGGAGGATACAAAAAAAAAAAAAAAACAAACCACCACATCCACAAACAATTTACCATTGCCAAGCATGAGGAACCTAGAGGATGGAGCAGCTGGCACTCCTTTTCCTTTGTCACACAGAAATAATTCTGCCAAGATATACGTCCCAGCACAGGGACATGAGCAGACAGTGTCAGCTTATTGACAAAACCAAGTAAGACAAAAATCACTTTATAGTCTCACACTAAGCTTTATTACAGTACTTCCTGCATTTTAAAGAGGAAGTAACAAGCATGGGCTTTATCTGCATTTTTAAGCTGCAGTCAAATAGTACAACCTTTGATTCAACTGTGCACATGTATGTGGGAAAACATATTAACACATACTTAAGGAAATAAAAACTCTCCACAAGTCTTGGAAGTCCATATACGTCTAGTTGATGCTGTCCATTTGGGCAGCAGAACCAGCAGAGAACAAATTAGAATATTTCATTAATATTTGCTGGTATAAAGGAACACTTAAAATCAAGTAAAGAATATCTAACTTGTGTTTTGAAATGGATAAGTCATTTCACCTGCAGAGGTCCCTTCCCGCTTTCTTTGCTTCACTGGATCATATTTTAACCAATCTTCTTTTTTACTCTTGACACCTAAAAATAGAATTTTTAAGTTTCATTTTTTGGAGGTTCCTGTAGCAAAAGCATTAGTCTTTATTTAGAGAAAAAAAAAAAAAAAAAAAAAAAAAAAAAAAAAGAGTATATGTTAGCACATGCAAGATGAAGTCCCCTCTGGGTATGAAAATGACTGCAAAGGTTTCTATGTTGAGCCAAAGATTTTTATTTTTAACCAAAGAGCATGTGACATCTATATGCCTCACAATGCACCTGCTAAAACTTCTCAAGACAGAGAGAGGAAGACAAGGAAGTGGAAGGCTTTAAGCAAAGAAGGTAAACGTCACGACAAGCTACGAAAGTGCTACAGCAGTTAGAAAGCAAGCCCTCTCCTCAACACCTGAAATGATCTCTCCCTCTTCAATCTGCCCAGGCAGACCTACACATGGCCAGGTTAATACTGCATGTGAATCGTATCACCTTCTGCAGCAATGCCAAGGCGATATGTTCAATGCAAACAAGCCCAGATACTTGCTACAAGCAGGTTTGAAAGCCTTCTCATGAAGTTATTTGAGACTACCGTGCTCTAAACTTCCCTAACTTTATTCTGTAAAATTTAAGAAAAAGGAATAACGTGAAAGAAGAAGGATTTTGAATTCTTTACCAGCTTAACACACAGCTAGAGCAAGAAAGGAACTGAGACAGTGACAACCTTCAGCTTCTATAACCCCAAATTTTCATTATCTGTAGATTTGTATAACATCAACACAGAAAGAAATATTTGCTTTTTTACTTGCACTGGTTTCTTAACGATGTAAGGGAAAAAAATTAATAGCCAAGATAGATAAAAAAACACTATTGAATCACAGTTGGTTTCACACATCACTATTCAACTTACATTCAGGACTGTCAACCTCCTCCAAACTACTCAGTGTCTATACTGCTCTGAACGGGGAAGGAAAATCATATATACATCATACCTGCCACAACAGCTTTATCTCTTTCCGGGGTATTCTTTGTAGCTGAGCTTTCTTCATTAGGAGCTGGATTTTTGAACAGTATCTCTGGATATAGTTTAAATTCAAGTACTTTGTGTGATTTTTCATTTTCAGAGAGAGAAGCCTCTCTCTTCTGATCTGGGGTTTTCCGTGATGCTTTGGGCTTCATGTGCCAGACAGGTCTGACAGGTGATGTCTCTAATTTGGTCAGATATATGCTTTCCTGGGCAGTACGTCTAAATGCAACTCTGTTCAGATAGTGTTTTTTTGGTTCCTTTTGAAGGTACATTTTTAACCTGTTATTTCTTCTATTTAAATACAGCAGGTTTTTATCCAAAAACATTTTCTCAGAAGACTTGTCTTTATTCTGACCATCAAGATGTCTCTCTTTGTTAGAAAAGCAGTTTTTAGAGATGGGTGAAGATTGGCCCATTTTCTTCTGTAATTTAAGGACAGGGTGATCTGTTAGTGGGCTCTTATGTTTCCTGACACTTTCTCCAATGGATTTTTTAGTTCTGCCAGTATTTATCATTTGATTATGCAAAAGCTGCTTGGAATTCTTTGCTTCAGACTCTTTTAGTTTTTCATCATCCAACTTTGCTTTCTTAGGGTCTTTCTTTCCAATCATATTTTCTTTCCTCTTCCGTTTGTACGAACTCTCCTGTGAAGAAAGAGCTTTTACAGATTTATGCTGGGAATATTTGTGGTTTCTTGACTTTAAATCTGCATTGCTAAAATTTGGGAACTTAATAGCATCAGAACGATAACTATTCAGCTTTTTATGATTTATTTCTGCTGGTAATTTTACTTTCCCTCTGATGCTAACTGCTACCTCTTTCCCAAGTCTGTCCTTTTGTTTCCTACAGTTCTCCTCTTTGCCTGTGTTCTCTTCACAGTTTTTATTCTTATGTTCTTGATAGACTTCAGAACGCTTAATTTCAATAGTTTGTGAGTTTTTAGACTTGTGAATGTCTGTCTTGCATTTCACAGCTATTTCAGTTTTATCTTTTGAAAGGGTCTCCTTGCAAATTTTCTTTTTCTTTTTGGGCAATGTCGTATTATCTGCATCTGTACAAACACCTTTTCCTGATGACAGTTCCTCTTCAGAGACATTCTGATGATCTTTTTTGGCAGAATGAGACTCCTTCCCTGATAAGGACATTTTGTGTATTTGCAATTCTTCCTTCCAGCTACTTCTCTTCAATTTATCGAAATCTTGTTTTTCAGAAGAATTAAATGGTTTGCTATTGTCCTGTTGCACTGCAAGCAGTGTGCTATTCACCTCTGTCCTAGTTTCCTTGTTCATTACAGAGGTGTGCTCGCTTACACTTTTTTTATTTTTGCCAACACTGTTTTGAAATGTTTCAATTGGCTGGTTTCCCATTGCGCTGTTCATCTTTGTTTGGGAAGCTGATTCATTATTGCTTTCCTCTGTCTCTTTAGTAGTATTTTCAGCTTCTGAAATCTGATCACTCTGAGTTTTCTCTGAAGCAGACATGCTAGATTTACAGGAGCACGGTAGTATATCTGCACAATGTATAGATAACCAATCCATCGAACAACAATAAGCGCCTTTTTCACTTTCAGGGTTTGAGGTTTTGTCTGTTTTTTCTTCCTCCTCGCATAGCCTCTGACCAGACTGAATATTGCTTTCGAGGTTTGCTTTCTCACTTGAATCTTTTTCTGCCTGTTGATTTGTTGCTTTATGGCTTTCACTGTAGTGATGCTGGTCGGGTTCAGGAAACAGTTCTTGCCTCTCTTCAGACTGTAAGAGTGTAATTTGTACCTGATTTACTGGATCGGAACTTTTGTTACAAGTCTGAGTTTCGTTTTGAGGTTGATCCGTGGTACATTCAACCACAGAATCACTTTGTACTTGATCTTTTGTTAGCATATCAGCACCTTCGATGCCATATGGAAACTCTTTCACAAGTTCGGTCAGCTGATCATTTAGACATTTGAGAGGTTCTCCTCCAAAAAGATGTGAATCCTCAAAACTCTCATCTGTACTGTTTATATCAGACATGTAGTCTTTTTTGCTGCTGCCTCTTGTAACAGAGAGCATGGCTGTTTCAGCACTTACACCAAGTGATGGATCTTGTGAGTTTTGAGTTAACTCCAGGTTTGTAGTAACAAGATTTTCAAAATCATTTTCAGGATGCTTGCAAGATGTATTTATGGGCATTTGCTGCTCTGAGGTAGAAAGTGTTTTAGGAGAACCCCCATTGCTTGCTTTCTCAGAACTGCTGATTGTGATACCATCCAAAATCTTATCTGCTTTGCGTGTGCAGCCTGACAGTTCTTCTAATGTTGTCTGTAGAAAGCCTTCCTCTTGGACGATGTTTTCTCCCAAGCCTATATCATCTTTATACAAGCCCAGTTGTTGTTCATTTTGCTTTGGGTCACATGCACCGTCTTCTAATGAGCTACCATTATTTAATGTATTTGTCACAGGAGCTGAGTTGAACATACTTGCTATTTGCGGATTATAAAATATATCGCCTTCAACAAGAGAACATACACTAGAAATATGAATCATATCTTCCAGCATTGTTGTGGAAGTATTTCCTTGCTCTAATCCAGCTTCCTTGTCTTTATGGTCTCTTATATTTTCTTGAAAGATTTGACTAGAAGAATTCACACTCAGTTCTAGAAGTGAAGACTTGTCTGGCAACCCAAGCTGCAGGTTGTCTCTGGCATCTTGCACAGGTCTGCTGGCTTGCCTTTGGTTTATATCATGTGCATCACTTGCACTCGCACTCTTTTCAACTATTTGATTTCCATCAGCTGATTTGATCTGCTGCAAATCTAAGTTCACTTTCTCTACTAGAACACAGTCATCAGGTGATGAAGGAATAGTTTCTATTGTTTCTTTTTCAGTATTTACCACAGCTAAAACATTTTCCCCTTCTTTTAACAAGCTACATATGCTTCCTGCTTCAATCACTGGGTAGGTTACACCTGCCGATGTCAGAAATTTGTCTGCCTCTTCGCTCTGTGTTCTCTGATTGGAAAGTACTAAAGGAGAGACAACTGCAACTTGGAGCTCAAAACTTTTCACCAAATTGGAACCCACTGTTTCATGTTTTTGTCCTAAAGAAACAGCTGTTGAAGGCAGAACTGCCTCATTGGTACTAATGGAAACATTATTTTGTTCTCTATTATTTGTTGTGTTTTGAGTGCAAGGTAACGATGATGGATTTGCCGCGTGACTTTCATTTGCTGGGTTATTTTGAACATTTACAGGTTCTGAAGCATGTTTTCTCCACAAGCCAAGGCAAGCATTTAGCTCTTCCACAGAGTAAGTACAATTGGTCTGTTCAGAAGATGAATTTTCAGTAAGTGGTGCATTTTTCTGGGCTACCTCTTTCTGGAAACTAGCTTCATCAGAGCCCATTGCAACAGGAGGGGTTGTGTGAACTACAAACACCTGCTCATCCTTCAAACCTTCTACGTTCTTCCCACTAGTATCTTTTGATAAGCTTCCATCTGAGCCCATTAAACCTACCGGTGGCTTTTCATTACAAAGGAGACTTGTCAGTATTTTATCTGCAGTAGCCCCAGCTTTCTTCTCTTTCAAAATATTTGTGCTGCTCAACACAAATTGAAGAAATGACGAGTTCCCAGCTTTAACTGGTATGTTCTTTCCTACCATTTTGAAAGGGGAAGCAGTTTGAGTACAGTGTGAAGTATTGTTAGAGCGTGTCGGTGTCTTTTGAGAAGAGATCAAGGATTGCACATCCTTTGGTTCCAAGATTGGAGCTCTCTCAGGATTATTTGATTGAGTGGGGAGTTTACTCTGAGCCGGAACGGGAAGGAAACTTGATGAAAACTCTCTCTGGTCCATTTGATGATTACTTGGAGTCATATCGAGTCCCATATTGTCAACATTGGTCATGCTTTTGTCATTTCTTTCTCCAGGTGAAGAGTTTTGAATTGGGTGTTGCTGACTCCCTATTCTCACCATTTCAGACACGGAAGGTGCTACATTTTTGTCGGGCACTTGGGAAGGAAAATTAGGAACAGTATTTTGATAACACGGAGTAAGCATGGAAGTACTTTTGTCAGGTTCTGAAGCTGCTAGCAGTTTTTTTTTATAATGAAACATCTTCTCAAGGAGGAGACACTTTTTTTTAATAGTAAGCAGTTTATGTGCTTCCCAAGCCAGTCTCTCCTTTGTAACTTTTCTTCCACTGTCTGTCAGTGAAGGCATTTGATTATTAATAGGTTCATTCATTAAATTAGGAGTCTGGCTTTCCTGAACTGAAGCAGTATCATTTGGTGGCTTTGCTATTTCTTGCACAATATCATACAATACTTCGGAAATGCCAGGAGATGATGTGGACATTTCATTAAAAGGCTGGTTTGCTGTCACATTTCCACTCAAATTACAGACATTTCTAACGGATTGACCAACCTCTCCAGAAGGCTGTTTCTGCCAGTATTGCTGAGCACTGTTAAAACAAGAAGCATTTTTTTGATCTGACGGGTGCTTCTGTTGGTTTAGGGTACATCCATTAGACACATTTTGAACTATCTGTTGAATGCCTAGCAAAGACTGTGCTGCAGCTCTTGAATCACAGTTGGCAGGTAACAAAGGTGATGCAGAACATCCACTATGAGTATCCGATGCCATCTGACTTGGTACATATTGTTGCAGTGAAACATTTACGTTATTATTTTGACTCTGCGAGTGTGAAACTTGAAATTGATTACTGGGATAATATATTTCGTTTTGAACATGTTGTACACATGTTCCATGGGACAAAGAATTATTCTGGGAATGAGCATACTGACCGGAGGGCTGATTGATGGGTACTGAAATGCCTTGAGAAGAAGCAGGGCCACTTACATTATATGATGGCAGTCTCCTTGTCTTTGAAGCATTAATGAAGTTGCGACTGCTTTGATATAACTTTGTGCTTCTCATAGAATTAAGCTGTGGGACTGGTGGCCGTGTAGCATAGCCATTTGTGGCGACATATTGATTCTGGGGTTCCCGAGGAATGTTCTGTACGTTATTCCTAGAGTTCATCTGAGGAAATGGGGCTATCTTCCTACGGGAATAAACTTGTGCCTTAGAGTTTTTCCAAGGATTCTGAGGCATCTGTGCCTGCACATGGGATGCATGATTAGGAGCTCTTGTTGCTAATGGTATATGGGAAGGGGGACACCGATCAACTGAGTATTCTGAGGTAGCAAAGCTACTGCCAGCTACAGATGCTCCTGAAAAGCTCTGGTCTGAATTTTTGTATCCTTCAACATTTACAGGAACGAAGGCAACATTTATATTGTTAGTTGGCAGAAATATCATTTGGTTATTTCCAGTATAATTGCATCCATTCTCAGAAGGATATGCATTTGCTTGAGGAAGAACATGTGCATTAGAAAGCACCTGAGTATAACACACTTCTTGACTTTGCAAGTTATTCTGTGCATCAGCATTCTGGAGTGATCCCACATTCCAGTCCATCTTTTCTAGATTTCTTTTTCTTCAGTCCAAAACCAAAGCTCTAGAAAACAAAGTGAAACTTAGTTCTATTTCCTATTTCACTTCCCAACAGGTGCATTATGAACAGAAACATTCAAGTGAAACTGCTACATACAACAGCAACCTCATTGGCTCATCACGTGGCTATCTGAGAGTAAACTGGAACACAACAAAGTTAAGCAGTAACAATCATTCAGTTGATTGTCTGGTCGATAACAGAATCCTCCAATTACTCTTCTAATCCTATTACCATTCAGCTTCTTCATTTAATGCTGCTATGTTAACCTTCTCACCACAAAACAATGGAAAAACAACATATTCATATATGCAATGTTACAATAAGCAGTGCTTAAACACTGAGCATAAGCACCAATAAAATATAACACAGGTATGCCTCGAAAGATGAAAAAAAAATAACAAAAGAATGGAGAAAATGAACATAGGTTTAGTAAAGATCTTTCATAATACTGCATGATGCTCATTTTTATTTTACATGTCACTTTCTCCTCCCTGAAATTTAAGCAGTTACTAATCTGAGACTCCAAAGTCAGACTTTAGCAAACAAAAAGTTAACTACAACAAATCTTCCCCATTTTTGGGCCATAGCATTATATATTAAATTACTCAGCAGGCCAAAGGCATGAAGCATGTAGATAGCATCACAATGAATTTTCAAGAGGCAATAAAAGCTGCAGACCTCTACGTCTTGATGAGCTATACTCTACAACTCACAAATTTAGACCAGGACTTTGATTACTAGCAAGCCTAGCTGGATGAACATGACACCTCCAAATGACTTTTGAAAACTATTTGAGCCAGTTTCTTCACTATTCCAAATCAGAAATCATTAAAAAAAAAAAGGAAAAAAAAAAAAAAAAAAAAAAAAAAAAAAAAAAAAAAAAAAAAACCACACCACACGAACACACCCCCCCAAAAACACAACCACAGCATTACCTACAAGCAGTAATATCATTTACATATCTAAATTCCTCTCAGTACAATTGAGCCCACTTATGTCACAAAGAATATCCTTCATACATGGTGCTAGACTTAGTTTCCATGTTTCTAACATAGATTTTAAATGCCTTTTGATTTCAAACACAACACTGGAAGTGTAACCCAGATACTTAGAGGCTACTTTGAGAGCCACAGAGTTAAAACATTCCAGTTGATTGCTCAAGTATTCCTATGAAGATTCATTCAAACAGAGCTGCATTGCCTTTCATTCTCTCTTTTCTCTAAAAGTATATCAGGACAAAACAAAATAGAGAAATGAAGTCACAAATGAAACTGTAAAAACAAGAAAACAAACAATAAACAACAAAAAGTCCTACAACTCTTCCCACATAATAACACAAATTATCCCAATTTCAACAACACTGAAACAATACTTACAGTGACATATAAATCTTTGATGAGAAGCCCGTCTTTTGTATCCAAGCTTAAGATTTCAGACTGACAATATTACACAGAATATTTCCTGAAAAATAATCATAGTATATAATAAATACCTCATTGCTTTAGGCAGTTGTTGAAGCAATTTAAAACACTCAAATGCATTCTTGCACCCAGTACTTCCTTTACTTATCATTAAACCATTGTATTAATATTTCTGATAGTTGTTTTGTTTATGAGAATCTTTCTAATAGCCAAAAGACTTAGCAATGTTACCTGCAAATTACAATGCCTTTAGAATATATCTGCTGTGGATTTCCCTATTATGGTGTGGAATAAAGACTTCCTTCAAGGAATCAAGCGATATTCTATCAATGGCTTCAGGTACGCCAAGGCCACTGGGTAGAATACAGGCAAGTGGCCTCATCCCTTTTACCTGATGGCAGACATGGATCACTACAGGCTCCCCCTGCCCGCAGGGATTGATCTCTCCTGCTCAGAGGGCAACTGAAAAGTCAGAAAACAAAGGTGATACCCTGGCAAAACAGTGTTGTCAGGAGAGTCCTGTGAGAGGAAAACTTGTGGTCCCCAGGATCCTTCTGCATCTGTTCTGTCCAATTTCAGCCTACACTTTCTCAGTTTGTTTATTTTTATTTCCTCTCTGTCTCCATTCCTCCAAGTTTCCAAAAGAATCTTCCTGGAGACTCATTAGCTCCAAGGGGGCAAATGGGGTGGCCAAAGTAGCCTCCTGCTGCTTGCCTCCCTGAGGTCCAGGAGCGATTTCATGTTTTACTATGGCGGTTGTCCTTTTTAATCAACAAATCATTTTCCATATCTCCTCCTCCATTCCCCACTAGGGGAACATTATCCCATATGGGGTTGAGCATTATCTTTATCAAACAAGACATCCCATCCCAAGTTTCTGCGATACACCCAGAACAGACCCAAGTTGGTATATTTTGACAAGGTCAGATGTTTTAGACTGCCTCATCAGTACAACCGCAACCTTCTCTCCTACTGCCCTCCTTTTATCTCGTTCAGCTCCAAATGTTCTTTGGTGTGATCGTTTCCTATCTGCAGTAGCAGACAGTGCTGTTGCGATATCTGGAGGGCAGCTAGCTCTTGATCTTGCTGTTCCTTGTAAGCACAAGCTACCTTCAAACAAGCTCCCAGCATTTTCAGAATTACACCTTTATTTCAGTCATCCCTCCTTACTTTTACCTCAGCTAAATCCAGTTGCCTTTCCAAGTTCCTCCAACCCTACCAATGACTGTTAACCCATTTGGGGGAGCACTTGGGGAATTCTGATGCTCCTGCCTCAAGTAGGTTGTCATCCTGCTGACCATGCCAAATATTTGCAGGGAGTGTGGGAGTATTAACTGTGGATTTATTGCAACAAATACAATATCATTTATTTTTTAAAAGAGCAGAACTGGACTGAAACCAAATAGTACCTAAATATGGAAAAATCAAGGGGTAGTATGTGACTCAGTAACGTAGCCTAAGACTATGAGGGGAGAAACTAGAGATTCCAAACAGGTACTAAACACACACACACATTTCCAAAGCCAGTTTGTTACCACCAGTTACTCGATATTCAGACATATAGTGGACTCAGGAAACAAATGTCCTTCGTCCTACATGTTGCTATAGGAGGAAGTTAATGTAAAGACAGAAGGAGGCCACAAACCTACAGCCTGGGAACAGCTGCATTAAGCCAGGGCAGTAAGTGAAATGCCAGCCCTCAAACAAATATTTACCATTTCTGTAGCAAGACTGGGAAGTAAACAAACTGTTGATTTAGAAGTGTATTTGGCATTTTGTCCATATGGTAAATACAACAACAGAGCAGTTAAGAACTGCATGATAAGGAAAGTTCATTACAGCTAGAACTTTGAGAGCTTGGCTTAGTATACCCATGACTTTAAGGCATTGCTGTACTGACAAGCGGACCTTGTCTGGAGGCATGAAGGCGAGGAAGACAGGGAGTGACACCCACATCTGAAAGGAATGGTCTCAAGAGTCAGGAGGTCTCACAGTGCTGAAGTTTATTAGCTTTGACTCATCATCCTGTGCCCCGTGCTCTGGGTGTTCCTGCTTGAGCAGAGGGGTTGGACTAGATGATCTCTAGAGGTCCCTTCCAACCTCAACCATTCTGTGATTCTATGAAGGGAACATCAAGCAAACTGGTCAGCCTCCCAATCACTCTCCATAATTTACCAGGGAACATAGACAACCACACTGAATAGAGCAAGCACAGATGACAAGTCACAAAAAGTAAAGTGGATAAACAGTTCACAAATTATGAAGTGGGACCAGCAGCAGAGGTTCAGCAGCAAAGAACCCACCATCTGAAAGCTGCCATGGAGGCAGACATCCTTCTCCAGGTTACCTCAGTAAACAAGATTGGACATCTCTTGGACCCACCCACGCCATCATGTGCCCATTGATTTAAGGGTCAAGGGAGGGGCTTTGCATACCTTAACTGATCCTTAACTTCCTCATTGTTTGGGAACTTTTAGAGATCAGCATTGACAAATGACTACATCTGATCAGGTAAGAATGCCAGTGCACACAGCCTTGGTCAGTGGCCCAGGAGGAACAGCCATCAGTAGATTGACTACTACTCCTGAACATTGAAGCTTGCACCTTATCAGCAAACTTGAAAGTAGTACTTGAAAGAAGTTGTACCCTGATGTGAAGCTGTCTGTTGCCAACAGTGATTCTAGGCTCAAGAACTGATGATAACAAGAATACATGTTTTGGAAAGTGGAGATATGACTAAGGCAATATACCAGCTGCAAATATTGGGTGTTAGGTGGCCTCTACTCAAATGAGAAGTAACCAAAGGTAACACAAAGCACAATATATTTCTTGACAATATAAACAAACTAAGAGTTTAACTAAGTTTTGATTTCCTCAGCATACGGGTGGAGGCAAGAAACAAGAAATGTATTACGAAGTATTTGCCTATCAGAGGTGAATCATACTTAGTTCAACTTCATTAGGTCATGCAGAAAGAAAATGGACACATGCAAACTTGTCTGAAGTTGTAGGTTTCTGAAATTGTTTATTTTCCATCAAATCACAAGGACCTCCAAAATATAACACTTAAAAGCCATGATAGGGAGAGAAATCAGACTTGATTTTCAGATTTTATTAGCAATGCATCTACTGGAAGTAGCGTCTGTAAGGGCTACAGCTACAGAAGTCCTCAGTGCATATATACAAAACATGCAAAATGATCATCTGTGATGACTTTAGTTACATTTTTATCTTATCATGCCATAGTGCCTTTGTAGTAGAACCAGGAGAGATATTTAAATCTCTGGGGACCATCCAGCTAGGCCTACAAACACTCATTTCAAGCCTTTCGTCTTCCCGTTTCAGACATTTGAGATCTCAGTTTCTGAATAGAACAGAATAATCTCATTTCAAAGAGAAACTACAAAGATGCAAATGATATAAAAAACTAATCATTCATGAAACACTACCAGGAAACAAACATGAACCCTTCTACCTTCAGAAAAATAAAAAAAAAAGTTGTCTAATCAAAGAATTAAGTGCCACATCATTTATTTACTAGAAAAATACAGGCTTTATTTTGAGCTCCATCACAAATTCCCAGATCAAATTAATTTGAAGGCATAACTACTAACAACGACAATAGCAAATAACCACAAGAGAAAGACCATTAACAGCTGGAGGTCAGTTCCTTCAGTAAGTAAAACATGTAATCATTTTACCTGTCCTCTTCAGAGCTCTACATAATCTCATTCTACACATATAGAACAGTGAGTGGCCAAAACTGTTCTTCAGCAGTTGCATTTATTTTGCCAATAAAAAAAAAAAAAAGTCCACATTTCTATAAAGCTCTAAGCCACATCCTATTAAAATGTCTTGTAGAAACATCCAAGCTAATCTGAACGGGATCTTCAAAATCCATGGCCACATATTTTTCCAATTGCCCTCAATCTTCCCAACACACTAAAAACATTTATTCAAAGATCTACTAGCAAGCATACATGGTAAAGATAACAAAAACATGTAAGTGCAAAGTGAAGCTGGAATAAAAAAAGTAAACATACTCAACTTATGCTCCCTGAAAAAAAACACTGCTGCAATGTTTTTCCAATAGGTCCTCATTTCTCTGTTCTAAAACATAGGTCATTGTGACTCCAAAGCCCCAAGTTAATGCTCCTCACATTCAAGCACACACCAAATTGGACTTTATTGTTTGTCAAGAATACATATTTTTCCTCATCATGGCTCTTACTGTAAACAGACATTCCTGCTGTTCCTTTGGGCCATCCTCTGCAGAAGAGAGAAGATGCTCCACAAAAGTGGAAGCTGGTGAATTATCTCCATCTTCCAGGTGAACCAGGCAGACAGAAGGATTTACAGCTGAGATTTGTACCACAGCAGACCACAGTGTTAAACCTCACTGCTCATTCACCCTTCCAATATGGCCTTGCTGGCAGTGGTTACCTACCAGAGGACACAACTAGGAAGCAAGGGGGCAAGATAGCCCATGTCCAATTACAACGGCCACCTTGTTTCGTCTGTTCCATGGCCCTTCCAGCAAGGTGGGATGTGCCAGAGCTGGCAAAGCCTCCAAGAGGAGGAGTGCTAGCGCAGTGCAGATGGTGCTAAGGTAACTTATAGTTTACCTTCCCACTGGGCTGCTGTCTCAAGACCTTGAATTTTACTGAAACCAAACGCCAGCAAATCATGAGGAATGTAAACTAGACCATCAAAATGTCTCAAGAGACCTTGAAACAGGAACTATCTGTTACAAACAGGAACACTCAGGAAGTGACCATCTGCCATATCAGCAAACCTTGAGGAATCAGCTGTAAATGTTGAAAACACCAACCAAGTGAGAAGAAAGGAAGGGAAAGGTAATTCTAGCTGGGGCAGGGTGACCACCAACTCAAGAAACCCTGGGAGCCAAAAGAGAGCACAGCGTACACTCAGTCACCTAAAAGGTGTGCAAGAAAACAGCAACCAACCAGCTCTGTAATAGCAGATCAAAAAAATCGTATAGAGGTCACTCAACACACAACAGACTAAGCCTACAAGCAAACACAACAAGAAGGGGAAGGAAAAAAAAGGGAAAAAAAAAAAACTTACTCTAACCTTAATCTGAGCAGAAGAGTTCCAAGCTCGCCAAAACAAAAAAGAAATTACTAGAACAAAGAAGCTAATAGAAGATGCATGCCTTGATATTTATGACAGGTTGCAGACCAAATAGATTTAATCTCCATTTTTGGCACACCACTTCACACATGGTTGTCACAACCCAGAGCTGAAGGTACCTCAGCTACTGCTTGAATCAGATCTTTATACATTTTTTTATGGTCAAGACTTTTCCTGACTCTGGCCCACCTTTCATATTCAGCAACTCTTCAGCTCTTTTCGTTTTGTTCTGCAAGTCAAAACTCACCTCTTTCACGCCACAGCAAGAGAGAAAACAGAAACAGAAGACATCAGAAAAGCTTTTTCTGCTTTGACAGATTTTTCTCTTTTGCTGACTATCCCCAGATTCAGATCAACTCAGGTTATTAGCCCATTCTTTCATCTTACATGCAGTATATAAGTATCAGTACGATTGATATTGGTATTAGTCATAACATATCTTAATTATCCCATTCAATATTATTTTTTTCTTTAAGCAGACCAAAACTCAAAGTATCGAATAGAATTGCATTTCCACAGCTACCCTGACCTGAATTATTTTCCACCTCTCTGGAACTAGGAACATAGCGTTCAGCAAAACATGTGCCCCCATGAACTGAGGGCCCAAAGCTTGGCTGCAAGACAATACAGCTTTGCTCTCTCTACTGCTGGAGTTCCCAGCAGCCCTTCAGAGCTAACTGAAAACACTGAAACTGAATTCAGCATGCACAATGCGTTTCACTTAGTGCAGCTTCACTGTTTCTAACACAACTGTTCTCAATTATGAGACACTAGCACTTTAGACACTTGTGGTACATTAAAAAAGACATACAGAAAAATCCTAATTTATCATGAGGAGCATCTAACTCAACCTTAGAGGGACTACTCTGAAAAAGAGTTACTGTTTCTGCCATTATCATGCACTCTTGCCATTTGGAAACACAATGCTTCATGAGCAGTTTTGAAACTCTAGTTGTCTCTCATTACTGAGATATCCAGATTACAGGAGGTATCACTGTTCAGTAGGGGCTTGAAAGAAGTCTCCCAACATTGTATTTGATCACTTTATAGTATCAACTAAACTTATTATTGCTTATGTTGCTCAGTGGAAATATTATGTTCAGTCTGAACTAATAGCTGTTAGCATAAGAAAAGCTTTTTCAGTACAAATTCCCAAAGATGATTTTCAGGAATATAGCATTGGTGACATGGATCGTACTCACCACAAAAAAATTAACATATCCTAACATTATATTCAGAAATCTATAGCTGAAATATTTTCTGATACTAACACGAGACAGTACTTCAAATATGAATAAATCTGTATCTGTATTACAGTTCATGTATATTTACAGGTATTTACTTCAAGCTTATACAGCTATAGCTCATGCTTTTTTTTTAGTTGTATTACTATGATGGAAGAGGCCAGGTAATGATAAAGAAGACTCCAAATATGTTCCTTCCTGTATGGAATAACTTTTAGCAAATGCCTACATGCCCATCCTACAACTGCAGATATTTTAGAACTGTGCTTCTCAGAAGTGACCAGGAAATGCACGTCAAACAGAAGATGTTCCAGCTGTCCTCCAAGGTTCAGGGCAGAAAGAACTGCCTTGCACCTTTGGTAGTTCTCAAAGCATTACTCTCAAATCATTCCGCACCTCAACACTACTAATTGGAGAATAGTTTGGAGTACATGTATGTGACGCGAAAGTGCAAACTTTAAGAAGTTAATTGAATTTGTCATGCAGAATAATGGTAACCTTTCCAAATCACATACTAGAAGAATAATCTCAGCCTACTTGCATGCTCTGGAGAACATTCATACAAGCAATAGGGCACATGATCAGCTCAGGAATATACTTTTTAAAAAAAAAAGGATAGCAGGATAGCTGTGATAATGACTTTCTCTTTTCTACTAATTTCTGAAGTTTGTTGTATTCTACTTGTGGTGCAACCAAGCACAAAGTCCTCATGTTTTTGGTTACTCTTTTTCTTTCAAACTGTTTAGACTTAGATACATGTGTTTAAGAAATAACACAAACAAAAGTCTGGTAGATCCTAACAGAGCCTAGTAATGAAATGCAGGAAAAGCAAAATGTTGTTCCTAGTCAGGAAATTAGTCACTGAAAACCTGTGGCTGTAGCAGTTCTAAGTATAGCTCAGAAGTACTTTTTCCTTAAGCTGACAGTTGAGGTTGAGAGCTTGCATTTCCCCCAGTTGCCAGTTTTTCCCTCTTGAAAGCACATCTGCTCAGATGCAGTATTTCAGTGTGAACCAGGCAGCAGATACTTTTTTTCCATCACCTGCTTCAGCAATAATTGTTAGAATCTGTCCTTTCAGACACTTGTGATAACATCACCTAGAACAAGAGGAACTTTCTGGTGCCTTGCTCTTAGAAAAGAAATATCATTAAGCTGAAAGTGCTATTCTTATGGAAGTACCTACAACTGGAAACACCTACTGTAGCAATGGTATCATCGGGCAGTCTCCTATATGACTGATCACTAATGATGCATCAGTGCCTTCAGGCAGATTTTGAAGTCCAAATTGCTGTCAAGCAACAGCTTCCAACATCAGCGCATGAAGACAAAGTCAGCAGCAATCAGCTAATACTAACAACCACAATATATATTTCACCATCTTTTTTTTTTTTTTTCTTTTGAGTTACCAGCAGGCTCTACAATTTCTCATTCATTACAGGAATTAAGATAGCTAAATATTTTTTTCTGGAATAGAACCTTCTCTCCTCATTGACTCTGCTCTTTCTATGCTGTTTTCTGTCTCCTTATCCCTTTTCTGACCCTTAATTAGGATGTGGGGTGTTTTAACCTCGTTCCTGTGATCACTTCCTTTTTAATAGTCGCCCACATAGAGAAGAAAGGCTCAGCACCAAGGCAGCAGGTCAGCCCTCGGGCTGATGAGGTCTCAGAGAGCCCAGACACACACTGTGACACAGTCACGCAACAGTTACACAACTGCTGCACGTGCTGAGCTTGCACTCTGCCCCTTGCTTGCAAGCTGCAGCTCAAAAACAACGGCCCCGAGCGCAGGCTCGGAGGATCCCAGGTCAGCTGGTCCACTAACAGACAAGCAGTGCAGTGGCTCTATTAGAGGCCTGGCAAGGACTACCCAGGAAGCACACGTTGTAATCTGGCTCCGTCACCTTCAAAGGTGCGATGGTGACCGGCCTGATACAGCAAGCTCTGCTATGACATTTCCATCGCCTTTCAAGGAAAAGAAAGGTGAGTTGAGAATGAACAAGATGAGTTGAGAATTATTGCTTTGTATTGTATTTGCCTTTTATATGCACATATATATACATACAAAAAGATAACCAAGTACCAGAACATAACTGGCTACAAAAAACTATCTAAAGCATATATCTATATATCTATCCAGAAACTTGATAAGTGATGTGGTTCACCAGCTTTTGAGAAGTCATTGTATAAAGGCTCGTCTCCTGCAGATGAGAAAGGAGTTTACCATTGATCTACAATTAGTCTGATTGAAGAAGGGTGGGACGGGAGGGATGACAAGCACCTGTGCTTTAAGTAGTGAGCAGAATCCAAATGGAAAGAAAAAGTTCCTCTGGAAAGCTGGAAGACCAACAAACTAAATAGCTTTAGCTATTGCTGAGCAGAAAGGGGAAGAAGAAAAAAAAAAAAGGGTCATATACTTCATATGAACAGTGCCATAGTATTTTTCTGCTCTCAAACATCAGAAATAGTATATTAACTTTTTTTAAAAAAAAAGCCTACAGATTTGCCGTTTAAGCATGAATATGCCCACGAAAAATAGCTTCTGCCCTTCAACTTCCCATCCTAACCATTTTGGTGAACCACATGAACATAATGAATTTCCAGTTTCTGATAAATATCCTTGACCATCTTTGTACATTCCCTAGGGCTTTATTAGCTTTATTAGAGAAAGCTTTAAACTGGGGCAACTATCATAAATTACTTTCCTTCTTTCGCAAGTAGTACTATAAAAGTGATCATAAGGACAGCCTTGCTTTCTCTGCCTGAAGGAAGGAAAGAAGAGCAATTAAGCAATTTAAATTAAGAAAACTAGGTGATAAAATCCTTCCTAAGGACCTTGGATTACTAATGACAAGATCCACTCTTCCCATAATATTTCTCAGAGACAAGGGTTATCAGAAGCTGGTTTTGTTTTGTTTTAGGTCATCCCAGGAGGCTAGTTAAGAGCAGAGGAAGGGCTGACATTACCGCAGCCCTCTTTGAAGGAGCCGAGCCAACCTCACAGTGATTTCTAGGAAAAACAACCTCCGGCATTCCTATGGGCTTCCAAAACACACAGGACACCAAGAACATCTAGAGGCATTTCAGCGGATACCAGGGAAAACAAAGAGGCATCAAGAGCCTTCCAGTAGCACGAGAAAGTTTATGAAGCCGCCTGGTTTTAGGGATACTCGCGTGATTTCCACATTTCAGTGACGTGCCTTGCAAATTGAACGAACTAGACGATTTCCTTGGTGGCACTCGGGGGTACCTCACACTACCCAAAGCGGGGATGGCCCGCGTCCCTGGGGCGGGGAAGGGATGGCCCCTCGCTGCACAGGCGGGTTTCCCGGCTCAGCGCCACCGCTCAGCCCTGCTGTCCCCTCGGACACGGCACCCGCTCCGGCCGCCCCCGCCGCCGGGAAGGCTCCGGCCGAGCCGCGGCACCAGGGAGCCGGGCACGGGCAACGCGCGGCGCCCACGCACAGCGCGCGGACCCCAAGCTTCCGCTGCAGGGGGGTGTTTCGTTTTGTTTTGCTTTTCCTTTCTGGACGGGAGCGCCTCCCGGCCCTCCCCACGCGCAGCCCGTCCCCACGAGGGAGGTCGGTAACCCGAGCCCCGCGCGGGGCCATGGCGGCGCGGGCAGGCTCGGCAGCCGCGCCGCCCTCCTTCGCCGAGCGCCGCCGCAGCCGCGCGCCCAAACAGCTTACGCGGCTCTGGGGGGGTGTTTCTCGTTTAGATTTTCTTCGGGGGAGGAATTCTTTCCCGCCAGATCCAATTCTTTCCTCCCGCGACTCCCCGGGCCTGCAGCGGAGCGGCCTCCCTCGCTCGCTCCCTCCCTCCCCGCCGCCGGAGCGCCGACGGGCCCGCAAAGCGCGGCGAGCCCCAGCGCCCTCCTGGCTCACCACTCACCGGCGGGCCGGCAGCTCCGCCGCATCGCGGCCCCGCGCTCCCACCGCGGGCGGGAGGGAAGGGAGAGGCAGGGAGGGAGAAGGGACACCCACCCGCCCGACCGACCCCGCGGTTGCAGCCCCCCGGCCCCAGTACCTCCGCCCGCAGAGCCGGGCCCGACAGCCGTGGGGACTCCGGCGCTGCGCGAGCGCCCAGGCTGCCGCGGGAGGGCCGCCAAGCGCCGCCCCGGGGCGGGCCGGGGCGCGGGCTGCGCGCGCCGCCCTCCCCCGCCGTCCCCGCCGCCATCTTCTGCCGCGGCGGTGGCGCGGAGCGGAGCGGCTGCTTGGCCGCCTCTGTGCCCTGCTCCAGGCCGGGCCGGCCGGCCGCGTCCCGGGTACGGCCCGCGTTCCTGCCGGCCGGTCCCGGCTGGTACCGCGCGCGGGCTGCGCGGCACGGAGGTGGTGACAGGATGGGTTCAAGAGGAGAGAAAAGGGGGGATGACTTGAGTGCCAAGTAAACACCAGAGACGGACGGGATTTTCTGAGTGTGGGGGGCATGGATGCCTACAGATGGTGGTGGTCAGTAATAAAGATGCTGTGAAGTAAACACATCCAGTTCCTCGTTTCATTCTTAGCTCTGTCAGGGATCTCACACAATTTAATGTGTCCCTGGTGGTTTCTGTTCTTGTGTCTAGGCCTATCTAGAGGTCCCAGCTCTGTTACTCTAAACAGCTCTGCTTTTCATCAAATTGGAGCCTGGATAACCTTTCCAAATCAGCTTAGTTTCTTCCTCTAATCCGTATACAGCCCATTTCCTTCCAATCAAAAACCTACTTGTCAATTACATCGCCGTGGGTCCGGTCTGACGACAACAGTGGCAGCGAAGAAAGAAGCGAGTCAGGGTCAACGCGGGCAGTCACACAGGGAAGGAATGCCACCAAACCCCACAGGGGTGATATACAGCAACAACCCCCCACTTTACTGTGGGGTACAACAGTACGTATAGCCGCCGCGGATCGCTCCCATTGGTCAGAGTTACAGTTCTAGCATCTTCGCAAAACTCTCATTGGTCAGAGCCTCAGACATTCCCATTGGTTAGAGCATCAGATACAGTCCCCCTGCCTGGTGATTCCAGAACCTTCCTGGGCCCTCGTGGGCCCCCGTTCCACAAAGGTAACCTCGGGGTCAGACTGCCCTCTTGACCCCCTGCTGACCTTGTGCTGACAGCCGTGTATACTGGAGGTTAAGGTACAAACTTATTATAACTATATACAGATATGTACATAAGGTGACCGTCAAGGCCCAGATTGTGCAGAACTTTCATTCTGCACCTACTTCTGTTCAAAAGCCTACTGTTGTCCCCAGCATCTTGAAATACAAAGGATGTGAATGTCCCCAGCCCCATATCAACTTCATATTTTGGTTCCTCATCACTAAGGACATGATTTTGTAATGTGAAGAGAATGAAAGAGATTTGAAGAGATTACATGCCAGTTACATGCTGTAAAGTACTTGCTTGTGGCAAGTAGCTGAAAAAGTATTGTTTATATATACTATTTCAAGGTATTAAAGTATAAATTGAATTTTCTGGAATCTTAGAACAAGAAAGTATGTATGATCTAGTCATTGATCCTCTAACATATAACCATATTGGAATGTGCTGAGATATGAAGATGCTACATCCAGAAAAAACTATCTGGATACTTTATCGTAAAAAAAAAAAAAAAAAAAAAAAAAAAAAAAAAAAAAAAAAAAAAAAAAAAAAAAAAAAAAAAAAAAAAAAAAACAAAAAAAACCCAAACAAAAAAGCTACGCTATCTATATCTTGATAAATGTAACATGCGTGGAGTCACAAATGTAAATGCTATGTGGAACCTGTGTCCAAGGCTTGGGTAGCCTCGTGGCTCAATGGAAATGGTGTTGCCAGTGCTGGTAACAGGCCAGAGGCTGTGATCTAATTTTGCACTGCCTTGAGATGGGGATTTGTCAAAACTAGTTTTGTTTGGGCTAGTTTTGGCCCGGCTGGGGCTTTGTCTCAGCTTGTTTAGCTGTAACAAAGCCCTTACTTGACAATAGGGTGACCATCACAAACTCGGTTTAGCTACGTTTTGTGCGCAACTGGGTATTACAGCAGTTTTGATGTGTCTAAGTGTTACTGCGAGTGTAACGATAAGTAGCTGTTCTGTGCGGAGTGAACTGCGCCTGACCCTTGGGCAGAGGAGTAGCAGCATAGGAGGAGAGGGGGGCCTTGTAAGTGCGGGCACGAGGTGATACCGAAGGACCCAGGGTTATGCAGACATCACCAGTGCTTCATTACTGTTCGCTTAAGGAATGCGGCCTTCAGAGCTGGTGTTACTGTTTCTAATGATAACAAAGAGAACTGAGAGCAAGTATCTGACACAATATAAAATATGTCTACTGAATTTAGTCATAGCAAGAAATTGTGAAGCAATGAAGAAAGAGCATGATATAGCACTTGAGAAAACACACCATAATCATCAAAATCCTCCCAGTAGATAACATGACCCGCTCATGACCTACCATAATTCTCTTTCTTTTTGAGGATAGCTGTCAACCTCAGGAGCCAGTGAGGTGGTGGAAGAGTAAGCATAACACCAGACAAAAGGGACAGGTTCTAGAAAGTGTACGCACATCAATGTTAACTCTATATTTGGTGTATTTTTTTGTAATAATTGGATAAATAGGACTGTTACTGTTAGTACCATTGTACCATTTCACACTTTAGCAACTGTGTTAGCAGATGTGCTATTTCTGTAACCTGAGAGAAGGGAGCAAGGCTGAAAGCAGAATCACAGCCCTAGACGCCAGGAGAGCAGAGTTAGGCATCTCCAGGCACCTGCTTGGAAGGTGTGATAGGGCCATAGCAGTAAGAAGGACCCAACAAAGGTCTATTCAAGGATCACCTCCTCCAAACTCAAGAAAGTTCTATCACAATTTAATAAAGGAGCAAGGGGGGCAGGGTGAACAAGGATCTTCTGGCAAAACTCAGACATGAGAAGGAAGTATACAGAAGGTGAAAGCAGAGACAAGTAACCTGGGAGAATATAGAGACATTGTCTGAATCTTCAGGGATAGGACTAGTTAGGCCAAGGCCCATTTGGAGTTTAACACGGTGAGAGAAGACAAGGACATCAAGAAAGTCTTCTTTAAATGTATAAATACTTAATACAGTAGTAGGGAGAGTGTGGCCTCACTAGTGAATGTGGCAGGAACCTTTGTGACAAAGGACATAGCAAGACAGAAGTGTTTTTGCCGTGCCCTTCCCGTTTAAGGGTATTTTGGTACTTTGGGAGTTGACATTGTTATCTTTTGTCTTTCAATCTCATCCCACTTGTTCCTGAGTTAGCTTTGAAGATTTGCTCCTTTTTTTCTCCTTCTCTGGATACATCATGGCTCCAGTCCTGTTCCACTTGTTCCAGTCCTCTCTATCAAAATAGTCTCTTTTTTTTGTTGTTTTTTTTTTGTTTGTTTTGTTTTGGTTTTTTTCCCCTCTAAAATGTCAGTTATTCTGAGTGGTTCATACTACAGTCAAGTGGTAATTGCAGAAAGCTTTCCATTAACTGGCTCCCTTTGGACTCTCTGACAACAAAAGTAGCAGTTAACGAAATTCACTACCAGATCATATAGTGCGTGTCCAAACAGTCTGGCCAGGATTACTTGTGTACGGCAAGTAGGACAAGGAAAGCTGAATGTTCTTACGTGTCCTGTCTCAGGGTCCTCCTCAATGGTGAGAATAAACTGCTTTTGGACCTGCCTTAGATAGCCCTTATGTGTTAATGGTTACCGTGATCTGTTGGCAGAGTTTTGTGTTTTAGCTTTTGTGGGTCTTGGGCAATACTGTTGAGTCACCCACTCTCCTTTTGTTTTCCCAATCTAGGTATTTTCTGGTTCCTAATTGTCTTGCAGTCAGCTTATTTTACAGCTTAATTTTCTTGCTATCAGGCTATTGAATGAAGCCATGCTTAGATTGCACCGTGACTCAGTTGAACTGCTGACTTGATGTTACCTTGGTAAGAGCACAGCTCATTATTTTAGTCCTTTTTATACTGGCTCTTAGGATGTATTCACACACACACATACATTTCTATTCCCACTTCATTCAGAACAATCTGAATATTTTTGTTGCAAATGTCTGCATATGTTCCAAATAAAAGTTTTCAGTTCATTTGCGGAATTAGGGTTTCAAGTTGCCCTCTTTTTGTATATGGTCAATCACTGATATAATTTATATAGATAAATGCAAAGTTTCACTTGTTTATTCCACAGTCAAACAAGCTCTAGCTGGATTCACTGTATAAAAGCCATTCTCATCTCTTTCTTTGGATTGTTACAATTCTTTTGAATCCTTTCACCGAGTACACAGACCACCACAAGGTATCATATAATTTAGTCATCCATTTATCAAAAAGCTGAATTGTAAGTGCATTAGCATTAGACTATTAGAGGGCCAAAGGAAATAACTCACTAATCTCTGAGTCTGTGCTGCTCATCTCTGTCAGTGTGGGCATCCCCTTTGAGTGAGGAGTTTGCATCCCACAGTACAAGTCATTCTTTGGAACGCCCTCTCCAATTGCCCACTGTTCTGTTTGCCTTTTTTAGAGGTAGATGAGGGCAGCTCAGTCCAAATCAGCCCTTACTTTCATGAGGCCCACGTGCAGCTCAATGCTGGCTCTTTCAGCTGGCTGACAGAATTTCCTTCCTCTTTCACTCAGGAACACCAGATTTTCTGTTTGTCTCTGTGGACCAGTGAGTGGGGGAAGTAAGAGCTTCTTGCCCTCACTGACTCAGCTCTCTGTTCACACCTCTGTTCACTGATGCAACACTGACATTTCTCAACTATTATGCTTCCCACTTTTACATATATATATGTATATATATATGAATTATTTCAGTCTAGGGTAATTTACACTCCCATAAAACACGCCAAGGCATATTCAAACATTTGTGGATCTATCGGCCGAGCATATAGTGTCCTAAGAGTTGAAGCTTATCAAATACTCTAAAAGTAACCATAAAGTTTTCTTAGCTCATGTGTCTGAGTAACATGTGTGTTATGCACAAAGTTATGGAAAACTTAAGGCCCTCACACTATAGTTTGATGGAAATTCATCATCGCAGATCTAGGCTGGTAATGCTTTGCCTTTGGCTAGAGATAACTTGAGAAAGAATTTATAGATATGTCTGGGGTTTTTTTTCTGTGTAAAAACCCTCTTTAATATATTTCATTTTTATTTAAATGCTGAATGGCATAATGCCTTACATTTGTCAGTCTACATCCAAGTTTACCACAGAATCACAGAACCACAGAGTGGTTGAGGTTGGAAGGGGCCTCTTGAGATCATCCAGTCCAACCCCCTGCTTCAGTAGGAACACCCAGAGCACAGGGCACGGGGTGGCATCCAGGCGGGTTTGGAAGATCTCCAGAGAAGGAGACTCCACAACCGCTCTGGGCAGCCTGTGCCAGGGCTCTGTCACCCTCACAGGAAAGAAGTTCCTCCTCACATGGAGATGGAACTTCCTGTGTTTCAATTTGTACCCATTTATCTTCAAGATGGTCTGTCAAAAGGTCAGTGTATGGCCTTCAGGAGTATGACAGTTCTCTGAAAGATGCCTTTCTGTTTAGTCATTGGTTTGAGTAGCCTGAACTTGGCTGAGGTGTGTTTAGAGGCTCCATCTTTAGGATCTATGGTAATTTAAATGTTGTTAATTCTTTCCTTAGGGTTTCTCTAATGGTTTTACTGGATTTCTCTGTTCTCATTACCTTAGGGATAATCTTGTGCCATAGAAGTGTTTTATACTCTGCAAGCAATTTACGTGTGATTGGATTATATGGAATTTAAAATGCCTCCTCTGGAAATCAGGTTTTCGGGGGGATACAGCCAGAAAGCTGTATGAGAGCCTTTTCTAGGAGTTTCAATCGAGTCGATTAATGACATCCACAAAGACAAGTAAATAATTCCTTTTTCTTGCTGTAGTTCCCGAGGACCTTATAAAACTGATGTGAATGCTGTGGCAATGACTGTGGTTCTGGTGTTTGAAGAGGAATCTGTATTCTGCTTTGGTTTATTAAAGCTGACTCATGTGACTAATCAAGCTTTATGGCACTTATCTGTTTTTTTTTGCCCTGAGAACAGATATTTATTGCTTGTCAGGAGGATTTTCAGGGTTATCAGATTAAAACCTGCCTGGGGTGTGATGCTGTGTGACTTAGCACCACCATCTTCCTGCTTTGTATGGGCAGGACCATTGCCTCTACAGATTTCCTGCACCTCCGTGGGGCTTTCAAAGAACCTTTTATGTGCATATTTAGCACCTTTATACACATGTAACACATTTATGATAGGTTCTTTCATGCTGTTTGACTAATCTATGGTGTTTTTCACAGGCAGGTTTAACCACAAAGCATCAACTCTAACCACATAACCTAAGCGAATTACAACAGTTACAAACCACGAGGCACAAAACCCTGAGTAGATGAGCAAGCGGTGATGCAGGGGGGTGGAAATGGCAGGAGGTTTTATATCTTTCAGCATGCGGAAGACATTTGTATGAGAGATCCCTTGTTCTGAAATCATAAGAACCTGTGTTGATCATAGCCCCAAAGGAATATAGAGCAACTGCTTTCCCTTACAAATGTGAGGTTGTGTGAAGTTGTTTATCTCCTGCCTCAGGCACTAAGCAATATGGGAATTTCATGTTAACATAAATTTCTGTTTAGAATCAGCATCAGCACTTGCATATAATATCAATGTAAAGACTGTTTATATGATACTTTCCCTTTAGTTAGGCATCAAGTGGAGATTGATACCTCTACAGCTGTATTAGAACTACACTAGAAATTTCCAAGTATGGACTAACATTTGCAAAAAACTCCCTAGCCATTGCTGAAGCAGCAAAAAGTATTGTTTTGTTTTGATTTTTCTTTGTCCTCTGTTACCCACTAGAACACAGCCTTTATATGAGTATAAATCTAGGTGATGCAGTCCACATCCAATGCTTAGTTAGACTGGGTGTCCAAGGTAAAAGTTGGAAATGACTGCTTCTGCAGTCCTGCTGGATCAGCAGTGCTTGGGATTACTGGCCAGCTCTTTCAAGTTAAAATGAGGCCTAATTTTTCAGTCATTGATACTCTTTGTATCATCACACTGTTGAGTACAGTTTGGCTTAGGGTCATCCCGCTGACTTTCAAACTCCTAAACTGGATGAGCTGGCTACTTCACAACCATCTCCCTCCACACCAGCTGGATTTTGCTGTGAAAATGTGACCTTTCCCAAGTGCAATATATGGAAGACTATAGAAGAAGGAATGTCCTCAAGAGTGTCACCAGGCAAATGATTTTCCACTGAATAAAGGCCAAATTTAGCAGTCTCTTGCTTCCATATTTTCCCAAGAAAGTCCCTTCATTCTTACAAAGATAATGATTTCTAAAGAGCAGTAAAAATCCTTCACTTGTCTATATTTGAATATCATCATTTTTTTAACTTCCAAGACACTGCAAGAAAGTGTCTTCCTTGCGGAGCACTTATCTATTGCAGCACAGTCCTGTTCCTCTGATGTGTTTTTCATCTGTCTCAGCTCTGTACCAGAGGGGCCAGGCCAATGGAAGCTGTGGAAAATACTCCACCAGCGCAATAGATTTGCTCTGAATTCTCCAAAGTAGATGAAATCTTCCATCTGACAGGACCTTTAAGGATGAACATTTAAAAGTAAAAAAGTAGCTTTTCCTATTTTCTTTAGAAAGTTGTCTCTGATACTTTTAAAAAGTTGAGAGAATCAAAACACATGCCTTGCTTTTGTTTGAACATATTACCAACCATCAGTGAAAACATTAATATCTAATGTGGGAAGTTCCTTTAATATACAGGAGCATATTTTCGACAGCAAAGATTACATGCCCAGGCTAGGTTATCTATCTAGCGTCACTTGTGGGTAGTTAGGGTCTGGCGGCCGGAAGATATTGGGAAGATAGGGCCCCCCTGCCGCCTCTCTAACAGCCAGTAGCGTTTGATTTATGATGTAAGCAGACGGAAGGGACATTGTAAACCCAGGCCATATAATGCGGTGTTACGCAGCAATAAACGCCATTTGCCGTCCACCACATTGGTGTTAGCGAGTTGATGGACCAGAGCGGCCTGAGGTGGCCGCTGTGCCGTTCCTGAACCAGGTCGCCACGCCTACGACAGGCAACAGTCCCTTGGTTCCCAGTGGATCTGGAAGAGGAGGTGCAGGGATGAGGGGGAGGGGTAAGGAATGATAAATGACACCCACCCCTATTCTAGTAGTTTATTTGCTTGAAATCACAGCTCATGAGTAGGTCTCACTAACTGCGTGGGTCTTTTTGCTCTTACCAAGCAAAACAGGATTGTCTATAGACCTGAGCCAGGAAATCCATTCTTCAGAATGCAAGGCAACCTAAACACACCAGATTGTTACATGCATGGCTATGCATTTGCTGCATGGATCAGGCTACTAATAAGTATTCAAGAAATGAGAAACTATGAAAATCTTGGCAGTGTTGTTCTGGAGACATCCCTTGTTGAAGGGGAAATGAACACACCTATAAAATCCTTGGATGGGAGCATTTGTATTGATTGTCTGCTGGAAAAAAAAGGGAGAATTCTGAGGATTCAGTGGGACAACTCTGCATCTGAGGTGGCCCAGATTGTTGTAGGATTAGGATGAATTATGTTGGATGATTCACCTTGTTTAAATCTAAGTAGAACAGATGTCCCGTGTATCTTGGTAGGATGGGAAGAAATTTATCAGTAGACCAGATAGAGCAGACAGTTAGCATTCTTTAACCAAGGTCAACCTGGAGCTGCTCATTAAAATCAAGATTTTTTTCCCACATTGCAAACTTGGAAGGAAAACCCAAGGTCCTTAAGTGAATTGTCTTCATTATAACATTACAAATCGTGCCCACAGGTCACAAAGACCCTCGCCCAGGTGAAGACCCTTCCTCTGAGAATGTGTAAGACGAGTAAGCAACATTATAATCATGTGTAAACTACTAACCAGTCAATGCAAGAAGGATGTTCTTGGGAAGCTACTCAGTGTTTAAATATGGTCTAAATAGGGTTTGGAAAGTGTGTGCCTGATTTGTGGGAAACCACAGAGCACCCGGCTTGCGCAGCTCTGAAAAAAAAGCAGCAAATGTCTCTCCTGAGCATGTGGTTATTGGCTCATTGCACACTGGGCAGCAAAGCTCCTTTTCAGATATCAGTATTACTGAGCTCATCTTCTGCAGGTGTCAGAGATAACTGCAGTGCTGGCTGTAATGTTTAAAGGTGAACAGCTTTTATTTTACCAGAATGTGAGCAGCTCATTAAAGGCTTTCTAACTGAAGTAATCCTGTAATAAGTTATCTCAAAACACAGAGTAAAGGAATAAAAGAAGAAAAAGGAAAATAAGGAAAAAAATGGATACAGAAGCAAGGTTACACAGCTAAGTTATGATTCACTTAAATCTCATGAGAGCAAACCAATAAAATCCCCATTTTTTTTTTTTTTAATACATATTATCTTTGAAGATAGCCGGGGAGGCACTGTCACCAAAATATTACAAATCAGCATAGGAACAGCAGAACATTTTGGCCATGCTGCAAAGAACATTTAGGCAGATCACATAGAAATGAGTTAAAAGGTAACAATTTAAATATAAAATGACTAGTCTTTTTTTTTTTTTTTTAAAACAATGTTTAGCAATCTATCCATCCTTCTAAAGCTTTTGTGCACTGTAACCCATTGTCACAAGCTCCCAGAATGCTTGGTGCTCTAGTTAACACTCATACATATAAACAGTATTCTCACAATCCTTCTTTACTTCATGTAGGGTAGAAGCAAGTTTTCAAACAGCTCTACAGTCATGGTCTCTATGCCAAATGAAGAAGCTATCCCAAAGATGCAATGTATGATCTTGTGGCAGAATAAGCATAAAAGGCAGATGAATAGAACTTGCTTTCTCAAGTCAAACTTCTGAAACACAAAAATAAAACCATGACACATTTTAAGAGTAAAATATATGGATATGTGGATTTAGAGAGATTCATGCCCACAGATAGACAGTAATATATTTGTCTTGTTAAGCTGCCTGTATAAGACCATTGAGACAGTTAGGCAAGCCATCTCAAATCGCTAAAAATCCAATCAAAACACAGGTGGGTCTCTTTGTCTATCTTGAGAACATGAGATTATCACTCAACAGTATTTTGTTTGTGTTTTCATTTTAAGCCACCCTCGTGTCGCAATTGCAACTAGAAGTCTTTTGTGGGCCATTGATGTCTTCAAGATCCTATCTTGTGCATGCATCACTGTCCGCTTGCGTGCACACACATATATAAAGTTATCAGGATTCATTGAAGAATATATCTTATCAGTTTCATAGCATCATAAAAGGGGCTATTTAGTCGAGATGACAACATCTACAGTGGTTAATTAAGTGATGTTGCAAAGCTCTTTCCCTCTCATGCAATACTTAGGTTAATGTGAAAGTACAAATTCACCAATTTTAGACTTATTTGAAATAATTAAGCCTTTGAATATAACAAAAGTTATATTAATTTTACATAAACCATTAAAAAGGGTTTGGAGGTTTCTTATATAGGGTTTTGTTCATGAATTGGTTACTAGCAAAGTTCCCACAAAGGAATACAAATTTCTAAAACATAGATTCATGTCCCTCTAACCACAGAGCCTTCATTCTTCACTAAATGTAACTGTCACATTAAAAGGGACGTTTCCTCAAACCCTTTTTATTTCAGCCTGTCAATGTCTGGTGTATCTGCCCTTCAGCTGCTTTTCCTTGTGGAAGACGGAATTTTTGTCAACAACTCCGGGTGCAAGTGCAAGCCAACCATGAGACGTACATAACCCTTCTACCAGAAAATGGGAGCATATCAACTGTCTCAATATAGGGGAAGTGGTTACCAGCTGTGTATCTAATCACAAACAGCACTTGTCACACAAAAGTACAGTTTGTTTGGAACATGTTGACCACATCCTGCTTTGACTAGGGTATAACACTAATCCAAGGCTTTCCAAGCTGGAGCTAGGTTCTCCTTGGAAGCAGCAGGTCTGTGGTGGAGAACTCTCCCCTAGGGTTGGGACACTGCTCGAGGAGCCTCCTTGAGGTTGAGGGTCCTCTTCCATAACCTTGGGTGAGAGGTTAGTGCACATTTGTTCATAACAGTTAAGAACCTCCACGGTGCAGTAGAGAGAGATTCCTGTTCTGAGGGGGTTTCCTTGAATCCTTTGTATTTGATCAACCCGTTAGTATCTCAAGAAAGATGAGACTCTTGTGCCTGACCAGCCTGTCCGTGTCCTGTACAGGGGAACCCTACTGGACAACCCACCATATTGGAGGGTGACTTGACCAACCTATTCAGGGACCCACAATGACAGAGCCACTGAGTCAAATCTCTTATTTCAATTATTCTAATCTCCAGAGACATAAACAAAGCTGTAGTTTTTTCTTTATACAAAATGCAAGTGTGTGAGAGGATAAGGTTCAGAGTTTGCAGTTAATAGCACATTGACTGCAAAAAACAAGCTTAAAACAACACACAACCAAACTATGCACTAATAACAGCTAGTGTGAGTCGGTCATTCAGCACACACAGAAAAAAGTTCTTACTCAATGCGTGTTCCTAGGGAGACAGGTCCAGCCCGTTGACCGATTCTATAAGCTATCACAGAGTCTTCGCTAACTTCTCCTTTCTTCATCTTTTATACTTTTTCTTCAGATTTATATAGAGCTTGAGTGACTCTAGTCATCCATACTTTTGTTATTAATTGGTGTAAAATTCTCTTGCATTTCTCTTAAATAATTATATCTTTAATATAGAAATATAGAATAGCTCATAATCAGCTGCATGGTACCACCAGGTTGCCATTTCTGCAGGGAGAGAGCTGGTCGTGGAGTCTCCACCCCGCTCCACGCCCCATACTCCTCTTTGCAGGTGCTAGGTTATAGGCTGTGTTGCCTAGGGCACGTGGAGAAGCAGAGCCTGTGCATACCAACCATCCCGGAAGCGGCAACTGTCTTTCAGAAAAGCTTCTATAATGCTATACCTTCTGTTAGGCCCTAGTTTTTCTCTAATTTTCCCAGCTTTCTCTAATTTTCTCCTTATCAAGCAATTTTCTCACAGTAACTGACTCTGTATTCATTTTGAAACTCACTATTAAAACAAAACTGCAACAAGCTGAACTTCCCAGAGTATTTGGAACTCCAGGAATGCACCAGATAGGGAAACAGAAGAAGCTGCATTTCAATCCTCACTCTAAGAGGAAAGCATTTTCAATGGAGAAGGAAACATTTCTAAGTAAACATCAGACTGGGGAGAGAGAGAGGAAAGAAGGAAATTAATTCCCCACACCTAATTCCTCAGCCAAGGGGACTGATCTCTTAGGGGTCACTTGAAGAGTAAGGTGGCTTTCAGCTCCATTTTTCTGATTACAAAGACACACTCCCATGGCTGCTTGTTGGACTGAACACATCAAATAGCTTTGCGAATGAATCTACCACTAATTTTTATATTAGGAGGAAAAAAAAATGCAATGCTAGTTTGGAAGTTTGCAGCGAACAAAACTAAGACTGAATAGTCAAGAAGATTAATTCACACCACAAAGACACAGTATTATATAAGTGGTTGTTTGTGGCAAATAGGGAGTGTTTTTTCAAATTCATTTATTCTGTCATAAGCGTAATGTAACTGTCAGCAATCAGTTTGTATAAAATAATTTGCTAGGACTTACTTCACAGGCAGCCAGTAAAACACTGTTGGTTTCATCCCCTAAGAACTCCTCTCTTGCAGGTCACAGTCTTCCCTCTTCCCCTGCTTTTCCAGGAACAACATAGGATGCGGTGGTAGCAATAACCTTTAGGGCACCCGGAGCGCATGGGGAATTTGACAACAGGTAGTCTCCACCTGGAAGTCACCTGGCCAGGACATGCCTCCTACCACTCTGTGCCTGCCTGGGGACCAGGCTGGGTTTGGTTTTAAGTGTAGAATAAATATTCTCATATCATTAGTTTTGTACAATATTGCTCCCTTTAAATTCATTTTGTTACATACATGTGTACACCTATGGAAAAGTTTAATACAAAATTTTCTGCTGAGATCTTTCCCAAGTAAAAAGCATTAGAGGTAGCATTCTGGTAAACAATATACCCACCTGGATAAATATGCATAAAAGCCCTTCACAGTACATAGAAATCCAGAAAATGATCCTCTCCTTGGATAAAAGCAAAATGTGCAGAAAGTATACATGAAGTGACATGAGGAAAACCACCAAAATCTCTGGTGAGCCTTTGAAGAAGCTCAAAGAACACAGAAACTGAGATCTTCCTTTGTCATAGGGACCTAAACTAAAGATCTCTTTCTTTTCAGAATCCGAAGTGGATGCAGTTCTTCACACTGCAAGGACTTGGCATAAGCTCTGTCTGCTCATAACTTTTCTCTCTTTGTGAGACGGTGGCGTAATCTTGGAAATATGGCCTTAGACTCATAGGTCATGGGAAAGAAGAGTACAAAGTCTTCATTCTGTTAAAATAGATGAGTGGTAGTATGTCTTTTACAGTTCTCAGATACAGGGTAACTGCTACAAACAAGTATGTTATCCTAGACTGTGAGGCTTATCAAAAAGGAATAAAATTGCAAACCATTTTTAATAGGAAGAAAAAGAAATCAACTATTTCTCTAACTAAGGAAGAAGCTGAATAAATAGTTTAGATATGGTCATTCGATTAAAAAAAAAGTTAAACATGTAATCTGTCCTACTTTTTTAATATGGAAAGGTGATTACAAAAAGTCTCCTTGAAAGAAGAGAAACTTCTTCACAAAAGTGGGTGAGATTGAAGGCAATCAACCTAAAGTCTTGAATGACTGATTGCATTTCAAAGTAAAGCATTATTAAAAAAAACATGGTTATTCAGAAAATTCTCACTAGGCTCCTATCAGTCATAGCAAAGTCACATTCTCCGCATTCCCTGCAATTTATCTCAACTAGTCTTTTTCTTCTTTTTCTGAATAGAACTATTGCAGGTTGGATTGGCCAGAAAGGCCACCCTTTAGCTCACTTTTGTGCTTATGCTCCTCTTTGTCTCTTCTCTCAAGACCTTTGTAAATTATGAAGTAATAAAAAAGGGTGTTTTTTGTTTGCTTTTTTGCTTTTTTTTTTGTCTTGCTTACTTTACTACAGAGAATAGTGTTAGACCTGGTGGAAAACACTGCAGTTCCAAATGCTTATTTCACCATAAACACTTGTGAGAAATCTCTACAAAAACAACAGTTGAGGGTAGAAGCCTGTAGATGCAATTGCTTTGAATGAAGTATATTGAAGGGCTCTCAAATATCAAAAATGAAGAAAAAATGGGGAAAAAAAGTCATTCTTTTCTCTATTTCTTAAATTGTTACAGATATCCTGCATCAGAGATAGAATAGCGTTGTGCTCTTAAGGATCTCAGTGCTGTTGGGTCACCGAGCAGGAAATTCCAATACTGGTCTTTCTTCACCAGGAACAAATGGAAGTTTGTTGCACTGCCCAACTCTTGGCCAGCTTCAAGACACTAACACATCTGTCTCAGCAAGTTATCAATACCTTATGCTTTTGGCAAGAACAACACAACTTATGTGGCCATGACAAACAGGAGCTATGTGCTTTGTTTGCACATCTTTTATACATTGACCAAAAGTTTGTTGACTTCCACCAAATTTTGGAGACGCTGGTACCTCACACCAGAAATTCATATGCCTCTGTGTTTTGGCACTGCACCTTTATCATCCAGGTCAAGAGTGGATGTATCCTTCTGCTCCCATCTCATTTCAGGACAGGATCATACATGTTACCAGCTGTACCTGCACAGGAAACCTGAAAAAAATCAAATATAAATAGGTACCAATCACATTGCTGCAAAGAGATGTTGATAAAACACAGATTAAGACTCACTTTAAAGAGGTGATTTTTTTTCCCATTGTTGCATGTGCACATACAACAGGTATGTTATATGTGTTGTGTTTTATCATATTGTTGTGTAATGTGAATATCCAGGAAATCTGTGAAATTTTGGGTCTCTAAGAATGCATACAAGACAAAGAGTTTGGTAGAATTATCTTGAACCACACCTGGAAAAACATCACACAGATACCACATCCTGAAAGACTTTCAGCCTGCATCTGAAGTAAATAAACCGTGTTATCTTGAGCAGCAAATATGCATGAGGACTGTTAACGGCCTTGATGGGTGGTCTACAGATAAACAGCATACAAGTTAAAGAGAAAAGCAGCTGCTGCTGGGAAAATCAGACATTCTCTGAGCAGAGATGGAATCACTCTGGTCCACCTCCATGCAAGAGGCACCATGCAATTTCTCGTCTTCCTCACAGCTACCTGTGCAGAACCGATCCCTCTGGTATCCTGATGGGCGACTACATAGGTAAGTGTTGTCCTGTTATCATTGGAAGGGAAATGCATTGCCAATATTTGATCTCATGTTTTGCTCTTTGTGCTTGGTCGACCTGCTTATGAAGCTCAGATACAACACTTCCTTCACTGCAGACTCGCTCAAGGCAGCACAATGTCTTCCCATCGGCACATCAGTGCCTATGCGTAGACTTTATAATCCTTACATGCAACATACTACTTCCTTTTTGTCCACCTTCTCTCATATTATGTTTATATTTGGGTTGATTCTTCTGTTTTTAGTAACACAATTTGCAATTTTTAAGCAGAAAGTGATGTTTTGATAGGTATGATAGTTTTGATAGTTTGAGAACTGGTGGCACCAGCTTTTATATCCCTTTTAACATTCTGGATTTTCAACACTTGTGCCCTTGATCTATAGAGAAAAGTTCCCTCTTCTTGGTTATTCCAGACTGAGAAACATGCACTAACCCATATTAGAGTTCTGAATTTCTCCATCACCATTTGGATTGTTTAGTATTGTTGTCTGAAAATTAGCTATCCAGTGTGCAATGAGTCAATAGTTACATTTTACTCCTTTATTTCAGAGTAGCGCAAGCCTGGGTGCTTGGAGGTTTACCACAAATTGAGCACACCCATCCGACTTTCCAAACCATGTTTACACACTCAGTAACACCCCAAGTATATCTCTCTTGCATTGATTGGTTAGTGATTTACATGCAATTATAATGCGGCTTACTCATGATGTTCACTATTATATATTCTCTGTGGAAGGGTCTTCACCTGGACAAGTGTCTTTTTTACCTAAAGGCATGATTTGTAGTATTAAAATGAAGTCAATTCTCTTAAGGTTACATGGACCTTGGGTTTTCCTGCCAAGTTTGCAATGTGTAAAAAACATCTTGATTTTAATGAGCAGCTCCAGGTTGTCCTTGGTTAAAGAATGTTAACTGTCTGTTCCGCTGATAATGCTGTCTGGTCTACTGATAAGTTTCCTCCTGTCCTACCAAGATAAAGGGGACATCTGTTCTACTTAAACAAGGTGAATCACCCTACATCATAATTCATCTGGATCCTACAACGTAATTCATCCTACAGCAGTATCACTCTTCCCACGCTCCGTGCAGTGGGCCTCTCACGTAGCACAGTCCTTACTAGAGGAGGACACAATGGTGTGGCCCATCAGTGGGCAACCACCGGGGATGCCCGGAGCCTGAGGCACCATGCTGCAGTGCTGTGAAAATACAGTGATAAAAAATGAGATGACCCTGCAGAAAGACCCTCAACTCTCACAGTACTACATGTCAATATGGTGATAAGAAATAAGAACAAGACAATTGCAAAAGAACATTGGAGCCTGGTTGGATAAAAAGAAAGCCAGGCTTGTGCTTGGTTTTATCTGCTGCTTTTGGGGGGAAATATGAAAGATTAGCACCATCCTTCACAGTCTGGTGGGCTTTGCTACTGACAGCTGGTCTGAGCCCAGGATCTTCCACTCAAAGAGGAGGGGATGCCTGCACCTTGATTTCTCTGATCTGATAGGGCATCAGGGGATCAAAATTTCTTAAAACAGCAACTTACCTGCGAACCTGAAACATATATATAATAATATTATGCCTGGCTATAGTAAATTAGGCTGAGAGTCTAACCTAAGTGGGTAATAAATGTTTCTTTTTTTGTGGCTATGCAGAAGTCCTTACTCTTTTATAGTTCCCCTTAGTGCAGATTCAAAAGAAGCTTTGGAGCAGCATCACTTTGGTGCTGCACCACAGGCAGAATGGAAACGCTGGTTTGGTTGGCTTCAAAAGGTAACAAAGAGGCATATCCAGACTCCACTCATGGTCACCAGCTTAAGAAGAAACCTGGAGAAACGAGGAGGATTTGACAGCTGGCATTGCTTGTTCTCTCTGTTGTCACAAGTGACCTCGGACCCAACAACTGGATATATGCATGGTGGTGCCCAGCTGTTGGCCAGAGTTGGCCAGGCCCCTGCCCTGGGGTGTGATTGCTGGGCAGATTCCTTGGTCACCACTCATCCTGGTGCTTGTGACTGGGAGGGCATGCGAGAGTAAAACCTCTTTTGTTTCAATCTTTATCTAGACTTTTCACTGTCTTCTACTTAACTGGCTTTGGAGGAACCCTTTCTCATCCTGATGATATTACCATTATTCCTTCAATATGAGCTTTAGCATATTTCTTGTGCCATCATCGCACTTCCTCCAATATTATTTTAGCAGCATTCCAGACTTAACGCAACTTTTCATGCCTAATAGTCAGGTAGGAGACTTAAATTAGGGAAGAAAGCCTGATTATACAAAGCATTTCATTTCCCACTTTTTTTTTTTTTTTTTTTGAATGTACATCATCCTTAACATATTATACAAAATATAAATGAATATGAGAGAAGCCATACCACTTTTCTATGACTTACCATGCTTCTCAAGTATATGTAATAATTTAATCAGCCCTATCAGAGGTTAAAGACATTGAGTTGTTACTCTGACCTTTTCCAAAATCTCAAAATCCCATTGTGACATGATATGTATGAAAGACTATTAGTTCTATTAGTTTCCTTGCTGTGGGAAAACCTTAGAGTATAATAAGGTAGAGAGCTTCATGTGAATTAGAAGAAGCATTATCTTGGGGAGGGGAAAATGTGGTAAAATCTTAGAGTATAATAAGGTAGAGAGCTTAGTGTGACTTAGGCATAGCATAAGTAGATAGTAGAGCATAGGACATGGCATTCGGAAGATCTCGCGATGTTATGGAAAGTCAGGTATGTAGCTTACGAACAACAGGGCATTGTAGAACTTAGCCTCCTGATTGGGCAATAGGTGAGTTTCTGCATTTTATGGTAGTATAAACGTAGATCAAACGACTCCATAAACGCCATTTGCTGCATCCTCATATTGGTGTCTGTGCTCAATGGCCCTGAGGCGGGGGTAACCTCAGGCCAGCCTGGCAATCGAGCGAGGCTTACCGATGCAATTCGGCAACACCTTGGGATTCAAGATATCAGTCCCTTGACTTCAAGCTTTTTTAGCCTTTCGTTAAGAGTTTGAAATGGTTGAGGAAAATGCACTTCTCTACTGCAACATATCCATGTGCCACATCTCCAAAAGTAACTGTGTTGATTTCTCTTGAGGACTGAGAAAAAATACTGGTATATAACAGAGGAATACAGTATATAACAGAGGAATAATGGTATATACAGAGGAATACAGAGGAATGTCCATAACAGTTTTATATTCACATAATCTGTATTTCTGTTATGCTCTTTTGACAACTCTTTATGCTAGTCCAGTGTAATATCCTTAAATGTTTTTGACTGCATTGTCCTTCACTGTCCTTACACCAAACTGCATGGCATGGGTTGTTTTCGGAAAGCCTTTCAGTCTGTGCTTATATATGTGCAATGGAAATATGCTAGTAATGGAACTGAACTATTCTTGGGATCGCTCTGCTTCTGCATCCTGTCCCCGAGAAGACCATCATATCCACCGGATATCCAAACAATGACCTTCTCGGCAGCGCCTACCAAGCGGCGCTTGGGTGCGAGCCCGGTGGAGAGGAAACCACCATGAGCACCAGAGCACACGGCATGAACAACAGGTACCAGAAACTTCGAGGAAGTGGGCAGATTCTTGGAGGATGGGACAATAAAAGGACTGCGTGTTCCTCCCTCAGTGCACTCCCTTTTTTTTCCTGATCTCTTCTTCAAGAGTTCATCACCTGCACTGAGACGGAGCCAACGAAACACAGTTGCACCCGTGGGGGTGATAACTAACCTTGCTGCACCTCTCCCACCTGCTTGCCTCCTTTATCCCTTCTTTCTCTCTCTGTCCTAGGCAATTACTCCTAGTTAGCAGAATAGAGCTTACAAGGTCATATGGCATTTGACCCTGTTTGAGTCTTAATCTCGCTCATGGGATCATACCGAAACCTCTTGTAAACCTCTCCCAACAGTGGATCGGGACAGTGACTCATCTTTCTGTTTCATTTTCACTGTACTCACGATTATGTTTCTGTTCTTATATGACAGTAACCATGAGGCAGAGCAATGTGGAAAGGAGATTATTTTCAATTTTGCAGTAGAATAAGGAAAAGGTAAGGACTGTTACTGCTAAAATTGCATCAGTTCTTATGCTTAATTACAATTATTAAAAAAAAAGAAAGCAATAACTATATTTTCCTTAATGCTTTCACATAAAAGTACCCACAGAATAGACTGTGGGGGAAGGTGGCGAGAAAACAAGGACATTATTTCCTTGCCCCTTGATTTTTCTTCTTAGCTACTCAAAATAAATAAATAATAACCTACATTTCTTTTTCGTCTCAGGATAGACATTCTACAGAAGTGACATCTCCATTTACGGCTTGGATAACGACTATTACAACCTGCCAGTTGTAATAGTCTGCTTGTTTGCAGAGCCAAAAGTTCTAAAGTTGAAAAATAAGAAAGTTGTGTCTCTGCCGTTCCCCAAATGCTGCTGTGCTGCTGCGCTGGGAGCTGTATTGTATCATGGGGCCAAAAGATGATTCTGAAAGACAGAGGCAAGGACACAGTAAGACTCTAATGTATATGCGTATAAGTGTATATAGTGATAAATATAAGCTACGTCCTTCCTTTCTGCCTATAAAAGCAGAAGTGAGCACTGTAAGCCTAAATCACCATAGTCCTAATACCATCACTGTGGAAGTCTGATACCCAGGCAATGGAATCAATTAAAATGCTCTGCAGACCAAGGCAGCAAGGAAGGAGAACGTTGTCCCAGCCCGCTTACTTTGTAAGGCCGAGGTTTAATATGTTAGCCTTGTCAGTGATGTCTCTGCTTTACGCCTGCGGGTCTGATTAAAAAATACAGCATCAGTCACTCTTGACTTCTATTTTGTACAGCAGGTGCCATCTGTTCCTAGTATTCACTCCTGGTGCTTTACATGACTTGTCAGTTATTACAGTTTAAATGGCATAAGCATGAGAGATCAGATAATGAAACAAACCACTTCCTGAAATTCAGTGTTTAAAGAGACCTACCCATTACACACCTAGCAAACCCTTCTGCACCAGCTGCATTTCCATTCTGTTGCGATCAGTGGCCTCGGTTCTGCTCAGATGTATGTTCCCCATGTTCACAGCAACCAGAAAATCAAACAAATTCCAGTGCATCCCCACCAACTTTATCTATCTTCTTAAAACTCAATGTCAGATACTAGCAAACAGGCACAAGAGAGGGAGAAAACAGACCCCAAGAACAACACAGGCCCTGTCTACCTGCACGCTCTGCAGCTGCAGTTGTAAAGCCTGAGTACAAAGATTGTGGGGCACGTGATGCCAGCCAGCAACACTGAGTGAGAGAGCGAAAGGGGCAGGAATATTCCTGGGTCGTGTATCTACAAATGGGGGTGGAGCACTGAAGAAAAGTCATTTTGTATTAATCTATCTGTGAAGTTTTATTAATAGCCATTGGAAGCTGCAGAGGAAAAGAAAAAAAAATGCAGTTGTACAACCTTTGTTTCTCATACGTAAGCAGAAATAGAGTGATCAAATAAAGTCCTCTAACAGAAAAAAAGCCTGAGTCCAGAAGAATCCTGTCCTGATCTCACAGAAAACTCAGCAGGGAACTCATACATACGATACCAGCTCCTGGCACTAAATCACTTTGGTTACTCCTTTAGTAAAGTTCAGACACGATCAATAAAACTCATAGATCTTTCTCACACTATCAAATGCCAGACATTTGATTCAAGGTGACCCAAGAACTATGGAACATAATAGAAAAGTGGTTCACCACTTTAAGCCTTTTTCACTGTATGTAGTAACTGTTAAAAAGCAATTAAGCAATTAAGAGACTTACAAGGGACAGAATAATTCAAAACCTCAATAAATTCTGCTCTGCAATTCAGTGATTATAGTTCTATCAATTTATCTTGCAACACTTAATTCAGCAGTGAAGAATAACTATTTTAATGGGTGAATAAAAGATACCTAATTCACCTATTAATTTTCTTGTGCTCGTAGTAGGTGCCAAGTAAATCCACTAACATAAGAACTAGACAGCAAGCCAGGCCCACTTTCCAATCTGTTCAATATATCTGAAGATTTCCCATGGCTGTGGGGTGAATTACAGAATATTTGAGTGCATTTTACTTTTTTTTTTTCATAATTTAAGAATAAATGCAATATTTTAATTTAGTTCTAGATACAAAATACTGTGCCTAAATAGGTGAAGTGGCCTTGTTTATGAAAAAAACTAGGTAGTGGGTAATAAAGCAAAGTGTGAGCAAGTTTGTGGGTGTGTTCTCTGAGTCATAAGACTAGAATATTCTAGACTCTAAAAAGAGTCTTGCAAAGCTTATTGTAAGATAGAAATAGCTCTTTTTTTTTCCATTTGGTTTCTATAGTCAACTCTGGTAAGCTACATTTAGTTGTTATGTTTCCCCCTAAATAAAAGTGGAAGACACTTGAAATATTTTTTTCATTCCAGATTCACTACTATGTAACTATGTACTTATATTAAGTTGAAATGGTTTTAAGCTAAGATAAATTAGACTACTACAGATCTCATAAAAGCATACTTGAAACAGGAGGCCAGTGGAATTAGAGACTAAAATAAATATCCTTATTTATGTTAAAGTAAACATTGGTAAGTGATAATCAACCTTTAAGGCCTGCTGAGAAACCATCTGTTGTGTGAGAACTACTTCCCTTCAAGGTAAATTATTTGTGAACTGTCGCAAAGAGATTTCTTCCAATCTTCCTCCTTAACAATGAAAACTGACCTATTGTCACAGATTAGATCTTGATTACATCAATTGCTTTAGCCATTTGCTAAAGAGACTAAGTGCTCTGAAAACTGAGAATGGATAACTTTTCTTTTGAAAAGCACTGAGGTGACAAGGAACAGGTAACAGTTTGCAGAAAGATAAAAGGTTTTATCACCTTGATATGGTAGCAACTTTTAGAGATTATGCTCCTTTTTTTTCAGGAATAATGACAATACTTCTTAGAAAGAAAAAAGGTAAGCTGGAGATAACGATGGGTTGCTGAAAACCAGATCAGTGAAAGAATACCAGGAGCTTGAAGAGCTCCCACAATGTGGGTTGCTGTTACGCTTGCAAAGCTGTGAAAGAACAGCAGCCGAGGGAAGGATTGCGATGTGAAATGTGGAAATTTAAGGTGAGAAAACTGATGAAGCAAACAAACACACCAGACTTCAGCTGTTTATTATCCGGCTCTCGGAGCACACATTCGTCTGTGGCCGAGCCACTTCCCACCAAGAGGAGGAACTGCGCACGATGGAGCTGCCCTTGTACTGGTCTGGGGATGCAGCACAAAGCCCCAGGGTTCCCACCGCGGCACAGCAGGAAACTGATGCATGTCACCACAGCCCGAGCCCTCACTGAACTCCAAAAGTCTTTCAAAGTTCATAGAAATCCACCTTCACCCCTGTATTATCCCTTCTCCCCTCTACACCAATTTGATTCAAATTTGCTCTCTTTTTACATGCACAATTAAGCTGTCATTCTCACTTTATAATGAGAATGAAGTCTTAAAACAATACAGAAGTATTTTTCCTCACACTATATTATAATTCACAAGATTTGATTGGTTGTACAGATCAGCTCCCCACAAAAAGAGCAAAGATAAACCTGAAAATTGCATTGAGGACCACTCAATTGGCAAGTACACCAGCTGGTGCTCCTAGTCATAGGAATCAATCACATTGCTTATGCATATCTAAACAAGGGAATTAACTACTGGCTATTTTTGTGAGTAAAGCTAAGGCAGGCATTCAAGAGCATCAGGACATCATTTTCATGGGGAGGATCTACAGCAAATAAGAGTGCAGCAAACATCTGTACATCATTTACATCTGTAAAATAACAAAAAACAGATGAACAGTTGGAAAATGTGTGTTAAAGAAGAGATGAAAGAGGCTGCAAATGTTGATTGGATCATTATGAGGAGATTAAGCAAGAGCAACGTGTGCCTTTGCGCGAGCACACGAGAACGTATAACACCAAGCTACAGAAAGCAGGCAGGGCACAGCACGTCCCCCTGCCAAGGAGCACAGGAAGAAAAATGTGAAAGTAAAGCAAGAGGAAAGAACTACTTCGGGAGCCCCCACTCCACCTTCCCCGAAGACGTTTTGCACAGCGGCCCGTGTCACTGCACCAGCACGGCCCACCAGCTCTGCTCTGCAGAGCCTTCACTCGCTTCTTTCTGACGTCCTACCCAGACCCATGTCAGTGCCCACTCCTGGGCTCTGCTCTTGCTCTTGCTTTGCCACCTCCACCACATCGGCCTCAGCTTGCTGGCTCCCTTCGCTACTCCATATTCCAGGTATTTCACGCCTGAACCCTACCTGCACTCCAGGCTTCGTGGGCTCATCGCTGCGGGGCTTCCTATTGTCTCCTAAGTACTAGTAAAGATTATAAAATGTGATCTAAAACTCTTCTTCACAGAGCTGCTGTAAGTAAGTAAACTTGTAGAGTAAGTATGGACTGGATCTATCAGCTTGCAGTTGCACAGGCTGCATAGTACTTGTTCTATTTTGTTTCTCTGTGATGCAAGTGGTCATTAACCATGATAATAGACAGCCCAATCCTGAGTAACTCAGTGATCGATCATTCAGACCAATTTCCACATTAAACAAATAAATCACGCCCAGCACACAGCTTGCTTTCAGCACTGTCAGGTTCCACCCCAAATTTCTTATCATCATGTTTCCCGTCTCCGTCTCCGCACTTCCTCCCCGTGGGAACTAAGGAGGCTGCAGCATGCTCTTTGATACACTTGTTCCTGCTTCTTCTCCTCACATTACACCAGTCCTGAAATTGCTGCAGGGAAATAGCAGGAAACAAGCAACGAGTTTTGGGGGATTCTCTTGACTGGCTACGAAGGATGAGTTTTGGTTGTAGTTAGGGTAAGTCTTACAAGAGTCAAAAGTAATCATACTGTGATCATTTGCCTAGGAATCTTGCTTCCCTCCACACGCTTAATTCCTCAGCAATTTTTCTTTGTTTCCCCAATTTGTGTCTCTTTGTCCAAGACTGGACAAAAGGCCAATTGTCAAGGCTACATCTTCCCGTAGGTCTAACAGAAAGAGAAATGTCACACAGCATGTGCTCTAACCTTGCTGCCATCCCCACCCTGTCAGACTGCAGGTCATCTGCTCTGTGCTCATGCTGCAGTGCTCTTTAGTCTGGCGCTTTCACATACCTATATTTCAAACTCCAATTCATTCATACTAATCTTAATATTTTTTTATTAAAAACTCTACAAGTCTTAGCTATAAACACTGCACTTACGTTTAGCTTGCATAAAGCAAATATAAAAATGCATTATCTACCAAAATCCTTATGTCCTGTCATTATTCTAGTGACAAATATTGATTACTGTAGTGAAGTAATCTCAAACAGGCTTTTTTTTTTTTGCAGTAAAATGTTCGTTTATATCGTGGTGCACTGCAACAAGAAAGCAAGTATTTTGGAAAGGATTTGACATTTTTAGATGGCCTCTGACTGCATATCACATGACTTTTCCTGTGGGAAATGTTTAGAGCTTAATAAGTTAGGGAGCTTAGTATAACTTAGACTTAGCATAAGTAGATGATACAGTACAGCATAGGGCATGGCGCTCGGAAGATCTCGCGATGTTATGGAAAGTCAGGTACGTAGCTTATGAACAACAGGACATAGCCATCATACCAGGTAAAAAGTAGAACTTAGCCTCCTGACTGAGCAATGGGTGAGCTTCCGCATTTTACGGTAGTATAAATGTAGATCAAACGACACAATAAACACCATTTGCTGCATCCTCATATTGGTGTCAGTGCTCTATGGCCCGGAGGTGGGGATAACCTCAGGCCAGTCCAGCAACCGAGCGAGGCTTGCCGACGCAATTCGACAACAGTTTCCCAGACAAGAAGCACAAAGGCTAATGGTCGGGCTAAGAATGATGCCTGAGGTGCCTGAGCCCCACCGGGAGATCCCTATAAGCCAGAGTCAATAAAACGTACTCTGAATCAATAAAAGGAGCATGAGTCTGCGCTTTTGGTAAAAAGGTCATTATATCTCTGTGCTACCATTGTAATAATGGTGACAGAGTGGCCAGAAAACTGTAAACATAGTTTTTCTTCTCCTTTTTTTTTTTTAAGTGAAAATGTTTTACTGGAGATATCTTCCTCTGAAATCTCTTCACAGCTGGGACTGTCTTATAATGTCATTTCTAAGGACAGAGATGGAGTGCCTTGTAGAACCATCAAGCCAGCGGAGCCACAGCACGTGACACGCAGTAACAAGAACTGTGGTGCACTGTGCATGGGAAGCATTATAAATGCTATTTTCACAATGAAATTGGGTGCTGTGGACCACCCTGCTTAACCTCAAAGCACATAAAAATGTCAAAGCACATGTTCTGTTGAACACGTAAACCGAACATGCCACACCAGTCTGAAGAACTCAGTGTGGTTTTGTATGAGGGAGTCAAAGAAAAATTCGGACTTCTATAGGAAATTAGAAATTCCTTCATCTATGCTATGGATTAAAAGACATTCTCTGGGAAAAAGTAATATGTAGACAGCGAGCAATCACAACCTGTGTAATATAACAAAATAGAAACTATTCTGAAGGTTTCAAGCTTAGTACGATGAACAAAATAAAACCAGCAGTGAAATAAAGGACTGTCAGCTGCCAATAAATGATCATTTGAAGATTACTTTGGGGTATCCGGATTCATCTTATTTGCTATGAGGCTGCTCAGATAGATGGGTTTATCTGTGTACCTTCTTCTGAGACATATTTCACCCTTCACAATTAAGCTATTCAGAGCACCCTGCACGTGATGCACTAGCTGTGTGTGAAGCCCGTAGTCTCCCACACAGAGACGTCGTTATATCAACCAGTGACTGGTGTCACTAGAGCAGACCTCCCAATGCCCCGCAGCTGCTTCACAGGCTCACGAGGGAGAACCGAAACTGCAGTTGTTTTGAGAATCCAGTTTGTTGCTGCAATCCTGTTATCTTTCTCATTTCTACTGTCCCGCTCAATGGCCTGGCTACAGATCTGCAGTTTGACATAAAACATCTGCATTAGAAACCACTGTTGTTGGCTTCCTGCTTCTCCTCACTGTGGAAACACTGCAGGAAAAGAGGCGCATGAGTGGGACGACAAAGCCAAGGGGGTTGTTTGTGTTTCCAAATATCATTGGGAGCCAGAGACTCAGCAGCTGCCACCAAAGTCTTGAAGCGCTGCTGCCCCTTAAAAAGATGACCGTGGGATAAAGAGAAATCGGGGAGAAAGAAATCGTAGTCTGCTTAGTAGGTGCTCCTGCATAAAGAGGGGAATGCCCCCGACAACTGCTTGAGTGCTCGTTCAGTCACCCCACCGTGCCTGATGAGCAGCAGCACAAGTGACCACAGGTACGTGGGCAGCGCTGTGGGCACCTGGTCGGGGTGGTGCATTCCACCCCCATGTGAAATTATGATTTTTAGGTGAGAATGCACACAGACAGTTGCATGAGGGGGTCCAAGATTTGTCATTAAGGTAAAACCGAAACTCTGAAATACACGACCCATCTGTTGCTACATCTGAACCTGAGTTCACATGCAATCACCTTGAGAGAACACTTCCAAAGGAAAGGCAGAGTGTTCTCTGCTGCTCCTTAGGACGAGACAGTTCATAGCTTTGTATAGAATCATGTGTTTTGAGAAAGGAAAAGCAAACAGAATTCATAATTGTTTACTAAAGTGTATGTGGCTCCTTGATAGAGTTGTACGGAGAACATATTTTGGGAAACCTCCTCTGGCATCCTCCTTATCACAGAGCACATATTTCAAGATCACTGAAAATAACATCCTCCCTGAGAGAATCCCATTATCCCATAAATTTGGAGAACAAAGTCACAACACTGTGTCCCTCAGTGAAGAGGAACTGCTGTCGTAAAAGACACAGTTTAAACCATATATTTTTACAGACTTTTAAAGTCGTCTGGCAACCTCTTTTCTCACAGTTCGCTGACCTCCCGGCTCCTTAAGTACTGGCCACAGCTCTGGAGTGCAATTGAAGGCAGATTTATGATTTCTCACTTCAACATAGACCCATCTGGCTGTAACCGAAGGGAATCTAATTCATCTAAGTAAACGATTTTCATCAATGCAACAATAATGGTGTCATAATGACACGGATATTAATAACGAGCAGTAGAAAAAGCATTACGCACATATATTCTTCTAAATGAACCATTGTTTTGCAGGACACACACATGTAATGGTTCTAGGACAGGAATGTGTGCATGACCTAGTCAGTGACCCTAGAGCAGAAACTGTGCACGGGTAGAACGTGGCACAGCTGCCAGGAGGCAACACCTGGAAAATAATAGTTATGTTAACAGAAACCTGCATTTTGAAAGATATTGAAGGAAACCGGGAATTACCTATTGGGAGATCAGACAACTGTTGTATAAGCTGCATGCCTTTTGCACTCATGTAACTGAATACAAATACAGGGGGTTACCTGTGGAAGCAGAACCATCTTTAGGCTACGTGCAAGGCTGCAACCAAACGAACGAATTATGCAGGTGCCAGTGCTTCAGAACAAGGTATGCCGAACCCATCACTGGTAATCATTAACACTACTTTTGTGAGTTTATCTTAACACCATTAAAAAAAAAAACACAAATGACCCCGTGGGTTCTAGTACCCCGCTCTTTAGGCCTCCGTTCCAGCGTTTCCCGTATTGCTCCGCAGGCAGAAGTGCAAAGACAGCAGGAGGCCCCGGACCCGCGGCACAGGCACGGCGGTGCCAGGACGGGCCGGCGAGCAGATTGCGCCAGCCCAGCCCCACCACACGCAGGACCGGGCCGAGGCAGGGCGCCAATCGCACCGACGCGGCGGAGGTGTGCTGGCATTCCGCAGGCTGTACAGGAGCAGTGCTCGGGGAAGGCCGGCGGGCGCCTCCTGAGCAGCGCCGCATCCCGCAACGCCATCAGAAGCCTCCGCGCGTGGCAAGGACCCCCGTCCCGTCCCGTCCCGCCGCCGCCGCCGCCACGGGCGCACTACAGCCCCCATGATGCCGCGGCGCGGGCGGCGCCGCCATTTCCGCGCCGCGTCCCCCCGCGCACGGCGCTAGGCCGCGGCGGCGGCGGCTCCTCCGCGGGCGGCGGTTGGCGATGGCGATCCAGCTGCTGCTGGACCTGTGAGTGCCCCGGCGCCCCTTCCCGGCGACCCTTCCCGGCGCCGCCGGGGCCTCGAGCTGCTAGAGGGGGGGATGGAGGCGGCAGCCTGGCCGGGAGGGCCGGTGACAGCGAGCGTGGGTGACGGGGCGGGGGTAGCGGCTTGGCCGTGATGGGGGATGCTGGTGGGGTGAGGAAAGCGCCGGGTCTGGGTCTGCCTGGCGTTGTCGGGGTGCGGTGAGGGGGTTGTCAGCCGCTCAGCAGGTGACAGTGGAGTGACAGGGTTGGCAGCGTGGGTGACAGTCTGCCGGGTGGTGGGTGGTTGTAGGGGACAGGGCTTGGCAAGGGTGACGGGACGGGTGACGAGGTGTGGTGGGGTGACAGGGCCTTGTGGAGTGACAGCGTTTGGCAGGGACTTGGCGAGGGGGACAGGATGTGGCGGGGTTTGGCCAGGGTGACAGGGTGTGGTGGGTGACGGCGTTTGATGGGGTTTGATGGGGTGACAGAGCAAGTGGCAGGGTTTGCACCGGGGACAGGGGTGGCAGGTAGGGGACAGAGGGGTCCCCTACCCCTCTGGGGCTTTTTCTTCTTCAGAAAGAGCTTGAGTGCTTTTGCAGAGCTAAAAGGGTTCCCGTACTTTTCTGGCCTACACGATTAATCTGTTAAAATTTTGTATAAGACTTACGTTATACTACATGCACTCGTTCTCTTGATTAGTCCTAGATTTTAGACCTGGTTGTTTTGCTTTACATGTACTCTGTGTAGCTTAATATTGATGTTTTTGCTATTAATTGGTTGCTTACTTTTTTATAATACTTTCTTAGTTCTGTTACAGCAATTTTCTATATTAGTCTTTATATCAATAAGGCTAATACTTAAAACTGATGATTGCATGTACTTTTATATAAGAGCATGTAATTCTAGTGTACTATTTCCTGTCTCATACTGATCAGATAATGGCCATCTTTAGATGTCAAGCTGCATTTTAAGCTTCTTGCTTGTGCTTTTAGGCCTGTTACCAAACTAGCAACACTCACAGCCAAAGTTGAAAATCAGAACAAACGAAAAAAGTGTGTGATGGAGCATCCTTTTAATAAGGTCATTATTTTTAAGATCTGCAAAGCTAACAGAAAGTGATTCACAAAGGTGCTTGTGCTACTTGTTGGTGGTATCTGTAAGGGCCTTCCCCCACAGCATGAAAGAGAATTCAGCACTCCCAACTCACATGCACAAGAGCATCCCGTTGGAAATACTTAGAAACGTTTTATTTTTTTGTTATTTTATGGACTTACTGCAAATAAAAAATAACCAATCTTAAAGAGTGCAGAAAGATATATCTATTTTATTATTTGTCATTAAACCACTTTTAGTATCTGCTCATGTGGTACATTTCTTCTGACAAATTCCCCTTCTAACATCAGTTCTGTTGTTCTATTTCATGTGATATAACTTACTGTAAGCTGTGCTTTGGTATAAGTTAGGCTATTTTAGCACAAATACTTAGAAAGATCTGGTCCTTGTAGAAATGTATATATAGGCTGTGAAGCTTGAAGGTCATAGGCCTCTTCTACTCTGTACCCTTGGCATTTTTGAAACACTTGAATGTGCCATTTGACAACTTGTAAGCAGGCCTGAAACACAAACAGGTGAGGTAGCAAGTCTGAAAATGTGTCCCTAACGCTTTCATTTAACGAAAGAGAAGTGTACCTGCTTTGGAACCAGCAGCCCTAGCTGGAGGTTTGTGCTGCCTACCAGCTAGAGGCTGCGCTGGTGAAAGAGCTTCTCTGAATGCTCACAATTTATCCCCAGGCCAAGGTGTTCGAGTGAGCTGGGCTGGTGATGAGAGTCAATGTGACTAATTTAAATACTTTTTTTTTTTTTTTTTTGGCCTATGGTCGATTGGGGTATATGTGCACAAAAGATCATTTGATGGACCTGAGAGGGCAATAACTGAGCTTGATGGTAGCAGGGAACAGCAACAGCTGATAAGGTTTGGAGCCAGTGATTCCAGCAATGGAAAAGATGACATCTTGTTACGGCTTGATTGTTCTGGTTCTGCTACATAATGCCCTTTTTTTTTTTTTTTTTTTTTTGACTATCTGTAATTTTCCTTTATTTCAGATGCATTCACTCCTTGACAAAGAACCTTTCAAGATATACTGCCGATATTAAGTCATTGCCACCCAACATAAAGGATAAACTGATTAAATTAATAAGTCTACAAGGACAAATAACCGATTCAAATATCGGTGAGGTAAGAGCCAGTTCAGAACTACTCACTCTGTGCTAGTTTAATCCACAAAGATTAGCTAAACTGGAACTCTACACAAATCAACGGGTCAACTCAGTGCTGTTTATATTGCCCACATCTTTACATTTTTTATTTTAATATTTCTAAGCTCCATAATACTAATAGTCTTGTATGGGAAGTGGTAGGACTGTGCTTTTTCTGACAAGGAAACTAAAAAATATTTTAGTCAGTGGTAATTAACCTCTGTTTAATCAGATGACGTATCATCCCTTTCAGTGTGGATTGCACTATTGCAAATCAATCTCTATTCCTGAGCATAAGACACTGTGCAATGTTTTAAGGGGCTCAAAGCAATATCAAGTTGAACTACAGGTTGCAATACCAGTTTCTGGTAACTTGTCTGACATGCAGTAAATGTATACTGCAGAAGTATGGCCACAGTAATGGTATTTGTAATGGAGTTTTAGTCTCTTTGTTGGTATTATATTTAGTGACATGGATATAATGTGTAGCATAAATGATAGGAAATATTTTAAACTTATTACTGAAGGTACCATCTGGACAGATATCCAGCTCTGTGGAGGTATGTTTCCCTAGTTCTGCTGGTGACAGAGAAGCTGACTGCTTGCTGTAACAGGTGGTTGCACCCTGTTTCCTCTGATGGTGGCAGAAGAATAATATATTTCCAGAACGAGGGTATTACTGAAAGTTTTTAGGAACTTAACAGATTTTTCATTTGCTCTATAGACTTTAAATACATGATCCCAGTATATTTTTTTTTATTTTTTTTAATCTCTTAAATATGATGATGTTAGGTTTAGAAATTGGTCAGTCCAAATTCTCTCATCCTGCTTGCTCCCAGGTATCTGTCAGTATTTCAGAACAAAACTGGTTTAGTGACTTCTTTAGCTGAAAATTGGAGGTCACAACTACTTCAGAATCTATCCCCTGGAATTTTGTTTAGTCTCAAGGGAGTCGTGAGATTTGAGGAAAGCTAAGGTTGGCCTTGGTGGAATAGGGGAAATGAATGACTCCCTCTTCATTCCTGCTTTGATACACAACACAGAACAAGCAAGGAGTATCAGTTTCTCAGAGTTACAATAGTGAAGTTAGTGCTAGAGGCAGGATCAAAAGTGTTGTGGAAAACTTCACTGCTTTTCTTTAATTGTAAACAAAAAAAAAAGTGCTTATGTAAGAATTGGACTCATGTTCATTTATCTTATTTTGACAAGTTTGAGTTGATGCCACTTTTTTTTTTTAGATATTTTTGCAATAGTGAGTCTTTCTAAACATCTTAAGAACTCTATATAAAAAAAATGTGATTGTTTTTGTGCAAACTCACAAATCGATTAACCTAGACTATAGGTAAGATTACCTTTAGTCTGGAAATAAATTAGAGAGTTTAAATTATAATCTTTTTGAGGGGGCTGTCTGCAAATTTCATCTTTTCTTGTGTTCATTCAACCAGTGTTTTCTCTTGACCCTGTTTTCTAACTAATATGTAGGTATTCTGTTTTTACTCATTCTTGTGTATTTTCCCTTTGTCTTCACACTTCCTGACATTCTATCCTTAAGAAGGACACTTTTGTTAAACTTATTATACCTTCAACTTTGGTGCTAACAGTATATGGCTTTGTCTCATTTGCATTTTTTAACTGATAGACACTGTAGACTTTTAAATATACGATATCTGAGCATCATTTTACTCCTCAGATTTCCTGTTATTTCATCTTGTCATTACTCTTCTTGTTGGTCAGTTAGCTCTTCTCATTATTTCCTGCCCATGTTAGGTGTAACTAAAGTATTCCACGTTCTCCACACTGGTTGCACCTCTCCATTTGTCTTCTGTATAGATAATGGCTTGTCTCTCAAGGCTGCCATCCTGATTTTGTCTTTCCAAGTCTCCACAACATTACTGTTGGTTCTATTTTCTTCCCAATTTTTTGATGCTGTGCTATCTCGTTGGCTTCTCTGCACATACTTTCCTTACTGTTGTCCCACCCTCTGCATAAATCTTAAACATCTTGCAGTCAAAATAATATTCATTATCTCTTATACTTAAGCTTCTCTTTTGTCTGCTACCTCCATTTTCCTGCCCAGGTCTGTGTTACTACCCATTTTTTCTTTTGCTATGCTTTTTGCCAATATTAGCTTTCCACGACAAGTATATTGAGCTCCTTATTCAAAGTCAGTTTCGCCATAAAGATCTATAAAGCTTTTTGATATTTGCCCACAGACTATAAACCTTTCATGTACTTTCATTTCTTGTACTCTGCATATAAACATTCCTTCTAGCTTAAATTCCGCACTCTTTGACACTAGAGTCTTGTGCAAGTGTTCATGCATATGAATCTCTGAAGGGCAGCAGACAACCAACCTTTAAGTAATAATGTAGTCATGGAAAAATCATTGGCCAGGGAAGCATAATGCTCAATTACACCAAGTGGGCAGTACTCTCACACTGTTGCTTTCATGTAGATATCCTTGCACCTAAAGCTGCGCCCCAGCCCCTTTTTGCAGTCCTAAATTCTCCTAAAGTGGCTTCTCTCATGTGGCTTCAAAATTGGCAGCTTGCTCACTCTTGTTGTGCCCTAGGTAATCAGCTGTTGTGAAAGAAAAACAGCAGACAGGGAAAGGATCTTCAATAAGTTTAGATGCCCACTTTGATTTCCAGTAGGTCATCTTTTTGTTTTTTGGATGTATTATCTTCTTAGATAGGAATTCAGAGATATTAATGGAATGAATCTTTGGATATTATTCTTTTAATAAAGTTGCTCACCAGTATTATATGATATATTGGTGGTTTTATGGAGTAAAGGGACATGTCTGAGGTTTTAAGCTTTGACATCATGCCCCCCATCAATGATATCCAAAGTATCACTCATTTTACCAAAAGATTGCAATTATAATCTACTAGAAGTTGTTTATTTTTTATTCATAAGGCCTATTTATGTGACAGAATTTTAGCAGCATCTGTATTTGTGTAACACAAGAACAGTATCCTCTAATATCTGTATTGTAACTGCTGAGAATGAACCTGAAAAAGGTTCATTCAGGGACTTTAAAGAAACCTCTCAGCCATGCTGCTGTCTTCGCTTGTATGGAAATTTACTGTACACAATAACCTGTGTGAGGTAAGGGAGAGAATGACAGGCTGAAGAGAGATATTTGGTAGTACGATAACCTGCTCCAACATATGATCTCATGTTTAGCCTATTGGTATGAAGGGGGCTGTAAGTGTTTTTTATCAAATGCAGCAAGACAGAGTTTGTGTGTGTGTGTGTACATGTGTGTGTTTTTGTTTTTTTTTTTTCTGTATGAGAAGTATAAGGAGCCCTTAGAACTGAAATTAGAGGTAAAGTTTGTGGTCTTCCATGACTTTGCCTCTGAATTTCATAAAAGCTCTCTTGAGGAAGATTGCACAAGAACTCCAACCTATGGTCTTATGGGAGTGAAACTGCCTATTTAATGAAATTCGATACCTCTTTCTGGTATGATAATGATAATGCATGTTTATGAGGCAAAGAGTGTGTGTGTAGTTCATGTATAAATGAGAAAAATACTCTGGTGTAAAATATTTTTCAGATTTTACCTGTATCTGTTAAGCAGATTTAAGTTTTGACCAAACTTGGTCAGTGTTTACACTTCAGACTTCTGGTATTGTAGTTGTGCTGGTAGCTTTGAGGTTATCAGCCTTAGTAAACTTGTCTGTGCTGACAGAAACACTTGTGTTAACTGCGCGAAGAATAGTATTTCCACTGACTAAATTTGTGACTCTGATAATAACCATTTTTAGTGAGGAGGTTATAGTTACAGCTTTGTTCTTAAAATTACTTCTAAACTAGGAATGCTTTGTCCAGGTAGTATGTTAGGATGCTGCAGTGTTAACACGTTTCTATTCTGTATGTTATCACAGAAACTAGACAACATTTAAGCTGTAGGAGATGAACTGTTTTTGTATATATGTCATATTTGCTTCAGAGATTCTAATTTCCAGTTCTGATAACCTCCTCCTTGAGTGAATAGTTCTTAAATTCGATGTAACATCTAAGGTAATAACAATTTCAGATTAAAATATGCATGCTCCACTGCATAACAGTGTTGACTGAAATACTAGGTTTTCATTACAGGTGTTGCACCCTGCTGTAGAGTCTCTAGACCTCCGGGAATGTGATGTTTCAGATAATGCACTGCTACAACTTTATAACTGCAAGCAGTTGAAAGAAATCAACTTAAATTCTCGCAAAGAAAACAGATTGGGAATCACTTCAGAAGGTAGGTTGTCTGTGCACAGATAACCAGGATCTTATTTCTGTTTCATTTTTCTTCTAAGACTGGAGTAAATTGCAAAAATATGTAGGGTAAATATTGTTTAAAAATCCCCAGTGCCACCCTGATATATTACTGAAGTGACTTTAATTAGTCAATTATAAATGTAGAGCACTGATTATCTTACAAAGAGAGAGAGCTATCAGGTTACTCTCTTGTTAGGGTTCTTGTAAAACTGATACATTTGATCATATTTTTTACTTCATCTTCTTAATTGCTTCTTGCTCAAAATTGGTTCCAATCCTTTCTAGTACCACTGGGGCTAAAGTTTTTGGCTTGCAATTTCCTAGATCACTTTTTTTCCCCCTCAGTCATTTAAACATACTTGTTATGCTGCAACGTCTTATAGCACTTATTGCTCCCTTTAGATTAACCTGGCAGTACTGTCTTTTCTGTCATTCTTTCTAATGTTGTCCTGACCAAGCAAGTGTTCTTTGCAGTTCTTACACAGAACCATATTTTACCATATTCAGCTCTATATTTCTGTCTTTCCAGAAAGCGATGTCATATTCTCTGCTGTTGGAATCATCATGTTTTCATAATTCTTGCAGTAAATTCCTTTCACAACTTCAATCTGTAGTTCATTCTTTTATATTATTGGCTAATTCCTGATGCTTCTGTGCAAATATTTTAGTGGTTGCTCTCAGTGCTCTGTGGGCACCAATTTACCTTAATGGCCCTGACCAGTCTCAGCTGAGACCCACATTCCCAGCTCCTGCCCCTGGCCTCAGGAGCTCCAATTAAGCCTGGGCCTGGCCTGTCATAGGTATACCTGGTTCCACTCCCACATCAGAAATGTTTGGGGTTTTTGGCTTGACCCTGGACCTTGCACGTTGCTTTGTCTTTGCTTCATGATCACTGGACCATTGTGGGACCTGGTTCTAGCACTCAGCTACGGAGCTTGCCCAGCTTGGGTGCAGTGGGGCTGTACCAGGCCAGTGAGGGCAGTGCCCGGCCTGCACTGTGGCTGCCCTCACTCACCTTCTTGGTGTTAAAAGATTCTAGCCCTGCAGCAGATTTGTTTCTTCAGGAGTCAGCAAAACATCGCTTCATTTCCCTGCCCCATTGCTTTTTTTCTGTCTGCTGCTGAGCCAGCAGTTGTCCTTGATTTGTCCCGGAAAGAGTTTGGTAGTTTCATTCATCTCAACTTGATTAGCAGATTTCTCCCTTTAGAATTATCTTGTACTTCAGATCCGTGTTTTAGGTACCTGCCTCATTATACACTATGTGCCTTTCTGTATTTCTGTATTATCAGCTTGCTTTATTGACTACCTTCTCAGTACTTCATGACAGACTTTCCATGCACGTAGACCTACCACAGTGTGGGAGTGTGGGTTCTGTTCGTTTTATTTTGTTTTAATTATCATGTCTGTCCCTTCCATTCCGCTTTCTCTAGAAAACTGCCTTAGATTCCCCAGTCTGTTCCCATCCTGTTGTCCTCTTTCTCTTCTAAGGCTGCTGCCTCTGCTCTCCTTCTCCCTGTCCCAGGGTGTTGCTCTGTATTCTGTTTCTATACGTGTCACAAGCCCATTTTCCAGTGCAGAATAATACTCCCTCACTTGATTTCTCATCTACTAGCTAGCTGATCTTCCCCTGACTTGCCCTTACATTCACATGCTACCACGAATTATGTAGGACCTATTGCCCACATAATCTTATTGACAGATGTCTGAAATACTCCAGTTCTGTGAAGGAACATCCTTCTTGCAAGGACCTGCCAGATCTTCAAAACTGTGGCGCAGCTCTGGAGGCATCTTAAGCCATTGGCAGCTTTTTTCATGCACTCACTGAGGTGATACTTAATATCCATTTCCTGAGGTGTCACTTCCACTAAGGAGGAGAATTCAGTACTTGGAAACCTTTATCACCTCAGGCATTTTTCAGTAGTGCCATTTTCCAGGGCTCCATGTCAGTACTGGGATTTTCTTTTTCTTGCTATTGAATTGAAAGAAATAAGCCATAAAATAATTTCCTCCTACTAAATCCCATTGGCTTAGCATGAAATGAAAATTGAGTAGTCATTGGATCTCTCGTGGCAGTTAAAAAACAGAAAGGTGACTTCTTTAACAGGTCTCTTTCTTTGACAGGTGTCATAGCTCTGGCTTTGTCCTGTCCTTACTTGCGGGAAGCGTCTTTTAAAAGGTGCTGCAATATAACTGACAGTGGAGTTCGTGCTCTTGCGCTCAACTGCCAGTATCTGCAAATAGTGAACCTGGGCAACTGCGCAGGCATCACCGATGCCTCCTTGCAGGCACTAGGAGAGAACTGCAAATTTCTTCAGAGTGTGAGCTTTTCCTCTACGCAGGTAAGCAGGGGGCAATGGGCTAATTAGCATTTATTAAGACTTACATCGGACAGTTGAAAGAGGAGCTTTTTAGCTGTATTTCTTGACAGGTTTTTAGGATTCACAACAAGCGTTCATTTCTAGCTTCCTCCTCTCAGGAAAGAGATAAGTTATATTTTGCATCTTGATGTGAAGAATTTAGGTATTACAGAATTTATTAATGAAACAAATTTATCTTTGATTAATAGAGTCTACCTATTAATGGAAGTAGGTATCTCTTTCAGTGTTTGATTTAGTTTTATTTTCTTCAAGTTGGAAAACACAATGAAATATTTCATGTAAAAAGGAAGAATCTTGTACAAATTCTTATGTGCTTATGATAAGGACAAACTGACCTAAATCAAAATGAAGAACATCAAACACCGTAAGTCCATAGAAGGGGTAAACAGCAGATGACTAGTTCTAGTTCCAGAGCGACTCTGCCTTCTGGATGTCCTGTCATAGTCATGTTATAGAGTCAATAGAAGAAGAGTGACATTAAAAATGTTAGAAAGAGCATAGGCTTTAATGCTAACTGGTAGTTAATATGAATAAAGAGAGGACATCCTTTGCAACAGCAATGTGTTAACAGACTTCATAACTGCAATAAGGTAATGAAGTTGAGGAAAGGATTTCTTGCGATAGGGAAGTGCAGCATTCAGTTGGCTTGGGTGGAAGAAGATTATTTTGCATTGGGTATGAGCCAAGCGCAGAGCATTCATATCTGTCAAATTTAAAAAACATGTAACAGGTTCTATATTTTAAATATCATCATTCTCCTTTCAGTTTATCCAAAAGGAGGTCATTGAAAATAATTTCAATCTTTTATTTGCCATTTTTTAAATTTATTCAGGTTTCTTCGTGACTTTTTTGTTCTCTTTCCTCTCTCCCCTCTTTCTGTGTTTGAAATAGATACACTTCATACTATGTATTTTAGTTTAGCTGAGAACTTCTTGAATAATTAAATGTTTCAGCATCTTTTATTCCTTTCTGGTACTCGGTCGTATGGTAACACTAGACTTCAGAATTTTGTTTTGCTAAAAAAAAATGGAAATCTGTGCTAAAAGTCAATGAGGTGTTTACAAAATATCCCTGTGACACTGGCCAAGCAGACTGCAAACATAGGGGCTCCTGCCTGTAAAGACTGTAAGGCTGAACCGTGTGCTTGTGCTTGAGTGCCATGATGCATGTTCAAAATATCAAGAGGAACTTGCAAATCTGTGTGAAAGAGTCAAATAAATGAGGAAATCAGAAAGAAATGAGCATGCACAGGGGGCACAGATCACTAAGAAACAGATGTAAGTGAAACTAGGATGGGGCCAAACACAAAAAGATGATGAAGGTGGTTTTAAAATAGGATCCTGTGGTGAATCCAGAAAGATGAAATGCAGTTAAGCAGAAGGCATAAGGAGTGCTGCAAAAAAAATGGGAGGGCAAGGGAAAGGAAAGACTGAACGAAGAAACTGTTCTATCCCAAAATCAAAAAATTTTTTTTTTTTTTTTACATCTTAAAGAACATTACTGAAATGGCAAGTCTGTAAAAGTTTAGACTAGAAAAAAATGCCTCTTCTCTGTAGAGTTTTGTCATAGGGAAGGATAGAAATCCGTTCTTTCTCTGTCCTGCCTTAGCTACAAGTGTCTGTTAGCTTTTCTGCAAAGTTACCTTCATTAGCAACTTCTTATTCGATGGGAATTCTTTTTCAGAAATCAAGTTCCAATGCTGATTAATGAATAATAAATAACAAACTCGATTTGTTTGACTAAGAGCTTCCTAGAGATAAGTTAAACTTCAATAAGGTTAGGTTGTTTTGCCTCCTTATCTCTGCAAAGAGTAGCTTTCAGCAGCTTTCCTGCTGTTGGGCCCAGAGTGAGTACAACTTCTCATGCTTCACAGCACACCTTGATGACCAGGGCCAGTATTTTTATCAGTGGGGCACCAACCTTATATAAACTATATTGTGGTTTATATATAGGTGTATTTTGGCAAGGCTAGTGGGGAGAGAAACCCTGAGTGCCTTCAAAAAAAACCACGCAGCATTAACACATCCTCTGGCTAAATCTTTATCCCATTTCCTGTATGCTTTTCTGGTATAGGATATTATTTGTGTGTTAAAACCTACTGTTTCCCAACAAATTAGATGAGACTGTTCCTCCCAGACCAAATTACCAAAGTAGGGAAGCTTATTCTTCTCTCAAAACTGTGGAAGGTAATATTATAATGAATTCTAATTCTTAAATTAAAACATAGATTGAAAAAGCTTTTGCATAAGGGATCCTTATCTCTTCCTAAAAAAGTTCTAGTTTGTGGTCAGATTCTTTAGGTTAATTTTTTTTTAACTCTGCCTGCTGCATTTTGAGTACAAATGTGCTCAGTTCTCTAGAGGTTCTCTGCATGTTCAATTTTTGCATCACGCCAGCCTCAGTTTCCCCACAGTTTTGCTTCTCCAGGGCCAGACTTTGCAGTATTGGTCTTCACTCAGAGACGGATCTCTGTGAAAGCCAGTAGCATGTATGTAACAGGAATGTAAGAAGGCAGAATTAGCTTTGGTATGTAAGTGAGAGGGGAAAAAAAGAAAATCAGAAGGTTTCTTTAAATGGAAATCAATACGGTTGTGAATAGCCTGATGATAAGCACCCTGTATCAGTCTTGTTCTCTGTTCATACAAAAACTTCTTGTGTGTGCTGTATGCTCAGTCTTTTAAAAGAGAAATATAATAGCTAAGGCTTGTTCAGGTTTTTCTCTACTTTGTCTAGATTAAATTAGAGGACAGGCTGTACACATTCTTCTAAAGTCTTAAATTATCACAAGTTGCCTAAAGACGTGTATGCCTCTGGAAAGGAGAGATCTTGCCTCCTCCTCTTGTCCTTCCTCTGGTCCTGCCTCTGCTGGACACACTCTGGCAGCTAAGAAACCTCTCTGATCATTTCAACTCGATAATCAAGAAAAAAACCTTTTTTATCAGAATTGAAGTCGGAAGCAGGTTGCATTTTATTGGAGAAAGCAACAGAATGAAAAACAAATAACCACCTTCCTTGTATTGGTGGAGGCACTGGTCATAGGTCGCTTAAATCTGGCCTGTTTCTGAGCTCTTTCCAGGAACCAATCTGGGAAAGAAAATTCTTGGTCACTGAAAAAACATGGAGTAACGTTAATACTCTGTGTATAAATAGGGACTTAATGTCTGGACAGTTTTGAAATTCTATGTTAGAGTTTTTGTTGTTCTGTTTTCCTGTTTTACTATTTTTTCCCATAGCCAAGGCCAGTTGTTTTTCAATGCCACACAAGTAGTGACACTCCGTCCTGAAAGGGAAATCTTTTGTATCTGTCCTTGTCTCTTATAGGTAATCATTGCTTCACAGCTGTCTGTAGCCACTGTGATAAGTTTTTTAGAGCCTATAAAACTGCATTTTGGGGGGAAATTAACTGGTTTACTTCAAGGTAAGTAGAAGGCTACATGTGCAAGAATCACATGATGAATTTTCTTTTCTGCCCAAGACACAAGCACAGCTCTGGCAGTCCTGAAAACAGGAGGAAAACTTGTCCAGGTAGAGCACAGGTGCTTTAAAACACAGGAGTTAGAAATGCCTGTGCCACCACCGTTATGGTGCACCAACTGTGAAATTAGACAGTGAAGCTGCAGAAATAGCTGTACAGCTGGAGTTACCCCCATAGAAAACCTGGCTGGATCACATGGCAATGAAATGCAGCAGGGTTTAGGAGACCGAAAAAAGGTCACTTGGTTAATCTTGACAAGTTTTGTTAGGAAGAAAATAACATTAAATATAGTCAGTGACTGCAGGGAGAAAATACATTAATACGAAAATCTTTCCCAAACAGCCCTTTCAAAAAAAAAAAAAAAACAAAACAAAAAAAAAAAACAAACCAAAAAACCCTTGACTTTTAATATATTAATACAAGTAACATTTTTTTTTTCTAGGTAACAGATGATGGCGTCATAGCACTAGTGAGTGGAACATGTTCAAAGAATTTAAAGGTAACTTATCTAGCCAGTGCAAAGAAGTGCAAAAATCATGTATTACATATTTAATTATTATTTATAAGGAACATTTTTTATTGAGGAAAGCCTTTATATTTGTGTACAAGTCTGTCCTGAGTTTGATCATAAACTTAATTTTTCATATTCATCATAAATATAACTAACGGTGAATATCTTCTGTTTCTCTAATACGATGATCTACCAGAGCTTGAGAGCTTTTTTTATCAGTTGTTTTATCTCTAGCTTCTGTTCAACTTATATGAAGTGTATGGTCTGTGCAGATGAAGATATATAAAAACAGACTTTCTCTTCCCTTGCCGTACAATGTTAGAGTGTTAAAATGTTAGCTTTGGTTTTAGAAGAACTAGTAGAAAATATCACATCATCTCACATGTGACTTTCCTGTCTGCAAGACTGTGGTAATTCTGGCCTGATGACATTCTTAAACTTCAGAATGCTTCAGGATGGAAGTATAGAGGGCAGTAAGTCAAATAGAGTATGGATGAACTAAAACCTATACATGCATCAGGTTTTGTACTTCCTGAGAACACAGTTCTTGTTTTCTGTGTGATCATTCTATAGGATTCTACATTTATTACAAAAGGTCCCTTTTGTTTATGTGCTTGGAGTTCATCCTTTGACAAGACTTTCCTTCCCAATAAAACCATTCTTATTTCTTTATCTGGCCTGCTCTAAATACATTTTCACAGATCTCACATTGTGTTAACTTTGCCATTCTTTTCCTGCATTTTTTGTAGGTTGTATGTATTGATATAGGAACCAGTTTAGAATTAGAAAGTGCTCATTCAGTACGTGTGTGTGTGTGTACATGTGTGTGCATATATATACACACACACACATATATATATGCATATATATAAAAATCTTTTAAAGAATACAGAAGAACACTGGCAGAAGAAAGATGACTGTGGGTGTAGGTGACTGATCAGAGTCTGATACTGTGTGGTGCTGCAAACAAACATTTTCTCCCTCCTTCCTACCTGTAAATGAGATAATAACTTTCCTTTTTTTTCAGCCCTTTGTTTTTCCTTGCATTGAGACAGCTGATAGGGACAAGCAGTGTTGGGTGGTGTTTCTTTTTTTTAAATATAGATAAATGTTTGTCCTCCCAAATCACGTGTGTCTACATGTAAATTCCTCTTTGAAAGCTGGAATTTTCTTCTGTGAACATTATATTGAAATAAATGTGAGTTTTCTTCTGCAAACAAAACTGGCCACTCTAGAAATTACATGTACATGTAAGTCAAGTCATTATCCATTTCGAGATCAGTAGAGAAAGGACTACAGTATTAGAGTGTATACATCTTAAAATCTTGAGTTGCATTCTGTCCTCTGGTTCAAGCAATTACTTAGGAGAATGTGTGACACAGGAAAAATGGTACGTCTCAGACGCTGTAAAATGTTTTTGAAAAGGTTTTTTTTTTTTTTTTTTCACTTGTTTTTGGTGTTTGTTTCTAGCTTTTTGCTGCTTATTTCTGCCTCAGGAAATTTATGTTTTTAGAGTTGATTCTTCATAAAGAAGACTATTTTTCTGGAGGGTATCTGTACAGGAACACCTAGGGAGTCAGTGCTCTGAGGAGTAGTAGATCATAATTTCTTCTGGGGGAAATCCCTGAAGAGAATAATAACAATTGTTGGGAAAAGGAAGCAGTACCTCCAGACTGTGCATGCTCTCACAGGCTTTTTTACTGTTTTTTTGTAATAGGAGATCCACATGGAACAGTGTGTGAACCTGACCGATGTCGCAGTGGAAGCAGTCCTCACTTGTTGTCCAGAGATATACATTTTTCTGTTCCATGGATGCCCGTTGATAACAGGTGAGTCAAAACACTTCTGACCTCATCTTCTTGCTCTCTGAAACAAACCAAGTTATGTTTTGTAAATACTCCCATACAAGTAACAAATGATTAGATGGTGTTATCATTGTACACTGAGATTTTTCAAAGCAAGATGAGAGATTTGCTTTGAAGCTTGACAACCTTCAAAGTGTTTTTTTCTCTTTCTCAAAATGGTGATGCAGACCAAAAATTGTTCAGGACACTTGAAGAGGAAATGTAAGCATATTCATCACCTTCCAAAAATATGGAACATGTTCCATTCAAGAAACAGTCTAATAGACTAGGACTAATCAGCCTGAAATAAGCCAACTTAAAAGCGTTTATGATAGAGATTTAAAAAACATGAGTGGTTTGGGGGAAAGGATACTGCATGGTATTTCTTTCCATGAAAGAATGAGGAATAGCAAGATTAGCAGGACCTGGATTTAGAAAAAAGGAAGAACTCTTCATGTAGCAGCTGACAAACCTGTGGAACTCATTGCTGAGTAGTGTTCTCTGTGCTAAAACTATCCAGCAGCTCATAGGCTCTGCCAGTATTTGGAAGAGAAGTTCTTGGAAGGTTAAATATATGGAAGCAATAACTAGCCTAGGACATTCCTCTAAGCTGAAAGAAAGCGGAGAATGGAAGAGATCTAGGGATGGTGTCTTGCATGCTCTGTTCTTGCTCTTCCCAGGACACCTACTCACAATCCTTGTTCTTACTGTTCCTTTTCAACTAGGGAAGGCCATTCTTGATCAAATGTCCCAAAGAAGAAAGGGACAAAGAAGGCAGGGGAAAAAAAAAAAGAAATGGAAGTGTTTGGGAGAAAATGAGTGGAAAAAGAAAGAAAAAAAGAGGAAGAGAATGGGGTGGTCACTCAAAATAGGAAAGAAGTGACATCAGGGCCCATGGACACTGACCTGAGCACAAGCAGTGTTCACAAGGGTCATACTGACTATTCATTTATTAAGCAAAAAATGAAACAGTAAAAATAAAACTGTAGTTGAGAGTATAGTGGGGTCATGTCATAGCAGTAGAAGTAGTTGGGAGGAAGCAGATGTTTCCATTACTTCACTATTTTAGCACAGCGCCATGTTGCTCGGCCTTGTCAGACACAATCTTAGCCCCAGATCTTCCTCATGTGTATCCCGAACAGTGTTGGTGCCAGTGGTTACCTGGTATGTAGCCCCACATTTCTCTTTCAATGAAATGCAAACTCAGGCCTTGACTAGTATACAAAAATGAAGCCCACGAGACTGTTGGAGAAAAAAAATCCATCATTTATGATTACTTAAATCTGAACTAGAACAGATAGAACTAACCACCAGGATCTCTCTTCTCCTAGGGGAGAATAGCCCATTTTTCAGGTTGTCTCTGCATGGGCGCTAAGATAGGCCAGTTGAGGGAGTTTCAGTGACCATGGACTTGAGATGACTGCGCTTCCAGCAGTTCTTCATGTGCTCCCTAGCTGAAGGCCACAGGCTGAGTCAGGATCTGCTCAAGCTTGCCCGGGTGCTCTGCAGCTCTATACATCCCTGAAGGGATCCCACCGAGCACGTGCCAAAGCCACGTGTCCATGGGAGACCTGTGGGGTGTCTGTGGTGCCTGCCCCTTTCTGAGGGTGGGAAGGGAAATGACCAACTACCCCTGGTAGAAGTCTCTGGCCAGACAAAAAGTTATTGAAGAGGCCCAGCAACTAATGCAGAGAGGCTGGGTCAGAGGCTGCTGTGGTCGGGGAATGGTTTTCCCTTGGCCATTCTCCCATACTCCAATTCTCTATCGCTGTGATCCTGGGGTCTGGAGAGGGAGATGTGGGGAGAGGTAGTTTTTAGGGAAGCGCCAGCCCCTCAGGCAAGAGAGAAGAGCTTGTGGGTAGAGGTAGGAGCAGGGAAGAGGCTCCTGTGTGCAGGAATGGTGTTATGGAACGAGTGGCAGGGGGGAACGAGTGACACAGTGCACCTCACTCAGATGAAAGAAACAGCAATAGGTTTATTGATATGGGCAGTGGTTTCATGAGATTCTATGGCAAGGTCACTTCTTATTTACTGCATGGAGGTTCAAAATAATGTACAAGGAATTACCAAGGACACCTTCCCGTTGAGTCACAAGGTTCAGATTGGACCCTCTTGCTTTCCAAACACCTTCTGAGAAGAGTCTAGGTGTGGCTGGATCCAGTCCTAGTCCCAGACCTGATCAATGGCTTATGGCTAAGGGATTTTGAGCATAGTTACAAAGTGAACATAAGTTCAGAAAGAGAGTGCGCTATAGTCACTTACCACGAGTCTGTTGTGGGAAGGATCTCTCAACCCTGAGGAGTATCCTTGAGAGACGTCCCTGCTCAAGGGGAGATCCTGGCATGCAGCCCACTGCCATGCAAGGAGAGCTCAACAGGCTCTTGGGCTGTCCTCATATTTATGGGATAAGATGATTGGCTGGTATGCACAGTTAGCCTTATCTCCGTATTGGCACAGAGCCATCAGGACTGTCCTTGATGGTTAATGTCCAAGCGAGGGAGGAAATCAGGGAGGGCAGCCACCAAGGTCTGGTATTTGTAGGATAGTTAACACTTGAATAAGGCCATCTGTGAGAAATTGGGTTGGGCTGGGAAGGAGCATATCTGTCACAAACGGGTGCAAAGTGGGATGAAGGGTGGGAAAGCATTTGTGTGCCTCTTCTTTGGCTTTTCCCCACCTTTTCTCCCCTCTACTCTTCCTCACTAAGGGGAGGAGGAGGGAGGATAGGGGAACAGTAGGAGCTGGGAAGGGACTTCTGCTCCCTCAGGACAGCTGTGGCTGGGCTGCAGTTACCTGTCGTGCAGTCTGGGGCAGGAGGAGCAGGGAGGGTCCTGCTCACCCAGCGGCGCTGGCTCTTGCAGTGACCGCTGTCCCTTCAGCGGGGTCCGTCGTGTGTGTTGGGCTGAGCTGTTGGTCTGGGCTTTGCGTGGGGGTGGCTGCTGGGTGCAGGTCCCCCCAGCTCGTGCACCAAGCGGCTCGCTGTGCTCACTGTGCAGCTCCTGTTAATACATCCTGCCCACCTGCTGCAGAGTGCTATTCAGCTGTTGCAGGACTGCTTGGCTTTACTTGCACACCTCTTAGGTGACTCTGCATGTGCTGCGTTCTCTTTTGGCTCCCAGGGTTTCTTGGGTGGTCACCCTGCCCCAGCTGGAATTACCTTTCCCTTCCTTTCCTACCACTTGGTTGGTGTTGTCAACATTTACAGCTGATTGCTCAAGGTTTGCTGATATGGCAGATGGTCCCTTCTTGGGTGTTCCTGTTTGTAACAGATAGTTCCTGTCTCAAGGTCCCTTGTGGCATTTTAATGGTCTAGTTTCCTCGTGACTTCCTGGCATTTGGTTTCCAGAACTTTCAGGCCCTTGACACATCATGACCACAGAGTCCTTGGGGCTTCAGCTCTTGAAGGCTTCAGGGCTGTAGGCAGGCAGGCAAGGGGAGGCCTCCATAGAGGTGGTCCTTTTTACTCTTTTTTTTCTTCTCTTGCTTCTGGAGAAGTTGGAGCTGGAGAGGCAGGGAGAGAGCTTGAGTGCTAGAGCTCATCCATGGTTAGAGCCCGCCTGCTCTGCCTACTGGCTCTTTTTGGAGGCAGGATATCCAGGAGGATGGGCTCTGGTTGCTTTTATGCACCATATAAAAGTGGTGCTGTATTTGAAGGGATTTACAACCTTGTGAATCTGTCCCACTGCTCCAAACTATGCTTGTATTTTTATGTCACTAACACAGTGTCATTACAGTATCATTAGCAGAGACCAACTGACTGCGGATTAAGGATCAGATCTGTTTTCCCTGACTGTTCTGACTTTACTATCTCTTTTATTCTCAGTTTTTCAAATCCATGATACACTTGGTCCTTTTGCATTTTTGACAACTGGCTTTACAGAGATTGGTAAATACAGTCATTAAACGAAACTGGATTTTTGACTTTTGCCTCCAAATGACCTACAGGAAAATCCAAGGAAATCAGAGGAGAAAACAGGCTATCAGTGTTATATACTGCCATGCATGCTCAAGAGAAGGGAATTACAACTGTTTTGGAAACCATAACTTGGTCTTTTCTGAGCCTTACGTAACATTTTTTTAAGCACTAATGCAATGGCCATGCATTTATTGAAACATTTTGAACTGTTTCAGCTGTACCTCAGGTGTGACCTTCTAGTGGCAAGGTAACAGTATAGATATAATTGAATTTTTTTGTAGTTTCCCTAATTTCTCTACAACATCTATGTGCATATATATGTGTGAATATATTCTGAAAAAGTAACAAGAAATTCCTTGTTTCTTCTGCAGATCGTTCCCGAGATATTCTAGAGCAGCTGCTCGTATCAAACAAAATCAAGCAAGTGACGTGGACTGTCTACTGATGACTTTCTGTGTGCACATATGAGAGTGAGGTTTACGGAGGAGAGCGTCACTTCAGAAAACGGCCACCTCTGGAGAAGAGCTGCCCCGCTGGTGACTTCTGTGTGGCCGATGGCTTCTCTCCTTGCTCCCCACCAGAGGTCCCTGTCACCATCCCAGTGAGTCAGGATTCAGTAGTGTCCCTGCATAGAGCCTTGTCCTTCCTTCCATTGCTGCCCGAGTTGCGTTAGCAGTAAAGTTAAATTATAACTACTGGTACCGATCATCTCCCAGCCCCCTTGAAGCTTTGCAGTAGGCTGCTGCTTAGCATCTTGCTCTTAGCTACCTATACAAACCTCCTCTAAGTAAATCCTTGGGAATTTATAATCCAAGAGGGTAGTCGCAATTGAAAATACCAAGCCCAGATCCAGTATTAACACTTTGAAGGGGGAAAAAAAAAGTGAGTAGACAAAATAAACAGGAGGTGACATTACCCCCAGTGCAAGGTTATTTTTGGTAGTGACAAGTAGTCTCCTTTCACGGGGCGCTTTGCTGGCCTTAGAGGAAAAACAACAGACATTTACTTATGGTGTTACTGATGCTGCAGGGGGTTTTTTAGTTATTATTTACCATCAAATACTTACTGGATTTAGAACTTACAGTATGCACTGGACAATGTAACTACAATTTCAAGAGATTTTTTATTTAAGGAATTTCAGAATAATAGTGATGACCAATAACAGAATTCTGCCTATTGGCAGATACTCATTTGCTTTGGCTTTTGCCTGTATTTCTATGTAAAAATCCTCTATGGGAATAAAATGTTACTCTCATAAGCATAGCTGAAATGGGACTCGAGAAGGGCTCTGAGCGCCTGAATCTCAGCACAGTAGAGTTCAGCAGGGTGGTACAGCATTCAGCTGTACATACATCTGCAGTTCATCTCTCTGTTCATACTCTGCATGTGGAATTAGCAGGAGTAGGGAGGTCTTAAATGAATCTGGTGACAATTTGTAACATGCTCAGTTTAGGCAAGTGTTGGGAACATGCTTACTTTATAATCCAGCACCGTCACAGGTCCCGCTCACATTAGGTGTCACAAAAATAAGAGTCTTCTGATCTACTTAAAGTTCATGTCCAACTGCATGGAATATAGTAATATATACATATATATATATGTATAACATATATTACTATATGTATGCTACATCCAGTAATGCTGAAAGGTATTATGAAGTCTGACACCAATCCCTGTTCTTCTGTAGGTTTTATGAGTTAGGGACATACAAATTCTATTTACTGCAAGTGCTGCATGGTCATTTTCAAACTCAGTTGCCTGAATTCCTGTCTCTGTGTCCCTGTAGCGCTGTGGCTGGGTGCAGAGGACTGTGTTGCCAGCAAAGCTCTAGGTACAGCTAGGGACCAGTGCAAACCCCTCCTGCAGGCAGAGGCTGTTGCTTCGGCTGTATAATTGCACATAGAAACTAGCACCTAAAAGCTCTAATTGCAGCAAATTGTTGAACCAGATAAAGGCCTAAGAACTTAAATGTTATACTTAGTTTTAGCCATGCAAGTTGGAAAACTAGTTTTCGTCTCCCTTCTTCCTCTCCTTTTTTTTTTTGGGAGTGGTGGTGCACTCTAAATTTGCGCTGTTTCCATATTGGTGCCTGTAGTGCAGCACTGACATGCTCAGTAAAAGTGCCTGACTGTGGTGTATCTTCACCTTATCTTTAAAGGCCTAGACAATACTGAGAAGAGTGATAAGGTTTGGACAATCATCATTTATCACTTTAAATCCTTAATTTCCAGAGACTGAATTTGCTCTCTCACTAACATAACTTCACTAGATTTTGTTGTTGGTGGTGGTGGTTTTTGATTCAGGCTACATCACTCATTTTCAACAAAAGTTTACAAGGTTTTTTTGGAAGTGGCAGAGCATCATGTATACCCTTTTTTCACTTTGTATTCTATATTGTATTTGTATTTTGTTACCGTTGTAAATTGTTTGGTGAGACTATTTATGCGTTGTTCTGAAGATTAAATTTTGTCTGGCTCGTTTGGGTAGTTTTAAAAGCTCCTTTAATGTTATGTTTGTGGTCACATATATCTACCACCTCACAAATACCACAGTTTTCTGAGTGACTGTCACAGCCTTTTCACATCTTTAAGCTTTTATATCACCTACTATTTGAATAATAGTAGGTGCAGTGTGCTTCATCATTCAGTTATTAGTTCTTAATTTCTGCTTGTTCAATAATTTATTTCTCTGAAAACATCTGTTTCTTTATTGAGCTGATGCATGCACAGACTCTTACCTGTGGATCAAGGTTTTCTTTTATAGGCTGTAGGTGATTCTTTCTTCAGAGCTGTAGGTGTGGATGATTCTGGAGATTGTTGTTCAGTAACTTGTCAGGAGGAGAAGAGAGAAAATATTGTATCCAATTATTTCTCTCATTCCCTGTTGAGAAGCATCATGAAAAGAAAGCATTCTTCATCCTGCACCAGCTCCCCAGCATGTGACAGGCTGCCATTTTTTCCCTGCAAAGTTAGGGAATGCAGATCATTTCATGTCATCTTGAAATGCTAAAGTTACCTCACAGCTGTTACTACTTATCTACTCCAGTTTTTACTTAGGCCACAGTCAAGAAGCACGGTTTCAAATGATGCATGATCCTAAATGATCACTCTGGGGCTTAAAGGAAGAATAGACTTTATTTTAGAGGAGAAGAAGGAGACCCAAATTAGTTACATTCAGAAGAAAGAGACAGGTAAAGAAAAAGCAAGGCACTTAGAGTTGAGTATATGAGCTAATTCTCTAGCAGAGAGAGTTTTAGGAAGGACAGCACGATTTTTCTCTGTAAATGAGCTGCAGAAGCCTGAGAAGGGAGTGCAGTGGCTTCAACCTCCATCCTCCTCTGTCCTCACTGCTGTAGTCTAAAACATTTCACAGGACCATCCAGGAGTGAGACGAATACATGAGCATACAGCAGAGATGCCAGGCATGCAAACTCATGTGCGTCATTTATCTTTCAATGAGCACCTCCATGCACGGCCGTTCAAGTAAAGCTGCCTTGAGTTTTGGCTCAAACGGAAACCAAGCCTTCACCTCCAAAGCTGAGATCAGTACAGGATGCTGCTGTGCATCAAGAGATCCGGGCCATGTGTAAGTCTCATGTCTTATTTCATACACACACAAAAAAAAGCAGCCAACCAATCGAGACCAAATTAATTATAAAGCAGTTTTAACAGCTTTCTTAGCTACATGAAGGCTCATAACTCCAGACGATGCTTGATGTTAATCCGTTATTTTCTTGTCTAGTAGATTCAGGAAGTGAATATTCTACAACTTTGTGCAAGTGACTGTGGATTTCGTGTGTTAAAAACTCATGCCTGCCAGGGTCACCAATCAGCACTTTAGTTTGCTGTATCCTGATGCATTTTCTCAGCCAGTGATGAAGACCATCAGCAAGTTGTTCATCATAAAACATATCCCCAAGAACAATGAGGTCCCAGTTGCCCACCTCTGAATTGATCATGTTCCTAATGGTGATGGGAAAGGGATTCAGATGGTTCAGTTCACAGTTTAAGATCATGGCCATTCCTGCAACTGAAGAAAATTAAATGCAAGTTAAGTTAGAGGATTCTGCCTTTTAGTCTCATTAACAAATTTCGAACATGCTGACACAACTTTCAATCTAATCTCTTGTTTATCCTATCTAGTAGCTTTCACAGCTTTAATTCTGCATTAAAATCTAGCATAAATTGGTGGAATTTTATCCTCATCACAGCACTGCATGGAGAAGAGCTAACCAATGGCATTCCTGCATCAAAACAGAATATCCACCTGCCTTATCTGTGGATTCATTTCCTCCCTAATTAATGAGCAATTAAATTATAAATATCCTGAATGCTCAAATCATTTAAGGGAAATCAAATCTTTTAAAAAATAACAATATGGACCTGCAGCTCATATGCTACGCTCAGGTCCTAGAGAAAAAAATATTTTTTTCCGCTTGCTCTTGGAGCTCTCTTTCAAACCAGCTGTGATGACGTGTAGGAAACATTTGATGGATCCTTTGTTATTTATTCACTCCAAAGAGTTGCATACACAGAGGGAGATACATTCTGTATCAGGAGCCCAGTACAACCCAGCTTCTAGTACTGGCAACAGCCATTAATATTTTTATCATTCTAAATAAGCATATTTGGAAATCAATTTTCTCCCAAATAGGTCAAAGAAAACTTACTGCTAAATGTGCTTTAAAGAAAATAAATACATTTGCAGAGATTAAAAAAAGAAGCTAGTTCTTACTAGGGTCAATGTCATTAGCCAGGACTTGGGATGCCCCACGCATCACAGCAGCTATTGCTGTTGCTCCACATCCACTTCCAAGATCCAACACGGATTTTCCTTTAACAACACAGGGATTATCTAAAATATACCTGAATTCAAAAGGAAAATTGTTAAAGCTTTAAACATAGTTATGCAGATTTCCCAGCTTTGTACTGCACTGCATGAGCATTCACATGATGCATGTAGTGAACCATGATGTTGCAGTAGATACTATAATTCCATACATGCTACTACTAGAACTCCATGCTTGCCTCTGCTCATATAAAACTCCCTTCCTCTCACCCCACATGAAAAAAAATCCAAGTAAACAACAACATTTGATTTCAGTCAGCTCCTTATTGACAGCTGAGCTAATGCAATAAATGGACACAAGCTGCAATGTCAGTAAGGTGCTTGGTGACAAAAACAGGAAATGGAAAACTGTTGATAGAGATTTGTGGAAATGTCAAGAATCAAAGATGAATTGTCAGTGAATACTCAGTGCTCCAACAACAAGGTCTTTCCATGCCCCACAATACTGCTCATCCCACTGCTTAAGGATGTTTTGTTTCCTTTCTTTTTCTGAGTCATGCACTTACAGATGTACATACTCCTAGTCTGGTTAATGTTGTTCCTGAATAGTGACAAGAAAATGAGGATATAGCAACATTGAGGAGAAAGAGTATCTTGACCTAGTCACTGGTACCCGCCATGAGGAATCAGCAAGCAAAGCGCCTGGAAACACAGAGGGAGAACTGACACAAGGCAAGCAGTAGTTATTATTAAACACTATAGGTCATATTGCCAATCTTGAATGTTCAGAACATGACCAAACGCCTAGAAATTCTTTTTTTTTTTTGTAAAGCTGCAAAGCCTTAAGTGACATAAATTAAACTGTTAAAACTAGAAACATGAAAGGATTCTTCATTTGTGTCATCTGCTAGCATGGAAGATGACAGCTACCTGTCAGCATGGGCACAGGCTGCTAGTTAAGTACAATTTTCACAGATGTTATAACGTACAGAACTGTAATAGAAATGTCAAGATTGGTGTAAATGGCAAATGACGTGCATGTCCAGGCACAGAAGCACCAAAAGGAAGAGCAGAAGCAGGCCTAGAAAATTCTTCCCGTGGATTTTGGTCCTTTGAGGACAACCCACAGTTCGCACATTGGAAGGCAGGAATGGCACCTCCATGGAAAGCCTGCAGGGGCTGTGCTGGCACCTGCAGTGATGTTCCCACAGGAATGCTTTTAGAGCATGATCTGACCCAACACTGTGGAGTGCCCTGCTTCCAGATGAGTGCTTCCCAAGTCACCTCTAACGATTATGGCACTTAGAACAGCAGGAACCTACTGTCTACCCTGCCATGGACAGAGTGGGTCATGCTGATGCTGGAGACTGGTGTCCCACATGCTGGTTAACAAGGTGTCTTTGGCTACACTGTGAAGCATAGTCTGAAACAGTCCTCAGGCTGTGGAAATGCCACCTGGGAAATAAGCATAGCTACAGAAGCAGCATGCTTACTTGCTCCTTTTATTATCTTTTTAATTTATTTTTACTTTTCCAGGTTAGGCAAATAATTTCTGACATTTCCATCTCATCAAAACAAGTGCATAAATAGTAGTCAATCAATTAGCGTTGCTACCCAACTACCTGGGCACATGAATCACAGGATAATAAAATGTATAGGTTACCTTAATTTAATTACATGATGTTTATGAGTACTTTAATTCATCTAAACGGCAGGCTAATCAACTCACAATTTGGAACTGTAAGACTCTTTCCTGTTCCTACATTCTTGCAGAGCAGCAGTTCAGATGTTCTCTTCAGTGTGGGGAGGACTGACAGTTTGTTCTTTTCTGTAACAATTAGGAAATTTTTCTGCTGTTCAAAGTGAGAAGTCTGATTTTGCAAGATAAGAGCATACCAACTAGCTCCTGGGAAGCAGAAATATCAAACATATTTTGAAAGTGAATGGCTAGAATGAAAATGCAGGTTCTTACGTGACTAGAAAACAAGGAGGATTCTTTAAACACTCATTTACTCTTGGACTGTGAGCCTTGAATCAATGGGGCTGCTGAAATCCTAAATGAGGACACTGATTGAGGCTAACCAGCACTGCAAGGTGCATCAGCCTAAGCCTCCTTTCCTCAGCAGAGCCAGACCCACAGCCACATCTGTTTTCTATAGAACAGAAACCCTTGAGCTATCTCCCAATGGAAACTTCTTTTGGGATTGACTACAATGGATATAAGCAAAAAAGCTTGCTTGGTTTTGATAGTGACTGCGTGGCTCACACACACATCAATTCAGCCAAATTCAGTTGTCAGCACATGCAGCCCCACTGAAGACTACAGGTTCCAGTTGACATAAGCTACTCTGCCTATGGCAAGTGCTGCAATTTCACTGCCAACCAGCAGCGATTGCTGTTCCACTGCTAAGGGCTGCCACGCTTTGCAGCAGTGGACCATAATTAAGAACTTCAGCGGTCTCTGTGCTGCGTACCTGGACAGGGCTTGACCTCCTGGCCAGTAAATTGCCCAGAACGGATCCCCATAAGGCCACGAGTCGAGTTTTTCATGCCAGAACCTGCAGCGGGGGGTGAGGAGGCGCAGCTGTATCTCTGGCGTGAGGCTCCCGCTGCTGGTGACCTCCATGTTCTCCTCCAGAAATGCTCTCATCTCGGGGGCCACCGACTTGCCAGCACTCCCGTGGCAGCAGCGTTTCCAGCCCAGGGCAGGGCTTCCCTTCCTGCTCCTCCATGCTCTGGCAAAGGTGTTCTGCCTGCTCAAGAAGAGGAGTTGCTTCCAGCCATGGAAGGCCATGTCTTCACCAAGGACGACCGCTCCGGAGAATAGGTTGCAGCACAGATGCAACCCGAAGCAGATGGTAGTTTGAGGGAGAAAGCTGGAAACAAACTCACTGGATGATGTTTTTCATAGCAATGGGTCAAAGCTCCTGAAAAGAGAACAAGGTTCTATAAGGAGCAGAGCAGGAACTTGGAGGCTTTGCACCACCAAGACTTCTGAAAGGGAGGTTGCCATGAAAGGCTGCTGTGCCCCTGCAGTAGAGAGAGAGCCTTTGAGTACATCCTGCAAGAAACAACCAGTCAGCAGGAGAGCTGACAGAGCTAACAACTAAAATGCAGCCTTTTAACATTCCCCTCCCTCCGCCTTGCACTTACACACAGGACAGGCTACTCCCAGGCTGTGCTTTCCCCATCAAACCCTTAACCTTTACAGGCAGGGCTGTGGCACTGCAGGGCCTATGGGCATAGCAAAAGTTGTCGGGAGGTTTTGGGGAGAGATGTTTGCAGGTTTCCTAGTTGTGCTGGGTCTTTTATATTAAAACATCTTTTTAGATTGAAGTTTAGCAAAGGATTTCTTCAAATGACTTTCCTTTCTCCTTTGAATTTGCCTGCTCCAACATGATAGAACCTGGTTTAAATCAGAATACTCTAATTTCTTGCACTTCACTCTGTACTTTAAAGGATCAGATAGTCTTACACTACAGAAGTTGCACGTGGATGCTCTCCTGTAAAATAAAGTAGACCTCCATTTACTGTTCCCTCTCAGTTTCTAATGCAGCAGACAGGGAATTCACAACAAACTCTCCCCAAAAAATAGGTCTTTAGAAGTTGAGACTTTAAGACTGGATGAGTTCAGACTTAAAGGCCCTCTGAAGCCACCTAAGGCTGGTTTTAGAGTCACAAGTAGGGAAGGAAAAAAAAAAAGGAAAACTGATGTGCTGGAGTTCAGACTCACCCAGGATATAGAACAGGGGACAAGCACCACACTGGGCGAAGAGAGGAACGAAGAAGAGCAAGCTTTACCACGACCTTCTGACCCGCCATCGCCTGAGGAGCGCCCAGCTCAGCCCTCGCGAGCCCACTTCACAGCGCAAAGCGGCCCTCGCGACGCTCTCCCGCTCGGGGCGGCTTCGTAAACCGCTCGGGGCAGCTTCTGCCCCGCTTGCCCCTTGCTCAAACCGCCAGCCAGCGGCTCCGTGCGTTCATTAAGAACACGTCACTGAATATTTCGCTTTCCCCCCACGTGTGGAGGGGAGGCCGCGCAGCCGGTAACTGCTGAGCGCCGTCACCGAGCGCCCGCTCTCGGTGAGCGCAGCGCGACGGAGCCGCCACCTGCTTACGGGACAGGGGAATCCCCTTGGACGAGCTCGGCCAGCCCACACGGTACCCCGGGGGCTGCCGCGGGTTTCTGGGTTCACCGCTTGTCTTCCCCCGTGAACTGCCGCAAAGCAGCAGCGCTCACATTCCGGGAGCCCCCATTCTGCGTCGCGGTAGCTGCAAACCAGCAAAACCCTGCGAGCCGCCTCCTCAGCACCCCGGTGCGGCCCTGCACGCCTGCACGGTCACGCAGGTGGTGAGGAGAGGGGCCCTCGCTCGCCTCCCGAGGCTGCCGCCCGCGCAGAGGGCAGCGCCAGGCCAGGGCCGCGCTGGGAGCCCTAGCCTGCCCGCAGCCACCGGCGGAAAACACCCTTTTCCCCTCAAAATCGCCCAGCTCTTGTCCGCGGGCTGGCAGCGGGAGGGGCCCACACCTACCTGCTGGTGCGCGCAGGCCGCGCCGGGCCGGGCCGCCTCCTCCGCCCCTTAAAGCGGCAGCCCGGCCCTCTCCCGCCGCGCTTCCCGCCGGGATCTCGGGAACGGAGGTCGTTCCCGAGCGCGCAGGCCGCACACGGGCTCCTCGCGGGCTTCCCCGCTTCGAGGCGGCCCGTGCCGGGGTGGCGGCCGCGGCTGCCGCGTCTCCGCAGGACGACGGGGCCGATGGCGGGCGCTGCCCGGGCGCGAGGCTGCGGCGCCCCCTAGCGACCGCCCCGGCTCGGCGCAGCCGCAACGCGCCCGCCGGCGGCAGAGGGCCCCGCGGGGCGGCGGAGAGCGGCGGCGCCGGCGGCCCCGGGAGCGGCGCGGCGGCCCCGGGAGCGGCGCGGCGGCCCCAGCGCGCCTCCTGCCCCGCCTCGGAACCGTGTCCCGTGCACAGCGACGCCCGTGCATGCTGCCGGGGGCTGTCGGAGCGAAGGGACGGGAAGGCTGGTCCGGTTCGGTCCGGTTCGGTTCGGTTGCCTGCTTGCTTTCCCAGTTTGATCTTAAGTTTCTTTGATTTGGCATTTGAACAAGTAACTCCTCAAGTCTGTTTGTTGCTGTTGTTTTGTTTTCTGTTTGAACCTCGCTGAAGTCACTGCCATTAACACAGACTAACACCGCACTGGGGCAGTCAAGAAAAATTGCTCGCTGGCTCGTTCCAGCCCAGGGACGGCCTCACTGGAGGAGGAGGGAAGTCCCTGCTTTCCAGCAACCTTGTTTGGGACACTGGAAACAGAGCCTTGCTCTTCCCTACTCAAGTACAAACGGTTCATTAGTGTTTTACTGCTATTTTATTCTCCTACCATGACGTTCAAAAGTGATGACACCAGTGATAGCTGTCAACCGTCAGGTAAATCCCCTAGACCTCCTACCTGTGCTGCGTGATGATTATTTCAGGCCGCGTTTCCAAGCTAGTCCTCTGTGAGAAACGTGTTTCTCCCGCACGCGCTGTTGCTTTACCTCGGCTGGTAATGTCTTGAGAATCTCCGCTGATGACCTGCAGCCGCCACGCTCAGATTGGCTCTGAGGACAAGGAGCACTTCGATCGCAGCCTTGCGTGGGTGTTGTCTGCCGTGGAGGAGCGTTCACCTTCCAAAATGCAGCTGCAGAGCAGCGCACAGGGGACGGCTGTGTGTCCAAGGGAACTGCGGGATTGCTGACTGATGATCCAGGGCTCTCGGGAAATCTTGTTTGACCTAATTAACAAGAAAGAAATTGAACTGCACAGGGAAAGAAGAAGGGGAAGAAAACGAGGGAAGGAAGAGAAGGATGGAAGGAAAGGAAGGAAGAAAAAGAAAGAAGGAATAGAAGGAAAGGAAGGCAGAGGGAGAAGCCACCTTTGCATTAATTACGCAGTGACTCGTAATTCATTGTCGACAGAGAGATCAAGCATAAAGGAAGGAAGACCTGCAGTGCAACTGACAGGTGACAACCCCAGTTCATTCCTTCTCTTCTAGCTTGTAAAGCTGAAGCTGCAGCCCCCTTTTCCGGATCTCTTTTTGCAAGGCCAACTGCCACAGCTTGTTGCATCAAAAGCACCTTAGCGGAAAGTCGCCCAAGGGAAGACGGATGGATCCAGAGTGGTGTTGATTGGTAAAAAGCATCCCAACAACTCAGCATTGACAGTCAGTGGCTCTGCACATCAGGATCAATTTGTGGTTAGCCAGAGGCCGCAGAAGCAAGACATTATCGAAACGTAGCTGGCACATTAGCTGGTAGCCAAGGCAAAACTGGAGCTGAGAGCTCTGGCCAGGTGAAAGAGGGGCAATCCAATTATTCTGCTGGGCCTTCAGCTATAAAATCCACACCGACACATTTCAGAATCACTGTATGGTTTTTACATCTCAGGAATAAATATCCCAACAAAACAAATCACACATGGCAGGTACTGTGCCCTGAAATCATTAGGTGTGATTTGCATGGTTTCCCTGCTGCCCGGCCAGCAGCATGAGGGCAGGAGCAAGGATGAGCAGCAGGCCGCAGGGATGAAGACACCAGCTGTGCTCCGGAGCCGGGTGGGAGCAGGGGACGTGTGGGGACCCGACCCGGACTCTCGTATCTCTCCTTACATAATGAAACGTTTGGACTCTCACGGGGGTCTTGGGACACAAGCAGGGATGTAGAGCCAAACTCAAGGCTGACAAGGCGGTCCTCGCACGCTGGAGGGTTCCTAGGGGCGACTGTTTGCCTGGGGCTTGGTACAACACGTTTCCTGATTGTGCTGGTGTTTGCCCTTGCTTCTCTGGAGAGTTTCAGGATCCCTAGGAAACTTAGTTATGAGTCAGGGTCATGCTATGCCAGGACCTCTGCCCTTCGCTGATTGCACTGGTATCCAGGGGATGTGGAAAACAAGTGATACGACTGCAAGGAGAAATGGAAATCATAGTTTCCCTGCAGCTCATTCACATGACGAATAGCATGGAGTCCATTTCCAGTGTAATCAAGTGCAGAAGAGCTCCCACTTGTGCACAGGGAGGCCTGGGAAGGTCAAAGGATGAGGCTGAGGTCACAGCAGAGGCACACGGAGCGGGAGCTGCCCTGCTCCCAGCACTGCCTGGGCAGTTTGCACGCGGAGCCACGTGGATGTCCCCTTGTCCCAGTCCCCAGGGCTCCCAATAATGAGCCCAGCTGTAAGGGACAACCAGCTTTGCCCAAGGATCACGGCGTGGACAGGCTGTGATTTTCCAGACTGGAAAATGATCCTTTCAGTGGGAAGGTCCTGAATCAGCACAGCCCAGATGCACCATGGGCTGTCGGGCCCTGAGGGCACTAATGGGCCTTAACGCCCTGGCTGGCCTCGCCTGGGACCTCCCCAGCCCTGCCCAGGCCGGTGCAGAGGTGCTGGGCAGCCGCTGGCCCCTGCAGAGCGCCGCCGGTTCCACCCGCCCGCTTTACCCACCACCGTGGCCCTTTGGGGGAAGCAGCAGCTGCATGGAGGCACCCGGGGTTGCTGAGGAAGACCGGGTCGGGCTGGAGGCGGCGAGAGGGCCGCGCTACTGCCTCCATCCCCGGCAGGCAGCGCTGAGCACCAGCAGACTCGCGGCTCCGGCTTCAGCGGGGAAGAAGCTCTGCTGAGGAGAAGCCCGCCCAGGAGCAGCCACATTTCAGCGGGCCTGGAGGCCCTGGGGCCGAAGGGTGCCACATGACACCGTGTGAAATGCTCCCGGGCCCTAAGGAGGTGCCTGGCGGGAACGGGCTGGGAGCTTTGGAGCTGCCCAGCCTGGATGCCGCCTTAAACAAGAGGTGACTACTCATTTGCAGGGCAGCAAGGAGCAGGATCCTCAAGTACAAGCAAGCAACTTTGATCTCCCTCCCTCTCTTAGGCTCACCTGGAGCTGCTTGCCATCGATACCCCTGAGCTAAAGCACGAATGCAGCAAGGCAACAGAGCAAAGCTACAATCTAGCTGTCATGGGTAGCAAGAACGGTGAGCAGCAAGTTCTGCAGGGCAATATTCGGTTGGCCTGCCGTGAAGAATGAGCGGCAGAGATGTGATGAACAACAGGATATAAACGTTAAGGCTTCTGCTGGAAAACGAAAAAAAAAAAAAGCCTATAATAGGCACTGAAATGAGGCCCTTTCATGTCTTGATTTGCAAGAATAGCTTTTAGATTAATAAAATAATTGAAATGATCAGAGCGTTTATTACATATAGGTTTTATATGCATATATGTAAATATACACATACATACACACACACATGTGAAGCGGCAGTCCTTGCTAAATGGTGGAAACAATTAACTGTGCATCTCAATCCAGGCAACACTTCTCCTCCGTCCTTGCTCTCACGTTGTGTATTGGCTGTGGATTCGAAGGCTTTGGATTTCTGCAGCACGCCCTTGGGCTTCCCAGTGTGCTGGGATGCATTGTCATGTAGATGTGGGGTGCCTGGCACTGCTTAGCGAGCAGGGCTTCAAAGGGAAGCCGGGAAATTGAAATCAGAGGAGTTGCAATCAGACTCTAATTAGGCTGGTGCGGAGGCCAAGGGCATTTTGACAGCGAGCTCGCGCGCTCTTTGTCCGGGCCGCACGGAGACGCACGGCGGCTGCCTCGTGCTCCCACCGGTGCCCACAGATGTGGGCCCGGACTGACCTTTTGGGAATGGAGACGAAGGAGAGATGTGGTTTGTGCTAGCTTAGTGCACAGGGCTCTTGCTCAGGTACATGAAGTGGCTTGAATCCTTCTCCCACAGCTCTCCCCATGCCAGCAGCTACAGGCTCACCGTGCTGCTGTAGCAGACAGCAGTGCTACGGGTACATAATCTGAGCAGCCTATAGATACACAGTGTGCACGGACTCTGCTCCTGTCGGCTGTCCCCTTGCCTGGGGATGAAGAGGAGCAGGGGCTGCAGTCCCACGCAGGCGCCAGCCCGTCCCAGCCCCCGGTGAGGGCCATCCCCACACGCTACTGTGCGGGGATGCGTGTGCCGGGGCTGGGCCGAGGGGCATCTGCCCCCTGGCGTGACGCCGGCAGCGCCACCCTCGGGAACAATGGCGCTTTGTCCCGGCAGGTGTTGGGCGACGCGTCCCCGCAGCGCTCGCTTCCCTCCCCAGGGAGCCGCTGCAGGACGGAGCCGCTGCCCTCCATTCCCCGGCTTGCAGGAGGCTGCTGCTTTGGACGCCTGGCCAAGGTCATGGAGCAGCGGGTGCCGCTGCCAGAGCCGGGTGGAAACCTCTGCGTGGGAGGTTTTGCTCGATGCTCAGCGTGCAGCGCCTGCACCGGTGTGTGTCAGCCTCCGGATTTATCCACACGGGGTGCTTGGCTGATGAGGTTTTATCCGGGTAGCAGCAGGAAGGGGCTGTGCACCCGCCGCGACCAAAGGGCCGCAGGAGCACCCTGCTCCGAGCAGAGCCCGGCCTCTGGCCTCCATGTCTCGGCAGTGAATCCCAGGAAGGGAAACGGCTGCTCGTGACCCTCTGCCTGACCCAAGGGAGGGCAGAGCCCATAGGGATGGTTGCTGGGAGCAGAAGGTGTGTCGTAGAAGCTCATACAAGATCAGATGGAAGCGCAGTGAAGTGGCAGGCAGCACACAGGGGTTTCTCCTGCTCTGCACCCCGCAACATGAACAGGGGAGATGCTGCAGGACAACCATCGGAACAGGCTGAGTGAAAATACACGACCCATCTCCATCCTTCCCTGTGCAGTAAGGTCACACAGCTGTTCACCCAGAGCCTGGTGGCTGCAGGGAAACCCACACGGGCTCTGGCGGCCACAGGGAAACCCACATGGACTTTGGCGGCCACAGAGAAACCCACGTGGGCTCTGGTGGCTGCAAGGAAGCCCACGTGGACTTTGGTGGCCACAGAGAAACCCACGTGGGCTCTGGTGGCTGCAGGGAAGGCCACACAGGCTCTTTGCTGCTCCGGCTCATGCAGGGCTGAGAAGAGCAGCAGTGTCTCTGCTCTAGAGACCCTAGACGCTGCCTAGTGCTGCTAGGTCGGTGCAGCTGCCTCATGAAGCCTCTCCCCAGCGATGCTCTCTGATGCAGAGCAGTGTGTCCATGTGTGCTTGCAGTGTAACTGCATGGCTATGGTAGATGTACATGAAATTAACAAAATCCAATGAGCTAAAATAAGGAATTAGACATTTTATATCTAAATTTTAAATCACAGAAGCTTCAGAGATCCTATGGCAGAGATACAGTAGAGTTGTCATCTTTTACCTTGCTATCTCTAATGCAGCTGTATGAATAGTTATTGCACAATGTGACAGAGGAAAGCCATGTGCTTTTATTCAAGCTTAATCTTTATAGATACGAGGACAGTATAGAAGATTAGCTGCTTGCTTTAATGGTATTATAATTTGATTTAATATTAAAATGTGCCTGCAGTATCTGCTTTCTAAGTAACAACGTATTGTGCTGCAGGAAATATTCTTTGCTATATGTCCTATGGCTAGTGATCTGGTTTGTTTGGTTTTAAACCCTAAAGCAGCCAATAACTTTCCAATGTTTTAAGGAGCTTTCTTGCATAAGCCCTTGCTCAGAGCATACAAAGGGCTTTCTGCATGCACCTTGCCAGCAGCTCTTGCACCAGTGGCGTTTCCTTCCCCCTCCTGCCCCCTGCTTTCCTTTGCACAGAATGGCTCAAGGACTTTCAGTCTTGAAGACTGCCCTTGTGAGCTGCCTGTTGCTTTCAGCTAACTGTTCACACCCAGCTGCTTCTGAAGCACCCGGAGCTGCTCAGCTCTAAGTAAGCCCCGAGTAGAAAATGGGCATCCTGAGTATTGTGCACGATCACTTTGCATCTTATTTGTTTTGCCTCCGTTTCACCCTACAGGACCTCATGACTACACAGGTTTCAGAGAAGAGTAGGAGAGACTTTCAACGGACACTCAGTGTGGCTTGGCAGTCGGTAGAAGTTCTTCTACAGGAAAGTGTAGTCAAGGACTTGATCACTCCATCACCAGCAGCACGATTTCCAACTCATTGCCATCTCCTGAAGAAAATCAGATGTGAAGCAGCAGAGTCACAGCAAGGAGAAGCAATGTAACCTTCAAATAACAGGATTTTTTCCACCTCTCTGAAGCATCGGGCATTGGTTCCTCGCAGAAGTAGGACAAAGAGCTTGACAGACCTGTAGTCTGATCTTTTATGGCAGATCCTAAGGGCAAGGGGGACTGACACGCGTGTTAGCATTTGACCCAGTTTAAGCTAACAGATTCTGAAAAACAAAGACTCGCCATGAGATTAAGCAGAGGGAAAGCTGAAACAACTTAATACTGCAGAAGAATATTCAGTACACACAGCTACCTAGGGAAGAACAAACCCAACAAGCCAAAATATCTTCCTCTGCTGCATCACACAGATGAAAATCCAGCTGGTCACAGGACAAAGCTGTTGCCAAAGGAGAGCAGATTAAAGTGAAAAGGTCCCATAGCAGATCTAGTGTAGATCTAGTCTAGACCTTCATACTATAGTATGAAGTAATTTTTGGGGAGAGGAATTTTTTTGGTGCTTGTGCCAATCTGCCAACAGGTGGAGGGACGTGAGTCAACCTCAGCCCTTCTGTGACTCTGCAGTTTTCTGGCACTGCAAGAGCTGGGTGGCCTTGTCCGGATCATGTTAGGCCCAAAGGTCTGTCCTATTAGTAGAATACTAGTACTATTAATACTAGAATACTACCCCATGAAACTCCTGGAGAAGAGTCTGTGGGAGCTGAGGTATAAAAGCAGGAGAGGTGGCTGAACTTCACAGGTGCTCCAGGAAAATACATAGGTTTATCTGCAATTTCATGTGTCATGATTCAGGCTCATGTTTAAAACATGCCTTTTTTGCTGATCTTGTTGAGGTTGAAATGCATTTGTTTATCCAAACACACAAACAAAAAAATACTGTCCTGTGCAGGAGAAAACTATAACAAAGCAATACAGAACTATGCTCTACTCCAGAAAAAAAATGAGTGTTGTGTTAAATTTTGGGTTACTTTTAGAGGGTCCTATCTCAGCCCTCCTTCAGCAATGCATCCTGTATCTTGGATTTCCAGCTTTCTGGAGAGGCCCAAGCAATCCTGCCTTCAACAGAGAATAAGACAGTGCTTCTCCACACGACGAGCAATTACTTTTGAATGAGAGCTGGAGACTGACTTTAGTAATCTGACCTAGAGCTGTATGCACACACAAATATAAGTTAATAAGCAAACTAAGCTAAATAAAGTAAGCCAGCTCTCAGTGCAAAGTCGAGAAAATAAGCAGTCTCTCAGCAAATTCCTGCCTGGATCTAGCAAAGTTCAGCCGGTCAGGTTATGCCACAACCCGCACCACTGCTCGTCGTGACAGAGGACTCATACGCTTTTTCCCTTGGTAGTTGTAGCGGGGGGGACATGGTTCGGTTCTTACCTGCTTTCTGTAAGGCACTGAGGACTGAACTGAGGTTTAGAGGGTGTTTTTTGTGTTAATTCAAAGGGAAGGGGAGAGAGAGACGCGCTCCTGGGTCACCTGCAGGTCGGAAGGGGCCGTGGTGCCACGGCCCTCCCCACACCGGGCAGCTGCAGCGCCCGCTCCCCGCAGGCGCCTCGGTACCGCGGGGCTCTCTCGGCCAGGGACGAGCCCAAGTGAGGGCAGGCACCGGCGCGGCTCACGCCGCTGGAGAGGTGAGGGAAGGGCGAGACTGAAGCCACCGCGCGCTGCCCACAGCAGGGCTCGCAGGCAGGTGAGCACGCGGGGTGGCCAGGGGGTCCCGGTGCGACTCCATCACCTTGCAGGTCTTCTCCAGCCATAACCATTCTGTGATTCTAAGGCTGAGGCCACACGTTAAGCGCTGCAAACGGCCTCTGTAAAACAGTGGGGTGACAGAACCAGCATCTGACCAAAGCGGGGCCTCATCGGTTTGGTGAAAGAGTTCTGGGGCTTCAAAGCAGCCACATCTGCCCCCTTGAAAGCAGGTGCCGCTCGCAGGCAGCTCTGCTCGTACTTTGGCTCCGAGCAACAGCAACGGGCAATGCTTGTAGAAACGGGGATAACGGGACATTATCTGCCCCGGCGGCGGCAGAGCGTCATTCCCCTCCAGGACACGCGTGTGAAGGAGCCCTCCTGGTGTCACTTTGAGGCGCACAACAAGGAGATCCGCGCGAACCCCGCGGCAGGGCTCACGGCACCGCGGGGCCGGTCCCCCTGCACCCCAAGCGTCAGCGAGCGCCTCGCCCTGCCCCGGCTCCGCTCGGCTCGCTCCGATCCGGCTCGGCCCGGCCTGCCCGAGCAGCGCGATGGCGACGACGCCACCGCCTTCTCTGCCTCAGGCGGCCGCGGCCGCCCGCCCCACCGACTCGCGTCCGTTAAACGGTCACCCCGCCCCGCGGAGGCGCCGCAGCTCCCCGTGCAGCCTCCGCACCGGGGCGCGCTCGGCGGCGGCGGCGCTTTAAGCGCGG